>VZTB01008390.1:144872-242905 GCA_013397245.1 Thryothorus ludovicianus
CACAGCTTTTTTTCGTGGTCTTTGAAAAGGCGGGCGGTGCCACTCGGCAATCTTGGCCCCCTTTGTCTCGCTCATCTCCTCAGCAGCGCTGCCTGCCACGGGCAGGCGATGGAGCAGCCTGCTGAGGGAGAAGGAACCATGAATTATCCCCCCATTTAAGTAGGAGGGAAGGAAGTCATTAGCGAATTCATTTGTCTAACTTGTTCTTCTCAGAGTCATTGCTCCGAGAGAGTAAAGTTCCTGATGCTGGTGCAAAGCTGCAAGCGCTGACTGGAGCTGGCTGCTTGTGCTGTGGGGCACAGATGCTCACACAGACCTGTTTTTGGGGAGAAAAGAGGGTTTTTCCCTGCAGACTGCGCTTCCCAGGTTGTCCATAACAGCCCCTGTGTGTTCACCCACCCACCGTGAGCTGGGCCAGGTGTGGGCACCCCAAGGGTGCTGGGAACCACAGCAGGGGAACTTTGCCAGCTCTGCTGCACTTCACTCACCGTGTTATGAGGCAAAATCTGTTAATTTGCCTCTGAGTGGAGAGAAAGACACTGCCCCAGCTACACTTGCCAAGGAGGAGTGAAAATTGTCTCTTCAGTAGAAGTAGGTTGTCATTACCCATTTTCCTTTCATACGGGAGAAGCAGAAGTGTTACTTGGAGCTTGTGAAGCACAGAGGAGTATAATGCAATTTCTGCCTCCTTGTAGCATTGTCCTTTCGTTTTTCAGACCAGTGCTGACAGGGAATAGAATTCTGGAAAGCACCCTGGGGATTTTATACACTGAGCAGCTCTCTTGAGACTTGCATTCCCTTCAGAAAGCACCCCCCACAGCCCCAAACTCCTCTAATGGTCTAAACCAGATTGTCTAGCTAGGCACAGCTCCAGAAAGAGAACCCAGAACCCATTCTCTTTCTGGATCCCCAGAAAGAAAATAATGAGGCAGGAGAGTGGGAGGGGAGGGCTGAGATGGATAAAAGCTGGATGGGATTTCACAGCCCAATTCTGCAAGCCCACAAGAGTCATCCAAACCCCCCAGAGCCTCCCAGCTGTGGGGACTGCCTGCCTGGAGGTGTCAGCTGGCTTTGCAGCTCAGTTTTCCAGGGAGGTGTCCCCAGAGTCCTTCCCCAAGGAGGGGAGGCAGAGCCCACTTCACATCCCCAGCTCCAGGAGCTCAGTGGTCCCAGACAGTCCTGGGCCCCAGGGAGGGGGGGGAGGGAGCTGAAAATGGGGTAACAGAGGGTCTTGTTAATCAGCCTTGGGGAAAATCAGAGTGAAATGACACTGAACGACTGGCATATATATATATATATATGTATGTATGAGAGGTTTACTTTAAAACAGTTTGGTTGCAGTGGAAATGGGATATGAAGCTGTTTTGGTTATCATTAATAAAAATATAGCAATATAAAAGTATAAAGATAACACTTAGGAAAACATATGAGGAAAAGAAAAAGAGAGACAGAAGGGATAAGAGTAGATAGTGGAAAGATCTCAGCATCTGGGGATCCAGCAACAAGACTTGATTGTTGCAATTTAGATGTCTGCTGTTTGAAGTGATGGTCTCAGTCTTAATCTGTTGGGGATGAGGACAGCCCACAAATCCCAGGCTCAGGTTCAGGTGGGAATGCTCAGGTACTTCCTGATTCAAGTTTTACACTGAGTGTTGCAACACTGTGAGTCTTGTGCAGTCCTCCAGTGGAAGGCCCCAAGAACGAGTTTGCAGGGACTTTGGGGGTCTTTGATGATTTATTACCCTTTTTAAGATATGATAGCTGTCTCTCATTTCACCCTCATCAGGATGAAAACCCTCAGGCCTCTGTGTGCATGTCCTGATACCTTTCCTGGGGAGACAGAATACTACAACTGAGCCAGTTGTGCAAGGTAGGACACNCATGATAGCTGCTTCTCATTTCATTCTCATCAGGGATAAAAACCCTCAGGTCTATGTGTGCATGTCCTGATACCTTCCCTGGGGAGATAGAATTCTACAGCTGAGCCAGTTGTGCAAGGTAGGACACTGCCTTGACAAAAAAGCATTATCCCACCTCGTAGGGTCTGCTTCTTATCAGTCTTTTCCTTTATCTGGCTCCAAGCCCAGCTTGTTGCCAAACAAATGTTGGTTTGGCATGGTCACCGCCCAGTGGTGGCTGCTCACCCCCTCTGAACCTGGGCTGCTCTGTTGCAAACCAGAAGTTTAGTTACCACACCCCCAACAATTTCCTTTCTTCCCTTCAGCTGTGGGCTGAAAATCTGGCACCTGATGCTTTGAAAATGGTGCATTGTTTGAGTCAATAACCTTCAACATTTCAGTCTCTCACAGAGCTGCTCCCCAAAGCTCACATCTTGTGTAGTATTTGTCTGGCCAGGCTGCTCTCATGCAGTTTCTTCCCTTTTCAAGCTAAACATTGCTAATCAGCTTCTTCAAGCTCCAACATATGTCCTATAAATATCCCTTGTGGAAGCAAAATCTGTCTCGTGTGTGTATGCAAGACAAAAGAAAAAATTAGAAAGCGTGAAGCCCTGACTTAGCAGCCCGGCAGCAGAACTGCGCTAAAGCCTCGGATCTTAATGAAAGCAGGGAACATGCCTGCCCCCTCCATACCCCTCCTCCAGCCCCAGAGTGGGCCAAAGCCCTGAAATCTCCATCCCCAACAGCCCCGGAGCTTGCCCAGGTTCTGGTCCTCACCGTTAACTGCCGGCAGGTCCCTTAGGAGTCACCCACAGGCTACTGCGGACTGGATGGGGATGGAGCTGGAGAACACTTTGTCCTTGGAGCTGAGCAGAGATCTCAGTGCTTCCTCTTCTTCTTGGTATTCAGGAGCAGCCCTTAGGTTGTCCTCCATCTCTTATTTCCAGCTCTGTCTTAAGAAATTTATGAGCCCTTGATTGAGCTGAGGGTAATGTGGGATGCCAGGATCCTCAGCGTGCCTGTGTGTGGGGTGGGATGGGGACAAGCTCATCATGTGAGATATCTCCAGGTACACGAATCCTGAAGGCACATCCAGGGCTATGTCAATGAAACTGCTTTGGCTCTGCCACTCTTCCAGCATGGATGATAGGAGTGAGGGCTGATAGGAGTGAGGGCTGATAGGAATGAGCTCCAATCAATCATCTGTCACTCACTGGCTTCCCTGGCCAGGCTGCAAAGCCCTCACTAAAGCAGGACCCCAAGGACAGATGAGTGAGCATCTTAATCACCTCCTGCACAGGCAGCAGGAGTCCAGCTGCCCATCCTGCACGTTGTCCTCAGCTACCTTTTGTTTTGATGGAGGCACAGGCAGCACTCGGCTGGATTCATCTCTGGCACGTGGGATGCAGTGCCAGGGTTGTCAGGCAGGGACCTCAGAGCCCAGAGGGGCCAAGCAGGGTCTGGAGAGCCCAGGAGGATGAGACAGGATGGAGAGACCAGGGGCAATAGCTGGGGTCAAAAGCAGGTGTCCTAAGAAACAGCACTCAGTGTTTCCAGGAGCCTGGGAACGATGCTTTCTCTAGCAGGAGAGGTACCTGCCTTTGTTACCTCTGCTGAGAAATCCTTGGCATCATTAGAAGGGTGACACTGACCTCAGCATTGCCATGGTTTCCCCGGGTTTTCCATTGAGCTGCTGCAAGTTGAAGCGAGGCGTCTCTCCTTCACGGTGGCTGTCAGCTGGGAGACATTAACAACCCGGAGAAGTGAAGCTGAAGCAAAGGTCTCCTTTACCCTGTGAAGGAGAGGAGCCATCACAGGCTCCTTATGGGAAAGGAAAGCTAATCTCATCCTGGTGGGCAACAGAGGGTGAAGTAAAGAAACCTATCTGCTTCCTAGGACCCTTATCTACACTGAAATTTGGGGTTTCACCTTGATGGGGTGCACAGTACTCACAGGCTGAGCCCTGCAGTTCCCATGAAAAGAGGTTTTTGTAAGAGCAGAGGTCTGACACTAAGCTCAGCTTCTCTCCAACTCCAGCACCAGTGTCCTCACCCTGCATTCCTGGCTGATGAACTTTCCCAGCTCCCCATTGCTGGGAGGTGGCTTGGAGGGGGATGAAATTATAGCACTGGGTTTCAGGAACAGTGTGTGGCTCTTAAACCCTGAAAGAATCTCTAGCAGGGCTGTTATGGATTCCCTTTGCTTTGGCTGTATTTGTCTCATCAATCTCCGTGATGTTGACAATTGGGCACGGTTTAATTCTGCAAATCTGAGGAATGATCAGGCCAATTTAGTTCACATTTAAAGCATTTGTGTTCACATGCTGGAAAGCCTTTTTTCTTCCTTGCTCCTTGCCCAAGGCCCTTATTATCTGCTGGTGCTATTTATCAATGCACAGCAGGTATATTACAAGAAGGTCTCTTTCGTAAAGCGATACAAAATAATCATTCCTGTTCCTCGTCTGCTCAGCAAGAAAAGTGAGCCTGGCTCTCCCGCCTGTCAGCATTCCCAAGCTGCAGCATTTTTATATTACTGCAGGAGAAGTGATTTAACTCAATAAGCTTCCCTCATAAATAGCAATAGTTTGATAAAATAAAAGGACCGTGTCAATGAACACGGTGTTCCCCCTCAGCTGAGTGGCTTTGTGTCCTGCCCTGTGTGTGGAACACTGCAGGACACCCCAGCAGCCACAGAGCTCAGCCTCTCTCCAGCTCTGAGCTTGAAGGGGGATGCACTTGGGACTGGGAAAACTTCTACCAAGCAGGAGATGTCTTACTGGGGCAGAAAACTTTCGTTTTCACTCCTAAAGTGCATGAGGTAGAGGATTAGCCTTTAATAATGGCTCATGCTTCTGAAAAAAACCCTTTTCCTCCTCTCTCCACGTACTGTGGCTCCTCATCCCCTCCCCAGTCCTGATTTGTCTGGGTTTAGCTGGTTTTATCCCATTTCACCGACACAATTGCACAGATTTGCACTGGATGCAGCCGCTTCACAGAGGTGACTGGAGCTGTCTGAGCCAGGCACTTCTTCTGGCATGTAATTAAATCCCATGAAGTGGCTGGGAATGCCTGCACACCTGGAAAACGCTGTGGAAAGCACAGTTAGGAAGGAAGATCAGGCGGTCTTGGGAGCTGGAGAGAAGCAAATTATGTGGAGAGAGAAGAATGCCAACCTGTGCACCCTGGAACCGGGCTGGCTCCTCAGGATGGGGTCTGTGGGAACCCTGGAGGAGCCAGAGCCCAAGCTCTGCCCTTGGAACGATGGCTTCTGCAGAGCCAAGGGGTGATTTAACATGCTGCCATTCCTTGAGCACCGGGACCGTGTGTTTGTTTGGCTTTCTCCTCCCCCAGGGACTCAGGTGTAATATCACCTTCCCATTAATTTATACGAGAACATTTCCAAATAGTAAACTGCCAATAAATTAGTAATGCTGATCTATAAAAGGGAAAAAATGGCCTGTTGTGAGTTTATAGCCCTGTGGAAAAGACATTAAACAGAGGCTTCCTAAGCGTGAGCACTGGGAGGAGCTGGGGGATGAGAACTCCAGGCTGAGACCCGCCAGGACGCGTTTTGTCTGGCTGGTTTTTAAACCTGCTCCCTGCAGCATCCCTTTGTGAGAGCCAGGCAGGGAGAAAAGCACTAAAAGATTCCCAATGACCAATCCAAAGGTGATGAAAAATGAATGAGAGGATGATGCAGCCTGGAGAGAACAAACAAACTACCTGGAGCAAATAGTTTATTTTAAGATGCTAACAAATTTGCTCCAGAGGCCTGTGGAAAAAAGTCCAGTACCACACAGCCAACCTTTCCCTTATTTATAGAATAATTGTGATGATTGATTAGCTGGGATCAGAACTATATTTACGGCATGGAAGTTTTCAGCAATATTTCAAGTAATTTACCTCCTCACACAACTCCCTGGCGCTGTCATCCCAGCTTCACTTTTTCTCCCTGTGAAGCCTGCTTGCTCCAGGATTTATGGCTTTGTTTGTGGGAAGAGAAGGTGTCTTGCTCCAGAGAACAGCAGCAAAACAAGAGCTCAAGGGTAAAACCCTGGTGCTGCAGCCCCCTCAGCATCTCCCTGTGCCAGTGAGGGTGGCTCTGCCTGGTTCCCACAGTGGGCAATGTCCCTTGGTGTGTCACTGCTTCTGCTGGCAGTGTCCTGTGGCAGAAGGACATGGCTCCCTGTCAGTCCCCTGCTGCTCTCCCCAGAGCATTCCGAGGCAATGGAGTGTTCCAGCAGCATCCTGACCACCCCACGAGGCTCCTGGGCTCCTTTGGCCCTACACCCACTGGGCAGTGTGGATGGAGAGGTGACAGCCAGCATCCCACCCTCAGCAGGGCTGTGGGGAGCCTGGCTTGCTGTCTTCAAACAGCCAGGGAAAGGCTCTGCCCTTCCTCCTGCCCCTCCTGCACCCAGGTGCTGCTGCTGGATACACTCGCTGATTTCAATGCAGGGAGGAAACACTCCCAGGAGTATAACAAATTAAATGAGTTTGGGAGAAAAGCCTAAATATTAGGGCTATCCCAAACAAAGCACTTGATTTTTAAATTTTTGTTTGTTTGGGTTTTTTTTCCCCACAATTGTGACTTTTTTTTCCACCTGAGCAGCAATGAGGGAAGGAAAGCAGTGAGGAGGACAGGGCAGGGGCTCAGGTTCTCTGTATTTACCTCCAAAGGGTAAAATCCTGGATTCAGTGCGAGAGGCTGTGGGGTGCTGGCCAGCATGGGTTGAGGCTGCAGACAGACAGACAGACAGACAGACAGATGGGAAGGTTCTGTTCACCAGCCTGGAGATACCCATGGCATCACCTGCCTCTTCCCTGCTGCTTTCCGCTGCCTCCTGAGCTGCACAGTTTTATTTAAGCCCCTCTCCACTCCCGCCTTGTCTCCATTTCTTTATCTCACAATAAAAGTAAGCTGTTATTTCCCTTGTGTTCCAACTGCCCTCATTCATCCCCCGGTACCTGCAGGGCCAGCAGCCAGAGACTGTGCCAGCACTTGAATACTGAGGGGAAAAAAGACATCCTACAGGCTGGAGGCCCTTAGAAGTGAGGGAAGCTTGATGCTGCTGGAAATAGAAGCTGCTGCAGCCAAGGTCCTGCTGCAAACCAACTGATCCCCATTAGGTCATGTTTGCTTCCCTGCACGGCCTCAGGACTGGCTTATGGGACAAACATCCCTGCTGCTGCCTGGCTTCTCTGGGCTTTTCTCCCGGTCAGGACCTGCCATGACCTGTCTAGGGAGGCTTAACGCTGCTTTTGAAAGGCGGTGGCATTTCACCACCTGAAACACTGGATTTACTACAAAGCTGGGATCTCAAACTTCATAAAAAGGGATTAACCCACCCCCCTCCCACAGAGGCTCAGCCACCAGCAGGCAATGCCAGCTCCCTGCTTCTGAGGGCATGGAGCTGGGAAAGGAGGCAAGAGGCAATTAGCCATTGTTAATTGGCTGCTGAGCCCCTCTCCTGCCCCTTAAAAACCTGCTGAGGGAAACAGCTTCAGAGGGGTTTTACTTTGCACCTTCTTAGAGGAACGTGAATTTCATGTGCTAAGAACCAGACACAGAGGCTGACACGATCAGCATTAGTGACCCAGGACCAGGAACAGCTCCATTACAGTTTGGGAATTAGATGTACCTGGGAGACGCCAGAACATCATTTGCCTTGTTTGTTAACACAACATCTATAAACAGAAGCCTTAGGCAAGCCCATTCTCAGAGCCCCAGAAGACAGAAAGAAGGATGGCCCTCGTCCCAGCAGCATTTGTTTTCATTAAGTGGGTGGAAGGGCCCTGATGGAAGCAGGGAGCTTGATTGTCAGGTGACCTTGTTGACTCTGGAAAAGTGGGAAGCTTTAAAACCAGAATTAGCAAACCAGCTCGATTAAAAAGAAATAAAACCCAGCCTCAGTCTACACATCCACGTGCCTCAGCATCTGTCCAAACTCTGGCTTTCCCCCAAAGCCCACCCACAGAAGAAGTGTTGGTGTTGCGTGAAAAAGCCCTCGTCAAATCAAATCCCAAAAACTTTTGGGAGTCCTTGCGCAGCTGGAGACCTGGACACTTGAATTTCCTCCATAAAGGGCAACTCATGGAGAGAAATGTTTAATTCCTTAGGCTTCTTTGGTTTGTGTTTGATCTCAAGGCACCAAAATTAAACCACTTTGCTCACTAAAATGATTTGGAAATTTATAACTTTTTATATGATGCTTTCTCACAGCATTTCCTTGACATTCATATTTCCATCCACTTTTCCCAGAAGCAGAACCTTCCCAGTCTCTTCCTGGAGTTACACATCTTTCCCTGGCCTTAAACCATCCAGAAATATTTGCTGCACAGACACCAGCCCCACAAAGGGAGCTGCTGGATGCTCCTGCTCCTTGGCAGGCTGATGGGGACCTCTCAGGAGCTGTTTGGGATCCGAGTGTCCATCCCTGGCTGGTGGCAGGAGCAGCCTGAGGAGTGGGGGCTGGGGGTGGGTGCAGCAGAGTGTGGCCTTGCTGCCAGCTCACTGCACTCCTCACTCACTCATCTCTGCTGGAGTCTGTCAGCACATCCTCCAAAACTTCCTGGCTATGAAGTTGTTCAAGGCAGTTTGAATCACTTTTCAGAATAGGTAAAGCAGCCCTCAGCCCTTTTCCCTCCTTGTTATTAGTCCTCTTCCCTGATACCTTCAAGGTCATGGCTCCCATCCTCCTGTCCCCATTAGACCTGTCTAATTATGACTCCAAGCTTATGTGCTCTTTGACTAGTCTGGCTTATCCACCCGTGCTTGCTCTGCCATGGCTCCTAATCGTTACCTCAGGTGGCTCCTGGAGGAGCCTGGAAAGCCCTGCTGTGGTTGCAAGCAGGATCCTCATCCAGGCAGGAGATGGGGAGCAGGGAGAAGCTTTTCTTAGAACCAGAGAAACATTTAAGTTGGAAAAGACCTCTTAGGATCATTGAATCCATCCGGTTTTGCTCAGGATAAGAGGATGTGCATGGTGCAGAGGGATGAGTGACCTCCAAAGGATCTGGGGTGATGGGAGCACAGAGTGCTGCTTGTCCTCTCCCCCTATCTCTGGGACACTTCCCTCCTTCTCTCTGCAGGAAAAATCAATGAGAAACATTCCCTTTTCCCCATTTCTTTGGGTCCAGCACGGCAGCACTGGCCCTGAGCATCCTCTTAGAGTGGCTGTTCTTCTGCTCTGGCTCCTGTGGGATCCATCCCCTTTGTCACAGGCACAGAGGTCCATGGAAGTGGCCCTGAGCTGCTCAGAGCCCTGTCCTTCCTCACAGCACCTCCAGGGCTGTGCACAGCGAGAGAAAAGGTGCCTCACCGGAGGCTCTGCCATCTCGTCCCTCTGATGCTGGAGATTGTTTTGATAAGCTCCTTGTTTCCCAGGCACAGAGTACAAAACTATTTTTCTTGCACTGAGCAGACAAGATGTTGAAATGTTTTTTCCTGTGATAACTGAAAGTGGAAGGAATCCTGCCTGCGATTCTTGTCAAGCCGAGGGATCTCTTTGTAGTTCAGTGAATCATTTCATCCCCAATGTTAATTTAAAAGCAAACAAACAGAGCTGAATGCATTTGATAGTAGAATTATTTCCAGTACATTTCAGGTTTTGTTGCTGTGTGTTGTAAAACACCACGGCACGAGCACTGCGTGCTCAGGCAGGGGACTGGAGGCTGGGCTGTGCCCCCCTGCACCCCACTGTGCCCCACTGCACCCCACTGTGCCCCACTGAATCCCACTGCACACACATCGTGCCCATGCTGGGAGAGCAGAGCACCCACTGCCTCCCATGAGAGTCCCAGGTGCATCCTCTGGGAAAGGCTCTCATCTCTGGCACAGCCACAACAGCAAACCAGGAGTTAAAAACTCCCCTTGAAAACAGGAGCTGCAAAACATCAGCCTCGTTCCACCTCAAAAGAGCAAGAATGAATCGGAAAAGGGCAAAGTGCGTGAAAGGCTGAATTGTAATAAAAACGGTGTTTAAATGTGCCACTGAGAATTAATCGCTCCTTTCTTCGGAGCTTCCCCTTTGAGGGCTATTCCTAGGAATTTGTGGGAGGAAGAAGGAACAAGGAGTCAGTTTTATTTTGCATGCAGGCTATATCAGGTGTGGAACTGCCCTGCTTTAGAGGCACGTGATTGCAGAGGGGCAGCCGGAGTGCTCAGCCCTGCACGCCCTGCTCGGGGGCTCTCTGAGGGGACAGGTAGTCCTGGAGGGAAATTTTGGCTCCCCTGGGGGCTGGTGGCCCCACTGACTACCCAGCAGTGATGGAGACTTTCCCACCTGTTTCTACGGTGGCAGGGTCCAGGTCAGAAGTGCCCCAGCACTGGGAGAGCAGGAGGTGGTGGCAGTGCCAGCCCAGCTCCGCGGGGACCCGGCTGCCCTCCAGGCTCAATAACTGCCTGGAACTGGGAATGCTTATCCCGGCTGAGTCAAGGACCGGCAGGAAAGCTTCCCAGCGAGAGGCAAAGTGCTCCATCTGCTCCGTGCATCTCCAAGGAGTCAGTGGTGACTTTTTGACTGCCTGGAGGAGCAGCAGGCACAGGGAGGCCACGCTGGGTCCCCGCCACCCCCTGGCAGAGCTGCAGGGTGGGCAGCGAGGTGGGCAACAGCAGAGAGCCCAGGGACCTGATGCTTTTCTTCCTCCCCATCACTTCACCTCCTCGTCTCACTCTGTTTCCTGAGTTTTCCAGAGTGCCCACTGGCCACTTGCTCTGTGTGGCAGTGACACACATGGGATCAGTAGGAGAATCAGCACCAGCAGATCTTTGTCACCAAACCTCCACTCCCTGCAAGTCCAGGGAGCGTCACCTTTTCAGACACACAAAATCAATGCTGTCCTGCATCCCAAAACCTTTAAACATCAGACAGGCAATTTGTCTTTGCTGACGGTGGCTGAGCATTGAAAGGAGCCCGGCCAGATTAAATAAACCGGCAATAGCAATTTGAGGTCATTTTCATCATATTAATGGGTTTCCTGCCCATGGTGAAAAAGAAGTCAAGGAGATGGGCTTGGATCAGCTCCACAATGGCATTGCTTTTCTGTTGAGAAGCAGGTTTTGGTGATCATTGCAACAGACTGGAAGTGATGGGAGAAGAGTCAGGGGTGGATCTGGGCACACACAGCATCGCGGGGTCCTGCCAGGGATGGCACAGCTGGGTGGGGGAATAATGTGGCCTCTAGGGGATGTTCCTCTCCTCAGCCAAGGAGCCAAGGGGAAGAGAAGTATTTGACACCTGGCATTTTCCCCCCCTTTTAATCAAGAAGCAAACAGAGTCAGAGCTTTACGAGTCTGTTTGAGTGTTTCAATGCCAAGATGCAGCTCAATATTCTCCGAGAGGTTTGGGTAAGGAGCTCTGTGTGCACGCAGCACACCTCCCTCCTCTTCTGAACAGGGGGAAAAGGTGGGGAGGAACTGAAAGTCTGAGTATTCCTTAGAAACAGAAAGCAAATTTGAGATAACATGAAAAACATCATTTGACATATCTGAAAGCCTTTTGTAAGCACTTTCCAGGAATATTTTACGGCCTCAGCTTCATTAGTAGCAATACCTGCAGGAAGGCTTCTCTCAGCGTGAGCGCTCAGTGTTCAGCCCCTGCAAATGTTGTATTACAGATTCCGTTGTAAAACACACAACGTGTGCTGTGAGATAACTCCCATCAAGAGTGGGAAGAGCTGCTTGTGGCTTGTGGGATTCCCCAGCTTCGCCAGGCTGAGAAACCCCTCAAATCTCCCTGCCAAGGGCAGCCTCAGAACTAGGTTTGTTTGCAGAAGGGATGTTGCTGTAGCTCTGTAGAGTGGCATTTGCACGGAGCAAAGGGCAGCTCACAGGTTCTGGGGGAGGAAAAGGAGCTCTCCTATGTGACACCAGCCCTGTGCACGTAGTATGATTCACAACTCTTCCTGCAGAAATCTGGGAATAACTGTGGGTCCCTCTGATAACATAGCTGGCTTCTCACTGGTGACTCGTGAAGACCAAGAGAAACAAAACTCACCAAATATGTGAATTCTTGCAGGGGTTTGATTGAAGCCATGTACCAGCAGAGGCTGCCTGGGGCTGTGTGGCATGACAATGGGAGGCCAGTGAGGATCTGGGTCCCAGCCCTTCCCCTGCTCCCTGGGCAATTTGTCCTCAAGGTTTCCCTGCTTCAGCATATTGCTAAGAAAGACAGTGACAGATACACGAGAGGAGCTCCACATAACCTCGATTACCCAAGGATAATGAGGCCCAGTGCACCCACATGCTATCAGTAATATTTGTATCTATTCAGCTTTTTCAGAGCTAAAGGTAACCATTTATATCCATTAAAAGCAGACAACTGGATAGCAAGCGGAGCTCAGCTCTGGCTGCCTCTTGATGGGCAGCATCTATCACACCTCGTGTCCTCAGAGATCTCCTCCACGGCTCCTGGTGGCACTGGGTTCTGCCAATGTCATGGCACCCTGGAGAGCTGCTGTGACACACCAGCATTGAGGCCACCCCACTGCCCATTTGTGAGTGTCCCAGTCCCTCCCAGCTCGTGCCCTCTGCGGTGCCCACTGTCCCACCCAGCTTGGGGTTGCCACAGTGATTGCCAAACTTAATTCCCTTCATCCTTCAGAAGACAATGCCAGGACGATCCCTGCCCAATGCTGTCCCCACAGTGGCCATCACTTCTCTGTCACCTCCCCCCAAAATGCTCTCACTGTGGAGCCACAGCCAGATCCGTGGCCCTCACTGGGTGTCCCCATGGATGCTGTGTGCTCCTGGTCCTGCTCAGCACCTTTCCATCTCCCTGTGGTGGCATTCTGACATGGAACCAGGCAATCCTTTCCTTTACCTCCGCAGTTTCTATCCCAGAACTATAACCCTTGATACGTTACTTTTAATTAGAGGGGAAATGTCATTAAGTCAGGTAATCTTCCCAAGAAACTCCTGTTTGATGGCTGTATCACACTGAATTGGGTCAGATGGTTTGTAGTCAGACCCCTCCAACACCTGTGCAGAGTGAGCCTGGCTAGGAAAAAAAACTGGATTTCCTCCCATATTCATTTAACTGGATGAAGAGGTAACATTTTTTAGCCTACCTAAATAGAAAATTATGTGTATTGCTGCTAATTCCTTTTGTTAATTTAAGAAATAACAAACAGAACTTAAACGATGCAGGATGCTGCACTTTCCTCTACAAGTGGAGAACTTGGTGATGAAAGCAGACCATGAAATCACCAGCCTGGGTACATGCTATCACTTTTGTTTTTTCCCAGAGGTCACTGAGTGTTTGATCAGCCCTTGTAGACTGTCCTTCGAATCACAACCCCCCTCAGGTAAATATTTGGCCAGTGGATGGGGTTATCTTCCCCTTTGCAAGTCTCTTGTCTGTCCTGGTGCACCCAAGCCTCTGGCTCCCTCATCCCACCCTGACTGCGATTCCACCGCCGGCGGAGCTGGGGGGTGGCAATCACAGCCATGTGCCTGAAAGTGATATTGCTTTCCTCCCGGGGAAGGTAATTGCTTCAGCAGAAGAAATTAAGCATCATAATGAAACAGCCATAAAAAGAGGCCCTTCTCTCACTCCCTGGATCACAAGTATCGCAGATGATGCGCCCAGCCCAGAGGAGCACGAGGGTTTGGATGGAACCACGTCATAAACTTTCTCCTTTCTGCCTTCACAAGCTTCTCAGATTTCTCTTAATTTCCAGGGTCTTGGCTGCCTTTTTCTTTGCTTTATTTCCATGCTTTGAAAGCGTGTGAGAGGCTCAGCAGCCCCGTGTGCAGTTTTAAAGCCTGCACTGAGTTTCCCAAAGCTGGGAAGGGAGGAGAGATCCTTTTATAGAGAAGCCACGTGTACCCGAGCCTTGGTTTTGCAATGTAGCAGGAATGACCACTTTATTGAAATGGGCAAAAGCACAAAAGATGTATGAAGTCTGTTTTATCAGCTGGAGTCTTGCAGCAATCTGAACTGGGGCAGGGCTGACTGTGGCTTCCTCTTTTCCCCTTTCTCTTCAAGGTTCACAAAGTCCTGCCCAAAGCGTCTTCTTATTCTTCCCAGCCTGCATTTTCTTCCTCAACCTGCTGCTCCTGCTGGGATGCTGCTGAAATCATCAGCAAGGCATCAACTCCGAGGAAATGAGTTTTGTTCACTCTGGAGGTGCCCTGGAGGAAGGGCCAGCAGCCCCTTCGCTGGAGCAGCATCTCGCCCATTCATCATCTCCTCGGACCTTACAGGAGAATCTGTCCACTTAAAACAGGATTATTTCTGGGTGGCAAACTGCAAAGTTAATTTGGCTCTAATCCTTTTAAACAGAACCAGTAATTGGAGTGATAATGACTCTCCTGGAGGGCTCTCCTCACCAGGGCACTGGAAGGTCTGCAGGCAGAAGAGTCTGACCTCGTGCCTGGCACAGCGGGGACAGCACGGGCACGGCACTGGGGAGAGCACCAGGATGAGAAAATCCCCTCCACGAGAGGCCACAGAGCTGGGTCGGGACCCCCAGGCACCCCCAGAGCAATGGGACTCTTCTGTCTGCCCTGTGTCCCTTGCTGGCTGCTTCCAGAGAAAGAGCCCAAGAATAAACAGCTTTAATCATACAATCCCCACTTCCTATTGCTAATAATATTATCATCGTGATATTAAGCCAGTTAATTCTTTCTCTCAATTTATTTGCTTTTGTTTTTGTACTCCCATGTTGTAATTTTCAATTTAATTAGTTTCAGTGTTTCTGAGGGCAATAGGTCTTGGTTTATCTTTGCAGCTAATAGTCCTAATTGTTTACCCTTTCTTTGGCAATATCTCATTAACTTTATGGGCCATCATTTCCATGACACCTCCAGAATTAATTCCCTCACTCTTTGAACTATCTTCCTAAAATCTTCACAGCTTTTTGCTTCCCTGACCTTGCCCATCCTTTCTTGCTGCTCTTGTGGCTCAGCACTGCTGTGTCTCACCAAGCTCCAGGGCAGCAGGTCAAGTATGTACCTTCCTGTACAGGGAAACCTCTGGCTCCTACTCTGACCTTGGACAGAGCCCTGCATCTGCCACCTGGTCACTGTGGCCAACTCTCCTCTCTTTGTGTCCTCCCACAAGTGCTCCTGCTCCTTTAAACTGGTTTTAGTCATTGTTTCTATCTTTAAGTCTTGAGTCACTTATCCTGCTGGCAGAGGGGTCTGGATACTCACATCAGATTCAGCGACTGCAAAATTTCTTCCCTCTCTCAAGCAAAGGAAAAGCTGTTGGGAAACCAAAGCATTCCATCCCTGGCAAGATAATGAGGTGTAGATTCATAAGCCCTCCACTGGCCCCTCGGGAAGCTTGATACTGGAACTTGGGAGAGGTGGCCATGCCATTGGGCACCCCTCGCTCTGGGCAGAGCTTCCCTATCCCAGCTCCTGCCTTCAGAGCCCATTAATCACACTCCTAACAGCTTTGTGTTCACAGATGAGACGTTTTTGGCTGCAGAGGAGAGCCACAGATGATACCTCCCATTGATTGTTCCACCTCACTTGAAAGATGTGTACCAGGAAATGAGTCTGAATTTTCAGCTCAAATCATACTTGGAGGGTGAGCTTGGAACCCGGAGGGTCCCATTTGGCTGCAATGATTGCAATGCCATGGGAGTTTTTCTCTGGATGATCCCAGTTCCACAGTCACAGCTTCACCCTCAAGTCCGGTCTCACCATTGTCAGAGGGTGGCACATCCTGCGCCCCTGGCTGCCCACCTGGCTGGAGGGCCAGAGCAGCGCAGGCTTGACCAGCTGTGGGAGGATGCCAAAAATCTCTCTGGGTTACAGCTGCCTGCTGAGCACTGGAACATGATTTCCCATTAAGCAGACAGGGAGGGATCTGCTGGTGGCCGCTGCGAGGGCACCTGAATTATTGATTGGAACACGGCTCCAGCCGAGGCACTGAAGGCAGCTGAGAGCAGCTCCTTCCCAGCAAACCTCACCCAGCTTGTGGCAAATCCACTGACCAAGCCCCCCAAGTGCTGCCTGTTCTGCACAGCCCAGGCTTCTCGGGGAGAGCTCACGGAGAGCAAAGGCCATGGCAGGGAAAAGAACGGCTGGAATTGTCCCCGGCGGTCACAGGTGTTTGGATAAATGGCTCTGAGGAGCAGCTGAGGGAAGGAAAGCCACAGGCAAGCTCCTCAGTCTGTTACAAGAGGCTTTTGCTGGGACTGAGGCTGGCGCTGGCGTGCAAAGTGCACGGGGGTGAACAAACACACGCTCGTGTAACATATGGACAGACACACACGAAGTACAAACCAGCCATATGGGCACATGCTGCTGCCAAATTCACTTCTTCCATGCTTTCCCTTGGTTTTTCATCTTCCATGGGCTGCTCCAAAAGTGCTGGGTCTCCATCCTGCACATCCCAGGCACAGCACTAACTCCAGCCTCGCTTTCTGTAGGCCAATCTGAGCATTTTCTGGATGCTTCCATTCCTTAAATTTTGTTGTGTTTGCCTGCTAGCTTGCACAGGGTTTCAAAAAAGGCTTCTCAAGGGTTAGTGGGCAGGCAGGCAGATCTGATCCAAACTGGGAGAGGTGGCAGTGCTGGGGAGGTGTGTGCAGAGTGAGCCAGATGTGGCAGCAGAGGCTTCTGAAAGGCAGCCCGTGGCAAGTGGCAGCATTTCTCTAACCCCATATTGACTTTGGCTTCCAGAGTCAATTTTCTTTATTAGCTGATGAATCTCCTCAAAAGACTTTCTGTACTGAATCTAGATAAATTATTTAACCAGTAAATTCTTTCCGCTCTAGCACTGCTCCAGCGCTGGGATTTCATGGGGAAGAGCAGCAGAGAGGGGTGAAGGGCCAAGGTCACTGCCAGCAGAACAGCAGAGCTGCAATGGGTTTGCTAATAAGTGACCAGTTGAGAGCGACTGTAAAACAGGCTATTAATAAGAAACAGGTTTTTGACAAAATGCTGGGATTAGCAGTGAATACAAGGAGCAAGTCATGGGAGACTATAGCCTTAATTATTCATGCAAGCAAATTGCTGCGGGTGGAGGGAGAGCACAGTGCTGATGTGGGCAGGAGCAGGCAGCAGACGTGAGGCAGGTTGTTACTTGCTGCACCCATGGGAAGAGATGCTCCAGCTTCCACGGGGACAGGGGGATGTGCAATGTCCCCGTGGTGCCAGGGGCACTGCACGTGGGAGAATCAGCTCCATGGATTTTGGGACCCTTACTGCCCACCTGGGCATGGTGGTTGCAGCACTGTGAGCACCTGGATAATCACCTGGAGAGCACTGGTGAGGGCTGGCATGGGAAGGGTGCTCCACCCCGCTTCCCTACCTCCCCCAAGGCCTGCTGTGAGTGTCTCATTTGCTGTGTAAAATCGGGCTTCACGCGCTTGTCAGGGCCGGGCAGCTTCAAGGCCAACACTAACTGATGAGCCACAGAGCAAGAAATAATTCTGCCTCCAAGAATAATGCTGGCTCACGAGGTCAGAGTATTCCAACATATTTATAGCCAGTAAAGAAAATGATTGTGTTAAACGGCAGCTGAAGTACACAGAGACCCAGCCAGAGCCGCTGTCTCTGGCCATCCGTTATCTTACTGGGAGCACAATTGTGCAGCTCTGGATTCACATCCCGAGGACTTCACAGCAATCCCTCTCAGCGGCCACTTTGGGGGATCAAAAGGCAAATGTGTATTTCCTGCAGAATGAAGCTGCACATCCCAGGCTGACCTGGGGCTTGTGAGGCTTTGGCAGGTGCAAGGCAGCAGTGGTGCTGAGCAGAGGAGTCCTGCAGGTGTGCATCTCCCCTCGTGCATCCCCCCATGTGCATCTCCCCTCGTACATCCCCCATTTTCCATCACCAGGCATAAACACAATGTCCCAGACGGGCAGAGGGACTCAGAGTTCCTCACTGCCTGTCTCCTTCCAGAAACCACACCGAGATGAGTTCGACCTGGTTCCAATAATCAGCTATAAATAGCAAACTCAATTAAGGCAACCAAACAAAGGTGATGATGGATACCTGCTCAGGAGGCCCTGGGGGATGGAGGGGGCAGGGAGTCTGATTTTTGCTTGTGCAAACACCGTGTTTTTACATAAGGCTACCAGCAGTGGTTTAGGCACAGGATGAGGACAGAGAAGACCAGGAGGCCACACACCAACCACACAAGCACACAAAGCAAGCTGCAAAACATCCATCCCAACAGGGCTAAAGTGTTGCAATGCCCGGCTCTGAGCATCACCCTCTAGGTCACAGCCCAACCTGAGCTCCTGTTCCAACTCCTCTCTCTCACCACTGGCTGTCCCAGCCTGTGGATCACCTGGGATCAGAGCTTTGCTGTCGGGGTAAGCAGCCTGGCAGTCCAGCTAGGGAGCACACAGGTACCAGTTCTTTTACCCTGGTCTGCACAGAGCAGAGGCAAAACCCCAGCAGCCACAGTGGTGAGTGGCTGCAGAGGTGGGTGCTTGGCTGGGTCCCTCTCATCCCACCAGCTCACCCTGGCCACTCTTTAGGAAGCTCATCAGTGTTCCCATTATCCCCACAGCAGCCGGGGTTTGGAAGCGCCAGGAACTGAGTGGATAAATTTGAAGTACACACAACTCACAGTGTGCACCTCAACCCCAATTTATTCAGAATGAGCAGCTCAGACATGCTTGTAGCAGCTTCGAGAGCATGTTTATCAGCCAGGCTACTTGGGAGATCATTGCCATTGATTGCCATGTCATTGTCACTCCTGGGGCACAACAGGATGCCAGGGGAGTGAGATGATATTGTTGGCAGGAACCAGCGAGGTGGGGAGCTGATGTTTCCCAGGAGGGCAGGTGTGCCCAGGTCAGGCAGAGCTTTGATGCTCCCTGGTGCTCTCAGCTACCTTGTGGGGAGTGCAGACCCCAAAATATTCTGAGCTCTGGAGACCCAGGAATGACAGCATGCCTGGCCAAAAGCGTTTGTTTTGTATTACTATTTATGTATGGATTGCTGTAGTGCCACCTGCAAGGAGAACACAAGGGGGTTTAATAAGGAGAGAAGAAAATCCCACCTGATGGCAGCAGAAACAGAGCAAATGCTCTTCAGAAAGGAGGCAGGCAAAGGTGAGCCGAGGACTGGAAAAATCTCTCCCCTAAGGGAATTAAAGAGCTCAGTCTTTTGAGCTTATTAGAAAGAGCAAGAGGGACTACTGGCCCCTGGCATGGAAGTCACAGCCTTGCAGGGCTGCCAGGAACAAGGGAGCACGAGGAGACCCAGAGGATGGGACTCCCCAGTTCAGAAGCAAGGCCTTTGTTTTCGATATCACCAACAGGCTGTTAATGATGCTGAGAGGAATGATGGGCAGCCCCAGCCCGGGGAGGACCCTTTCAGCTCTCCTGACAGCAGAGCTGGGAGGGAGGGCTCAGCCAGGAAGCAGGGAAAGCACTGGTCAGAAAGAGAGGCTGTAGGTGCTGCTTATAGCTAGAAAGGATCAGCTACTGAAAAGTCCAGAGCCCTTTAATCTTTACTCAGACTCCTCATTCCTAATCCTGACCTTCTGGGAGCAGCTGTGGATAAACAGATCTCCAAAGACTGGATCACTCAGGTCACCCTTGCTGTCCCCTTTTTGGGTAACGAGCAGGTTAGAGGCAGCACTCAGCTGTCCAAAAATTAGGCTCCAAATAACCTGGCTGTCTGGGACATAGGGGGAGGCAGGGTATCACGACCCAAGTGGGATTGTGGCCAGGGCAGCCTGGCAGCAATTCCTCACTGGTGGAGCAGCAGGAGGAGAGACTCTGGGAAACGAATGGAGCTGCAATTCCTCTTGGTGAAACTCTCTCCGAAATGACTCGGTTTGTAGTCACCGTGGGCTCTGGCTTGTTTGCCTGTTTGCTCTCTGCTCATCGCATTTCCAGCTGCTCTTGTGTGTATTTGCACTTCGCAGGCTTTAATTGGGATGGCTGAGCAAAGCCCGTCCACAGCCGGCGATGCTGTGGTGATAAGTAACAGGAGGCACAAATTAGAACAAATAAATCTGAATCCAATTCAATTCCTTGTGCAATCAGGAAGATCAACACGTCAAATTGTGGGCACTATAAATTAAAAGCTGCCAAGGAGGCAGTGGAAGGCGCTGCCTGGCTGCTGTGGCTGACGTTCAAAAGGCTTTTCTTCCTCGCAGAGCGAGCGAGAGCCTGTGAGATGAACAGCAGGATCTTCCCTCCACCACCAGGAAGGCTTTTTTGCCACCAGGAAATTTCTTTCAGCAGATATGAAAAACCTCTGCTGCAGGTCGCAGTGAAGGTGGGTTTGTGCTGCCAAGGGATGCCCAGGGTTGGCTGTGTGGGGTGAGTGTGGCACTGCTCTCCTCCCTGCATCATCACTGGCTGGTTTTAGTGTGTTCTCCTTGCAAGAAACAGGTGTGCACAAGTCAGTTCTGAAGCTCCAGAGGTTGTTGATGTTCCCCCAAGGCATCCTAAGGCCTCCTGTGCAGTGAGGAGCAGATGCGGGGGGAGTCTCACCCCTGATTCAGAAATTAAGGTTTCTCTGGTAGATTAGTGCACTTCAAAGGGCAAAAATATTCCAAAATACTGTGAAAAAAATTCAAATCAGTGTATGACAAAGGACACACAGACTGATAAACACCCAGGAGGCTTGTGGGCGTGCTTGCTGCTATGGCATTTTTCATGTCCCTTTGGCTGTTACCTGACTTTGTTTGATCCATGAAACTGTCTCTGCTGCGGGGCCCAAAACAAGTGGCACATGGGGAGGAGGGGTAGAACACACCTGGAGGATAAGCAGAGCTGTCACCTGCTGAGACCCGTGCCCACCTCTGAGCTATGAGCACTTCCCTGGCCATTGCTTCCTTGCCCGCCATGTGCCATTGGCTCTTTCACCTTTCAGCTGCCATCCAAGTTTTACTGGATTCTTGTGTTTAAAATTGCAAGCAGGTCCTTGGAATTGGCATTGGCTGTTTTAAAGATGTGCTGCATCTTCGCGTGTCACGGCAGCACGAGCCAAGCACATTAGAAGCTGCTGGATAATAGGCAATTACTGCTCTTAAACAGACGAGGCATTCATGAGCAGAATGGGCTGCATCTTAAATCATCCATAAATCCTCTAATAGTGCTTCTATTAATACCTGGTTTCTGGCACATTCCTAATGATTGCATTCCTTATCAAAGCACAGCTTTTCCTCGGCTTCTGGGGAGAAGAGGTGAAGGCAGGAGCCAGTGTGGAGCTCCGTGAGGGAAGCCCAGGCAGCCCAGGCTGACATTGTCTGCATCATCACAGGCAATGGCACAGGTGTGCAACACTGGAGGGGTGCCTCCAGACCAGGGGGCTGCAGGAGTGGGCAGGCAGGGTGAGGGAAGCTCTGCCTCCACCCCACGGGCATCATCCTCCTTCCACAGCATTGCTGGAGGCTTTCTGATGCAGGGCACCTCAGCTCCGGCTTCCCCACAGGCAGCACCTTTTGGAAGGGGATGAGGCTTTTGAGACAACAGAATCCCCCTGGTGTTCTGGCTGGTGTCAGAGGAGATGAGAGGGCACCCTGGAGTTTGGATTCTCCGTGGACACAGCTGCCCTCGGTGTGTGTGACCGGTTGTAAACACCACTCGTCCTCCCCGCTGCACCATTACACACTCCAGAGGACGAGCACGTACAATTCATGTCTCATTAAAGTTTTTTGAAATATTATCCTTTTCTTCTTCCCTGCATTTTCCCCCCTATTAAGCTGAAATCGTGCTTCCTTCGGAGAATACGAGTCATTTGTTTCCATAACAACTCTCCATCCTGAGTGGCAATGCTCCCCTCCCTGAAAAACACATTGGCCCCCGTGCAGGCAGGACCCCTGGAGCAGGCAGGACCCAGGGCACTGCTGTGGTTCCGTGGTTGCCAGGATTCCACATGGTCATTTATGACCTGGCTCTGAGTTTTGGAGGATTTGAGCCGCCCCTGGCATTGCTGGCACAGAGCCCCACATGCAGCATGTCCTTGGCAGGAGCAGGTCAACATCTTCACCTGCCAGCTCTGCCCCCAGTCACTGTGTCCCCACAGCATGAGACACTTCATTTCTGGTGGTTTAAATTATTTTTTCTCTTGTCCCAAAAACTGACATGACTCCGAAGGAAAAGCATGGTTCCAAGAATCTCCTTCTCTAGGTACTGTGTTTTGGATATTTCCCATCCTGTTCCTGGAGCTTTGCTGTGCCAGGGTATAACTCTGCCATGTTCATGTGAAAATTAAACATGAGAGATTAAGCTGCTAAATTGTATTTGCTTCCATACATCAAAATAAGACCTTGGAAGCTCAGTTTGTGGGAAAAGTGGGATTTTTCAGAGATGAGAGTGGTGCACAGTGTTAATGCCCCACCTTTCTGAATCTCCCTGACACCATTCAGCTTTACTAGGTCCATAAAAGAAATTAAAATACAGTTAAAATGGATTTCTTAAATGGGCTTGTAAAAGCTTTTGATGGAAGAACCACTTTATCCTTCTAACTTTTTTATGACATCTATTCCCACTTTTCCTTTCAGTATGAACTTTTAATGACTTGGGATTTTTTTTACAAACTGACTCATTTGTAATTCCCTGTGGACACCTTTATGCTGTGGTGTAAATCCTGTGGCAAAGCTGGACCTCAGAGCACAGTTAGGACAGATCCCTCAGGATCCTGTGCCAGGATGTCCAGGGACTGGCTCTTCAGGCTGCTCCTGCTGGGAGAGCTCGGGATCAACCACCAGAAGCCTTCAAAAGTGCTAAATGTTGTTATTGTGATATTACTAAACTACATCATGTGTTTTGTAAATTTATCTTAATGTCAATATGGCAGTGGTGTTGATGATGATGATGATGATGATGAGAATGTTGGCCTTTGCCTCTCTCCTGCTGCAACCAAGCAGAGCATCAAGGAGCTGATGGGCCAGGGGACAGGAAGGGTTCAGGGCCGTGGTGTCACCCATCATCTCTCCCATCCAGGCAGGAGACACGGTCCAGCTGCTCAATGCCACAGCACCGAAATAAAGATGATTAAGGAGATATTCCAGCCTCTTCTTTTCTCCCTCTCCTCAGTAAATGTCATGCTTCAGGGGAGTATAGCCAAGAAAAGTTCAAAGTAATAATATCAGAAATCTGCTTCTCTTTTCCTTTTGACATTTTATTGTGATATGAAATAGCAGGGGATAAAAGCTCTAATGGGGATATTTGGTTCTTTCTTTTGGAGAGCATTTGAAGCGCTGGCTGGTTATGACTCACATGGATTATGATATATGCAAATCTTTAAGGGCCTCATTCACAAAAGCTGAGGCAGCCACACCGCTCTTCCAGGGGATTTACTCCACGGGAGATAAAGCCCGGGTGACTGATGCCCAGGGTCCCCACTCCTCACCAGGCCTCTGCCACACATCTCCAGCTCTTCATCACAGCTGGGAAGGCTGGTCCTGGGGATGGTGGGGCTGTGACTGCCCTCACCAGCACAGCAGTGCCCATGGAGAGGGTGGATGGCTCCGTGGGGAAAACTTCACACTCTGCCTTCCATGGGAGACAGCTGCACCCAGCACCCACTTTTTCCAATTAAGGCACAAGCTGTTTCCCCATGGAACACTTTGATGATATTTCTGTGTCAGCTTTAAACCAGATATTTCACACTCATAAACACTGGCGAGTAAGCAGGCTGTAAAATACAACTTTAATAACGTTAACTGGTAATGTGCAGGCGGTCTTGTTGATTGGTGTAGGGGAAACCGGGTTGATTTAAAAAATATAATAACCCCCTCGTTCCACATTGAATCCTCTCATAATTAGAAGCTGTTATTGCTCTCCAACAAATAATCTTCCGAATGAAGTCCATTCCACAGAGAGTGATCAAAGGGTGATTTAATTAAATTTTCATGTTTAATTTTCCTTTTTCATTCCTGAATTTCTCGTTTCCTTCTCTTGTAACTGCTGTTGGAGGGGGGAGAGGGGCAGGTGGGAGCAAAGGAATGGCTGGGTCTTGCCCTGCCCTGAATGGGGCATCCTCACTCGGGGTGACATCCAGTTGGGACATCATGGTATGAACCACCAGAGTGCGGATTTCCTCTTCGTGGTATCTTGGTTTTAGTTATCTGGTCCACTGCCAGCTTAAATGTAATACTTAATTTAGAGCAATAACACTTAAATTATGAATTGTCTGCTGTAAGTATAAATTATACATTTTGGAGATGAATATTCAGGTCCTAATTCAAAGCAGCAGATGTGGCATGGAAATGTTTGCAGGCAGACACGATTCCAAGCCATGATTGGGTTTGATTTTCCCTGGGAAGCCGTCCTTGGCAGACCCTCCCTGGCTGAACTGAGAGTCCTTTTGGGGGCTCCAGGACCACTCCTTGCGACCCCAGGTTTGTTTGCTCTGTTCCTTTGGAGGGGTGGGGTTTGTTTTGGGGGATGGCGTGGCCAGACACGGAGGGAGGTCGGCGCTGTCCGTGTGCGGCGATGAACTGACACCGTCAGGGACGTGACTGTCATCGGGCTGAACAAGGTCAGCACCAGGTAATGCAACACCTGAGCTGAACTTGGCTGTGGGCATCCAGGAGGGACCTTTTTGCCATCACTGAAGGGGCCATTTCTGGGGAGAAGCTCATCCATGTGCCAGCGCTCCTCCCATCGGCGTGCTCCGTCTCCAGTTTGCACTCCCAAGGAAACAGGAGATTGCAGATTAAGGGAAAACACACAGGCTCTTCTCTGGGATAAGATTCCTCCGACCCAGCCTGTGCTGCTGCACTGGCTGAGGCAGAGCCTCCCTGCGCTGCCGCTGATGTTCCTTAAGAATTCATCAAAGTGACAAGGCTACAAAAGCCGTGCGCTACCGCTCCTCCGTTCCCTTGCCACTCACCGGAAAATAAGGCCCCTGCTGAGCTGCATATGATCCGTTTCAATTATTTTTTAATTTTCAACGTGTTAGTCAAACTCCGACACGCAGAGAAAGAGGAAAAATTCATGCAAAGTACCCTCGAAAACTCCTGTTCGGGTAAAAAGCTCTTCTGCCATGAATACGCAATGGCTCCTGGAGCTACTGGTGAGTTAGTGTGCATTTACAGAAACTGCATTTACATACAAATACGATTTCAGCCAGCATTTGGAGGTGGAGAGGGATGTCCTTTCTTCCCCCAGCCACAGACTGATTCTGCTCTCACTGGTTTAGATGCTTGCATTAAGATGTCTGCTGACATGCATCTGTTTCATAAGAGCATGGATAAGGAGCGTGGTTTGCTGTCGGCAGTGTTCCTCCCCCTTTTTTCTAATCATGCAAATAATCTTTCCTCAGGGACTAACTGCTGTGTCCGTGGGCACTGAGATGTGGGTGGGAAGGAGATGGGGGTGGGAAGGAGATAGGGGAGGGAAGGAGATGGGGGTGGGATGGGGATGCAGGAGGGATGGAAATGTGTGTGGGATGGAGATACAGGTGGGATGGGGATGCGGGTGGGATGGGGATGCAGGCAGCAGCTGCTCCTGGGCCTCATGGCACATCTGTGCCAGCCTGTTTACACAGAGCTGGACTGGTGTTGTGCAAATTTCAGGTGTTTGCATTCAGCTCTGGGGCTGGCAACAGCCTTGTGCTACTGGTGCCAGAAATGGACTGGAAAGAGCGTGGCAGCTCCTCATCCCCAGGCTGAAGCCTGTGCTGGCTTTTCCAGTGGTCACACTGGCAATGCTCAATGGCTGGAACATGGAGCAGTGGAATCCCAGCCCCTGTTTGCTCACAATGCAAGAGCTGCTCTGTCCAGACCCTGCATGGCCTCTAAGAGCCAGAGCACCCTCTGCTCTGCCTCAGTCCCCAAGTTTAGCACACACTGAAGAGAGGTCCCATCTTAGTGCATCTCCACAGTTCACGGTGCTGAGCTACCTGTGGAACCACCCTGTGGAAGGGAGATTGCCCTTTCTGCATTACTCTGCACTGGGTTTTCCAGATCAGACTGTGTCAGTGTTGTTGCCATTGCCAAGATGCCTCCCAGTCACAGCTCTGGGGCCTTGTCACACGTTCAAGGACACCAGATGTTTGCTGTGCCCATCCCACACCACACCCTGCCTGCTCCTTCTCCCTTTCCTGGTCAGTCCACATCAACCAGTCACAGGATACATTGCTGCCCTCATGCTCCCCACAGTCTCGGTTTCTACACAAACACTTTGCTGATAGAAAACCCTTTATTTTTAGCTTTGCTTTTTCACTGAAATACAGAGAATTCCCCTCAGACCTCTCAGTAATGAATCGCAAAGAAAGTTTCTCTCCAGTTCATCTGAACGATGCTCAGCTGAGGGGGTGGAAAATTACTGAAAAACTTTAATAGTAAGTAAGAAAAAAATCTTAAATTCATCCTTTATGGCATTTTTAATCACATTGGGCATGATTCATTTCACATGCAAATCCAGGCCCGCGCTCTCTGCCGCTAAACCATCTGACTTCAAACTATTGCAGCACAAAACCACTTTGGCAGATTCAGATCTTCACCAAAAAGCAGCCGGAATTCTAATTTGACTTTGAAATTGGGGATTCCTTTTGTGAGGGGGAAATAGGGGGTGTATCAGACCCTGACATGGCACCTTTCTGTCTCCAGCAGTGGGTCAGGACTGGTCTCCTCTCTGCAGGGGTCTGTGTCCCCACAGCTGCAGCAGCAGTCTGTCTCTCCAGGCCTCCCCAGGTGTTCTGCAGGTATCTTTCAACACAACATTGGGCAAACCAGCAGCTGCCACCCTCCATTCACCTCTCAAGTATAAATAAATAGGTCACCTGTCCCATCAGGTCAGTGGGAGCAGGGTTCTGAGTCAGGAGATGGGCTCCCCGAGGCAATGCTGGCATCGTGCTCAGTGCCTGTGCTGCATCCCAACCCTGCCTCATCCCAGCCCTGGGTTCTGCCCATCAGTCCTCCCCAGGTCCAAGGGGTTGTCTGCTTGGCTGGGCATAAAAGCCCAGAGCTCCACAAAGATGTGCTTCAGGCTCCACTCCCCTGGAAGCACAAATCCTCCTTCCCTCACTGTATCATCACTTGCACACATGCAAACACCAAAACTTTGGCCAAAAAAAGGGTTTGTATCAATTTTTTTTCATTAGGGAAAAAAACCCACTCTGACTCTCTCAAGGCTCATCTGAGGGGGAAGCCGGGTGCAGCAGGGCTTTTATCAGCTCATTTTTCTTCCTTAGATTTTAGTCCAACCCGATTGCTCTTTGCTCCCGCAATGCTCCTTCCTGGCTGTGGGATAAATAAGGCATGAAGCGTTTAATTGATCAATAGGGACATAATGAAGTGGCTGCCATGCCCTGACAGAGGCTCGGTCAGAGGGGACCACAGGCTCTGCACAGCCCAGGGTTTGTGAGGGACACAACTCTGGTCTCTGCTGCAGCTGGGGGCACATCAAACATTTAGTGAGGCGCTCTCAATCAGAGTAAGCTGAGGTAGAAAAGGGAAATGTGTGACCTCCATCTGAGCTGCCCTACAGCACTGATATAAAAACCCCAAATCCTTCAAATCCAGCAGCACCACAGCTGGAAGGATGAGGGGAAAATCAGCCCCTTGCTCTGAAAAGTGTGGATAAAGCCAATGACAAGTTTTCCTCAGCTGAAGGGAGGTGGGGACGTTTCCAAGTGTCAGATTTTCTGTCTTACTCCTTCTCTTATTGCATTTCCCACCTCTTCCTTCTGGAAAAATACCATGAAAGGAAGAAGATTTGTTCAATGTTCAGATTTGCATTGAAACCCCAAGAAGAGATGACAGGCCAGGCTGCACCCAGCTGGGAGCTCACCTGAGGGTGAAGGTATTTCTCTGTGTGGAGATGAAAATGGCATTTTTTACGTTGGTTTTGGCTCTGAATTGGACACAGTTTCCCATAAGGAGATAAAATATTTAAAAACAAGTATATGAAAGAGAAAATCAGCCTTTATTAAAATGACTTCATCATTTGAGAATGATGCTTTCAAGTACTCTTGTAATTCATCCTTATAGATATAAAATTATCATCTGAAGGAAGATTGTTAATAAAACTGACACTTCCCCATCAGTCAACTTAATTCACAATATCACATTTTCTAAATCCAATTATGCCTGTCTGATGACTGACGTTTGCTTCAGCGTTATTGTTCATGTGGAAAAGTGGATACAGAAGTCACACGCAAGGAATCTGGGAAATGTTGGGACAGCTCTCTCTGGATAACTTCAGCCACTCCAGTGTGAGGTCTCCAGGACCTGGCTGTGCCCAGCAGTGACAGATGAAGGGTCTGAGCAGCCAACACGTGTTTCTCAATGCTTTTTCAGCACTGACTTGATAATTTTCCATGCGTGATCAAATACTTTACCCAAGCCACCGATTTCCTACCATCTTCTTGTGGTAATGGAATTTTTAAATTTTACATTTGGATTTAAAATGAGAAACTTACATTCCTGTAAAGGACTTTTTGTTCAAACCAGAAGAGTTATCTCGCAGAGTAACTCTGATCCTTCCCTGGGGGACAGAAGATACTTTATGAAATCATTACTTTGTCAACTCCAGGAGCACCAAAACCACAGTGACCTGCAGCCTGGGCATTGACCTGGAAAGGTTCAATAACCACTGAGAAATAGGTTATAGATGTCTTCCAGGCCATGTTATGTGTGGAAAACTGCATCCACTGCAGGGCTCTGTTTGACAATTTTGCTCCTCAGTGGGTTTGGATTCTGGGAAGGACCCAGCCAGCAGTTTGGGAAGCGTGGGCTTCACTCCTGTGCAACATCTGCTTCCCATATTCACTGCAGATTGGGAGCAGCTCTGCTGCTGGATTCAGACCTCCAAGCTGCTCCCTCTTCTTGCCCTCTCCCCATCAACGGGAGCCCATCCATCCTGTCCTCCTTGGGGAGTCCAACACAAGCACATTCCCTTGGGAAGAGAACGTTTGACTGAAGCCAGGCGGATGCAGTGCCACAGCAGCGATCGCATGGCAACCATTGCCAGGGAGACAGAGCTCTGCTCTGCAGCTCTGGGAGCAACTTTGCCAGGGCCAGGATGGTCCTAAATCCCCCCGATCTGTGCTTTGTGCACCCCAAATCTCCCTGCTCTCTGTGCCTTCCCCCTTGGTGCAAAACTCACGAAAAACAAGATAATGGATGAGCATCAGGCACCTGGAGATTTCCAGGATTGGCAGGATAGGTGTAACCCGCCTTTCCCTGCCCTTCAGCTTCAAGCATAAATAATTCCAACTGGCACAGCCGGGTACCACCTGCCATGGGAGCAGGGAGCACATTTGGGGTCACAGCTGCTCAGCTTGGGTTTTTCTCTCAGTGTCAATGAAGAGCGATTGGAAAATGACAGGGAGCCTCATACACTGGGAGACTGCTCTTGGAACTATCCTGGGACTGTATTTTATCAATCTCATCCCTCTCATATGCTCACTCCACCTGCAGCATCCCAGTAGGCCTGGGGTGAGGGTGGGAGTCACGGAGCTGCTGGCACTGCTCGGGGACTACAGAGCCACAGTCTGCCCTGACCACCCAGCCGAGCTGCCTCTGGTTAAGGCAGGGGGTAAAATCCTGAATTCTTGTCTCAAGGACAGCGTCAGAGAAAGCTGAGCTCCCAGGAATCATGGCTGTGTCTGCCTTGTGCAGGAGAAACCAGGGATGGGATTTCCTAACAGCAAACCCCATGGCCTTGCAGCACAGTGGCTCAGGAGTCCTGGTGCAGGACTCAATTTACTTGGAAAGGCTGTGGGGCCCAGAACACACAAAGCAGATGGATGGCTGGAAGAGCTGAGCTCGTTTGTCTTGCTGCCCTGCTAAAAATATCCACATGTGCTTCTCTGGAGGGTGGAAGAGTTCCCTTCCTGCACAGTGGTTTGGAAAAAAACCCCCCACAGCTGGGTCTGGCCGTGCAGAGTGTCCTACACCCAGAACCCTGTGGGCAGCTCCAGCTCGTGCTACTCACTTCCTGAAGGAACCAGGGAAAGCTGAGGATGCTGTGGTGTGCACCAGCTCCATACTTGGCATTCTGCAGTTGCCATGGGAACCAAAGATGCTGACAGCACTGCCAGGGCTGGGGGTTAGCGTGGGGCCTGTCCCAGCAGAGGTCTGTGACAGCCAGACAGCACAGCACTGCAGGAGGGACAAACTGTCCTTGAGGCTGAGGAGGACTGAAAGACCTTTCCAGTGGGTGTTTTCAGGACGTGTGTAAGCAGAACAAAAAAATGCTGGGGTGTTTCCCAGCCACTGGCTACCAGTTCACCCAGGGTTGGGATGAGAGCTCCCCTGAGCTTTCATGGGAAAGCAGCTGTGGGCACCCATTAAATACCATCTTCCCTGGGATTTTAACTGTCCTGATCTGAAACTACATTTTTCTCTTCTTTTTATCCCTCCTCAAGAAAATATCGGGATCAATTTATTTCAACAGCACAGGCACCGAGATCCCTTTCGTGCACTTTCACAGTGACAAGCCTTGGGGACCACTTACTCAGATTACTGAAAGAACTTGCTCTAGGCAAATATTAGGACCCAGACACCCAGCTGATTAGGAAAAGGAGAGCTTAAAAAAAAAAAAAATTTCCTTTTCATCCAGATGCTGCATTCAAGGCTTGAAGTGACAGCTCGCCTGCTGACGGGAAGGTTTGGCTCTGGTGATGTCAGAGGGGAGCAGGCACAGCAGCACACACTGCTCATGCTTGTGTGATGTTTAACTGACAGAATCAATCTTCGCTGCTCAGCACTTCCATGGTACGGATCAGTTTCCTATTTGGTCCTTGGAGAAATCCCAAGCAGCATCAGCGAGCTGCCTTAAACCGCCATTAGATTGAAATAAAAGGCAGAAGAAGCTCAGTCCTTCATGGATTTACAAAGCTATAAGCAATGAACAAGTGATGCCCCATTTTCCAAAGCCCCTCGCACCGGCTCCGAGTCAGAAACCAGCCGCTGATAACTCATACAGCACGGATGTGACAAACAGGAGGGAAGCAGCCATCTATCACGGCAGCTCCCGAAGCCTCCCAATAAAACAAAGTGCCAAATGGAATTCTAAACCACCACTGGTGCTTTCATGCCGCTGGGAAGCCATAGCATAAATAACAGGGCTGAAGGGCTCTGATCTGACCAGTTTGTGCTGCTGCAGACAGGAGCTGCTCCAGCCTTCGGGGATCCTCCACAGCAAAGCTCTGTCTGTTGCTGGAAGGATGCTCGAGTTTGAGGAGGGACCATTTCAGCTTTTCAGAAGAGCCTGAGTGCCACTGAATCACCACAATCTTGTTTTTTTCCCCTCTCCTTTGGCTTTTGTTCATATGTTACTGTTCCCTTTGCTATTAAGGCTAAAGCAAGGATCGATGAGGCCCATATGCTCCCAGCTCTATTGCAGGAGCCCAGGACTAATTCCGATCTTGAGCCTGTCTTTGGGCCATCTGTTCGCAGCATCACACACAACAACATGTCATTATGGCCAGGAATTTGCATAACCACTGTGGAGGAATTGTGTCCAACTCCATTCACACCAGCCACAATGGGTTTTCTCACACTGCAGGAAGAGGCTGGAAAAATGAGAAGCCAATGAGCATCACATCCATGTTTCCTAGGAGGGGCCCAGCCAAAGAGCAGACTGAGGATCCAAGGCATCCCTTTGAGCTGCTTGGGCATCAGCAATGCTATCATCCTCCACCTGTTCATCCCTCATCCCACTTCCAGCTGTGATGTGACACGCAGCAGCAAAGCTGCGCTACAGGGCAGAGTGCTGGTACCTCCAGCCTGCCCACACACCACCTTCTCCAAGAGGTTAGCGCATTAATTCTCCCAACTGTGACATCAAAGGCTTAAATAACAGCTCACACTGTGGAAGGCTTGGAGCCACACGGTGCTCGCTGCAGCCCTGGGCCCTCTCCCTCCATTTCAGCTGCAGGGGAAGCAATGCCAGCAAGAGAGAGTGGGGGCTGCAAACCTCCAGAAGACTGATATCTCCTTGCTGGGCAGCAATCCTGGCTGAGGAGCCTTCCTCTGACAGCCCATTTTCAGTTTCTTACGCCGACCACCCCTGCCGATATTTGGGCAACATCGTCGCCGTTGTGTGCCAGGATCTTTCCTGCTGCCAGAGCGGGCACGGGGAGGGAGCAGGCATGCTTCAGCCCCAGCCCCACTCATCCTCCCCTTGGCAAGCAGGGAGCCAGGCTGGAAAGCCTCACCCGCTGCCTTCATCAGCGCCAGGAGCACAATAGTCCTTTAACGATAATTACAGGCTTGCGGCAGCTCCGCTGGTGCGCGGGGCTGGGGCTCTCTGGTAGCGAGAGGCGCTGTTTAAGTACTCGAAAGAATGGCACTTAGCAGATGTCTTGGGGTAAATGGTAGGTTAATCGACACCGAGAGCACTGGTGGAACGAGTGCTAATTTACACTCACATGATTCAATTTGCATGGTTAATTCTATTTAAAGCAAACATCCAGCACCCGCTGGAGCTCCAGAAGGACCGTGGTTCTCATTTTGTCTCCTCTGGAATGCTTCGGAGAACAAAATGGTTGGATAATAGATCCAGCCAACATGGATGTGCCATGGAAGAATTTTCCTGAAGGCATTTTCTCTGAAGAGCATCGCCTCTCTAACGTCACCATGCAGGCATTGCCCATTGTGCACTGCCACAACCTGATGAGATTCAGCAAGTATCCTTCAGCCACAGCAATAGATGAGATCCAACCTATTGCCCACAACAAACTTTCACTCAAGATGTGAAATTACCCACCAGGATGGGCACAAAGCCCAGCAACAGTGCCAGGGAGGGATGCCAGAGATGCCCATAGGAGGAAGTCTAGAGCATTTTAGCTATAATTTAATTACACGGGTCATGTTATATGTGGAATTGGAATATCTTTAATTTGTTCCTAATTAAGATTCTTGACAATTTACTATAGCACCATGGCTCTTTGCCACCTGGATCCTACTGTCCTTGTCTTGCCCCACATTACTTTTTCCTTGAGGCTTTTCTCCTCCAGTCTGACAGTGGAAGAATAGAAAACTGATTCTGGTTGGTTCTTGGCAATCAATATTGCTTCTTAACTGAACAATAGCAGTTCTTCATCACAACACTTGGAGTTCAGCAGAGAACAGAAGGCCTGTAAATGCCCTGGATGAGCAAAAAAGCATAAATTACCTTGGAGATAATAAGCCAAACACAAACAGTATTTACGGCTGGTTAGAGCAGCGGTGCTGAGCGTGCAGGGGAGTGGAAGGGGAAGGCGTTCGCACGTTATTCCTTTTCAACTTGAGAAATGTGAAAGCAAAACATCAAAAGAGGTTTCCCAGCACTGTCCTACAGAACATCCAAATCAGCACATGCCGTGGTTTTCCCGTTCCTTTCACGAGGCAGAGGAAATGCTCTGCTGCACGCCGGCAGTTGAGTCCAGGCGTGATGGGGGAATCACAGGCGGCGAGCGCTCAAAAGCAACGATCAGAGGAAAAATTTCACACACGAGCAACGGGGCTGAAATCCCTCCAACCGAGAACAAATCTGTAAGATTCCAAGCTGGCACCTGGGCTATTTGTGAGCAGCAGAAGGAACCAAAGGCAGCAACCGAATTGCTTGCTGCAAAGCAGCTCGTGTGGCGTGAGTGGCTCCCCAGCCTCACCAAGCCTCCTGCAAATTGCTAGGTAACTACGCTGAACAGAGCCAAAAATAATCTCTCCCGTGACTTGCTCTGACAGTGTTTGGAAGAGTGAAATAACAGTGTTTCAGCACAGAACGGGGTGATACCAGATCTGCAGGGCAGCACCAAAGCGGCTCCATCCATGGCACATAAGTGATGCACTGGCAGTGGAGGTGGCCAGGATGTCCAGGTCATGCCAGGGATCTGGGCTCCTCCAGGGTGGGAAGAGGGAAAGGGCAACACATGGGCTTTTCAGACAATGGTAAAACAAAGGCAAAAAAAGGGGTTTTCCAGTTGCTCCCCAGGAACAGAATCAAGTGATGCTGGGAACAACCCGCATCTTCTGACCACCAGTGACTCACGAGAAGTCTTTCTGAAATACTGTGTGCACCAGGGCTATAAATAATGCCCAGCCAGCTCTCAGGTACTGCTTGAAAAATGTCTTGTTATTGCCACGGAAGTTTAGGAAATTTCCTGATTAAATCAAAAAGGCGCCATAAATTGACAAAGTTAGAATTCTCTGGGATAAAAAAGAAGCAATTTTGTTCCCTGTCAGCAGAATGGAAATGAACGGGCTGAATGAATTAGTGCACGATAAACTTTTTAAAAGCCAAGTTACAATTTAAAGCAGCAGCAAGAGCTGGGGAATGATTTAAGAGTTATAAAAAACCTTAAGCACCGCTCAATCGCTGTTCCATCCCAGCCTGCACAGCGCCCAGAGCAGCTGTGACACCTTCTGGGACAACACAACCCTGGTTGGGTGACATGGCAGTGCCTCTGGCTGATTCTGGCCACAAGAATGATGACACCACTCAGGCTGTCTGTGGGGGAATCGGTCCCACAGCCCCAGTACTGGTTTGCTTCTAGAGAAGGTTTTGGCAGACCACGTGTCAACATTGTCATGGGAGAAGGCACCTGGAGGTGATGAAGAGCACCCACCTTGCCTTGCCAAAGGGCTCTCTGTGAGAGCTGGCAGGACATGCTCAGCTGGGGACAGCCCTTCCTGGCCCCCAGGAGGGACCGAGTGCCCAGCACAGCCCCACGGTCTCACCGTAATTGCTTTGTGCAGCTGCCGAGCGCTTTATCAGCACCGTGAGATTTCCCCGGCGCCTCGGTGCTGCGCGTAACGAGATTAGCCACAGCCCCCCCGACAAGGGAGGAATAATAATTGCCTTTGTTTTGTTTTCTGTAAGCCACAATGACTCTGCTGATCCGAGCGATTAATTCTGCTCTGCCGCGGTAAATGGGTCGATGGCCGTGTCACCCGGGCCCCCCACCCTGTCCTTCTCCTGCCGAGGTGGGAATGCTGTGTGCTGGCATGAATGCTTCCCAGCACCCATCATGGGCTGCTCTGGCAGCGACGCTCCGCAGGGATTAACCCAGCCTTGGGTACGTTGCTATTTTGGGGAGCTGGCAGAATGCTGCACATTGCCTGTCTAGCGCCTGGTCCAGCCTGGCACCACAGAGCCTCTCATGGAGGCTGGGAAACTTCAAGGCTGAGGATGCTCAGGAGGTTCCACTCCTGCCCCAGGGAGAGAGGGAACACAGCCCATGCATTCCTGCTGGAGAAAGGCACTGTGTCTTCTACGGCTGCCCAAAGAGCTCAGCACCACCTGCACTGGAATGGGATGAGCTTTAAGGTCCCTTCCATCCCAATCCTATGAGTCTAAGAAGAGCTTCCCAACCCTGCTCCGTTTCTCCTAGCTCAGCCTCAGGCCTGCAGGCCTACGAAAGAGCAGGGCCTTGCTCCCCTGTGATGCCCTGCCAGCATCTGGGGATCATCCTGGCAAAGCCCCACTTAACTGCAGCCCCCAGCCCTCTCTGAGGAGCCCAGGGGCTGCTCCCCAGGACACTGGCGGGGCAGGTGAGCTCTGCCTCCATCCTCACCACCAAACGCAAGCGCTGGCATGAGTCAGTAATTGCAGAGCTCATTTTTAGACAGCGCTGCAAATGTGCCTATTAACATCCGCTCCCATCTCCTCTGAGTGATTTACCTGGTTCATTTTATTCAGTGAATTAAACACAAAAATAACGGTGGTCTTACAGCGATCCCGCTATCGACCCGCTGGAAATGGGCAGCATCCATCACTCCCCCGCACAGAGGAGGTGTCTGCCCTGGGAGAAACGCGGGCAGGGCAGCGACTGCAGAGGGGATGCTCGGCTCCACGGGTGCCCATCTGCCTCCCCAGCAGCCAGGCATCAGCCCCGAGTGATTGTTTGAAGAATGAGATGTTTTATTGTCCAATTCTTGACATCTCTCGCAGCATGCCTGAGACATTAATGTTCGTCTAAATCATTGCCGAGTGTAATATTTTGCCGCTGATACCACACATAATCTTCATGTTTGATATTCCCCTGTTATCTAATGGCACTTTGCAGAATTACAGTGATGCTAATGCTCACCACCCTTACAGAAGGGAAAAATCAAATTAAAGATGAAGTATCATTGACTTTGTTGGGGGCTCTGAGGGAGTCAATTGAGCTTTCCCAAAAAAACCCAAGGAAGCAGAAATATTTTTGTTAGGTTTTTTTATTCCCTTCCTCAAACTTACTGTCATTTATTTCTGAGGGTTTTTTTATCCCTTGCTGGTTTTCCTGTGGTTGATTTGCTTCAGAAGAAGTGCAATGTGAACAAAACACCACAGCTTTTTGCAGGCGAAATAGGGAAAATGTCACAAACAAGTGAAGACAGAGATGGCAAGAAAAGTCCACCAGCACTATCCAAGCAACTTAGGATGGAAAAAACCCCAGCAGACACCATGGGTCTTGTTCCACAGACCCCAGTCTCTGCTCCACTGGGTTTGCACCTGTAGTACCAAGGACACCTCTGCACTTTATCCCTTTAAATCGAGCCCACCTATCCTAGACTTCCATAGGGGCAGGTTTTATGAAGCTGGAGACATGCTGGCAACCCTGAGCCCTGCAAGTAGAAGCTGCTGCCACCATTTACAGAGCCTGAAAACCCCTCCTCTGTGCATCATTACTTTGTTGAGAGCGTTCTCAAGAAACTCCAAATGCAATGAGAAAGAATAACTTCATTATCTGGCTTCCCACCCCTTGACAGCCAAACCTTTCTCTTATTACAGACAGAAAACACTTTTTCCCCATGAATGGCCTGAGGCTCTACAAATTTGATTAAACAGGAACGACTGCTGAAGGATTTGTGCTTATCGAGAGCTGTTGCATCGTCTCGTTCAGCCAAGAGCCAGCCCCAAGCCTGTGCTCCCCCAGCACTGCCAGTGGGCATGGGGTGGGCAGAGCCTGCAGCTGGAGCCGTGTGCCAGTGCCCCAGCACAGCTGGAGCTCCAGTGAGGAGAAGCAGCTTCACCCTGAGCAACCAGAGCCCACACTTCCCATCGTAAGAGACACACAACCTTGAAAAACCATCCAGTCCAGCTCCATCCTCCTACCTGTGTCCACCCCTCCTGGCCTCTTGACACCACAGCACATCTTGCTTCGCCCTCAGAGCATCTGGAGAGGAGGTGGAACACTTGCTGGGGCCTCCCATTATTCCTGCAGCAGAAAGGGTCACCCTGAATCTGGTGGTGCCACTGGTAACATCTCAAGCTTGTGGTTTCTTTCTTCCTGCTTCCCTCCCTTCCACAGCGCCCACAACAAGGCTGATCCCTCATTACATGGAGAGCAGCTTTTATCGCTGCTGATTGCATTAACCTAATAACACCTGCACAAAGCAATCACAAAAGAGACTGGAAGGTTTTGTGTTTGTTTGGGTTTTTAAACAAAGACCCTGTCCATGAAGTATTGATTAAATTAGAGGGTTAGATTAAGCAGTGATTGAATTGAGTGCCAGGGCTTTCGAGAGAGAGTCTATATGAAGAACGTTGATGCTGAAGGCCCCAAGGGAACAGGAAGGGTTTGGGAACCCAGTGTGGATGAGAGGAGCAGAGGATGCTCTTCAGAGGAGAGCAGGAGCAGCACAGCTGAGACAGAGGACACATCCCTCACTCTGCTGCTGGTTTCCTCCTTACATCTACATCCATCTGCAGTTCAGTCACCCCACCCTTGCATTTCCTTCAGCCCCCTAGGAAAAAGGAACCTTGTAGGCTTTCCTTGATTTCAGCAGCTGGCAGGGATTAGGGTTAGGCACATTTGTGCAGGGGATTTTCACCAGCTCTCCCTGGCACCTTGCTTCTAGCTGGGCACGACTGTGACACATGGCACCTGCAGCTCACGAACTCTGTAATTGCCACAGTGCTGGAGCTCCTGTGCTCCTTCCACAAGTGCCATTAGAAGCTGTTAAAGTGCTTTGTCAGCCACGACCCTGAGAAATTGCTGCTTCTGTTTTTATCCGTCCTTGAGAAAATTCTGATCCCTCATCAGAGATGGAAGTTGCATCATCTGGGTGTGCAGTGAACTGTTTGTTGTGGTTATCAGCATCTCCTTTTCTCAGGCAGGGCCAGCCCTCCTTCAATAAGATTGTCACCAGAAGACAAAAAAAAAAAGAGCATCTTTTCAGCTGATACAAGTTGGCAGAGCCAATTGAAGTCAATGGATTGATTTTACCTTCCATTATCCAAGTACCTCACTGGAAACTGTAGCATCCAGGCTTAGAAATTCTCTAAGAATTTATCATTTCTGATAAAGCGAAAAATCAAGGGAGCTTTTGATCTTTAAGATGAAATTAATATTGACACCTCTGTGCTTTACAGAAGGCTGCAAAGGCAGCAGCACAGGCTCTCCTGCACTTCCCACCCTGCCCAAGGCTCTCGCACAGCTCTCCTGCGATAGCACTCCTGGAAGGGGAGGATTTAGAAAATCCCTTGGGCTAACCAGCAGCTTTGTCATTAATCCCAAGAGACCCAGGAAAACATGTAATGTAACATTAGCACTTGTAATTCTGCAAAAACAAGCCCTGACTCGACCTTGGCCAGAGGGATGGGGTAGCTCCTGCCCACATCTCTGCCCAGGAAGGTGCAGCTCCAGCCCTGGCTGCTTTGTCCTCCTCCAGCCAGAGATCCTGGCACTCCTGCCACCCCTGATACCCAGCCAGGCCAGGCAGATTAGGGAGGCAGAGCCCCAGCCTGGCCATGGAGCTGCTCCACACCTGGGATTACATCCCTGCATCCTTCAGGCAGATCTGCCCACCCATCCCAGGAAATCCCGGCTGACTCTGGGCTCCCACAGCCCAAACAGGGCAGGAGGGTGGGTACACACCCACATCTGCCCAGGTAAATCAGGGCAGCTTGGCAAAGGGAAAGAACAGCTTCCTAAAGGAGAGCAGCAGCGGGTGAGCTCAGGGCTGGTCGAGTCTCGATGCTGCTGTTGGAGTGTAAGTGTATCTGACAGGCAGCAGGCGGTGCCAGCCAAGGCTGGAGCGCCCGGGATTCCCCATCCAGCAAATTAAATTCAGCAATAGGCCAGAGGCTGACATGGCACTGCCTGGGGCCAGCGCTGCCCCTCAGGCGATGGGGGTGAGTGAACCCTCTCCGTGCCACGCTCCCGCTGCAGAGAGCCCCACGGTGCTGCTCATCCTGGCAGCCCTGCAGCTCAGCCCTGCCCAGGTGCAGCCCCTGCCGAGCCCCGCGGTGCTGCTCATCCTGGCAGCCCTGCAGCTCAGCCCTGCCCAGGTGCAGCCCCTGCCCACCCCAAAGGCACAGCACCCCAACCCAGTGCTCATCAGTGCCTTGCTCCTGCCTCTTCCCCGAGCTAGCAAAGTCCTTTTCCACGCCCGAGATGGAAGAAAAGAGCAGAAACTCTTCAGGTCTCGTGTTCAAGGTTGTTTATTCGGCCTTATCTAAAACATTTTCTTTCTGACCCACCGAGCTCCTTCCAGAAGAACAGCCAAAGGCCTTCTCTCCCCTCAGAGGCAGGGTTTGTCTTTTATACTAAAAGTGACATACAGACTATTTACTAATTGTCTCCAACACCTATTCTCTACATTAGACAGTTTCTACTCTAAACCAATCAGTCATGTCCCTGTCACTGAGAAGATGGAGAGGGAAGAAGGAAGAAACCCAAAAGCCACGAGGTTTCTCCATCTTGGCAATACCCACCCCCCTGTACCAAAACACAAAAATTACTTTTACACCCTGTGACAAACTCATTACTGCTCTATTCAAACTCCTGTGACCTGTAATTCTCCTTTAAAGTTGGCAATCATTCCCATGGGCCAAAATCCAACCCACAGGTGTTTGGGGTTGTGTGCCAGGGTCTCTGAGACCCCTGCCCAGGTCCCTGAGCCTCCAGTACAGCCAGAGGTGAATCTTGTGTTCCCACACCTGCCCTCCACGCACAGTTGGATTTCTGCCAGAAAGTCACAAGAAAGGGCAGACAGAAAGCCAGATTTTCCTTGCAGCCCCTCTCCCTGGTGCCGAGGTCCAGGAGCAGCTTCCAGGTGCTGGTGGCCCCATTCCTGCAGCACCACTGAGTGAAGAATCTAATGCAGATCTGGGGAACACACAGATCTGGTGCCACCTCCAGCCACTGAGGCCCACATCTGTCATTAGGAACCTGCTTTCCTTGCCAGTGCAGTTACTGATAAGTTGCCTGGAGCAAAGAATCTGCTCCCTGTGTTGGTGAGTACAGCAGGTGAAATATTCAGAGACAAGGAGCCAAGAGCTTTCTTCAGAAATGGTCCTCTTGGGCCAGGCTGGCGACAGCTGGTGACATGGAAAAACCTGTGTTACATCCCTCTTTCTGTGGCTCATTAAAGGGTCTCTTCCAGCCTGGCACTGACACCAGCACTGTGTTCCCATTTTAACACAGATGCCAGTTTGTAATCTTGCTGCCTGGCCTGGAACCATGCTCTTCTTCTCTGTGATTTGAAAGGAGAATAATGTTTTATACCAACTTCCACATTTTTGTTTCAAGGGTATTAAGAAATGAAACATTAATGGAATCTAGAAAACGAGCAGAGCGTTCAGCTGCTATTCACCAAATTGTTCCTGTTCATCCCTGGGAAAGGAGGGAAAAATAGGAGCAGGAATAAAACTGTGCCTAGAAACATCCCGTTTCTCCAATGCATGCATGGCTGACAGCCACTAAGCACAAATGAATAAATATTTTATGTGCTTTAATTTCCTCATCTACGAGCTGATGTTCTGAGCCTTTCTTTGCTTTATTTTGCTACTTCATAAATGTTAAAAACGTTTATCCTCTTATTCTTCCCAACAAAAGTAAGACTTTTTCCAGTCTCTGCTCCTGTTCCAGTTGCTTTCATCTCTTTATTAGCATAGCAAAATAGCACATCACCTGCAGGTTTCTCCCTCCAGTAATTTCTCCTTTCTATTTTTTCCCACCTTCCTTCCTTCCTTCGGTCGCCTTATCATCACCTGCTCTCCCATCTCTATTATTCAGGAACCACAGTGTTTGCAGGTTTTTTTTTTTTGTCCCAGCTGCTCATTGAACCCTATAGTCTATTGAGACGCAGCTTGGATTTCTCTTGTGTTTATTTCATTTCCCTTTTTATTATTATTATCTCCTCTTGCTTACTCTGCTGTCCCACATCGCTCTCCTCCCTGTTCCCCAGTTCCCTGCATGCCATAGCCAGGGATGCTGGGATGTCTCAGGGCTCCTTCTTCCCTTGGTATTTTCCATCTTGCATTTATTTGTCCTTTTCTCAAAAACCCCTCAGTTTCTGGAAAATTCCCACTTCCATATTCCTTAAGAGCCCAAAGCTGCCGCCCTCACCAGCGTCTGGTTGGGGTCTGGACTAAATCCTGCCCTCCTGGAAGGGAGCTGCCGTCCACAGCATCCCACTCACCCTGCTGGGAGGATTTTGAGCTGCCCCAGAAGCCTCAAAGAGCTGGCAGGCAGCTCTGTGATGATGCAGTGATGAAGCAAAAAAACTCCCTGCAATTAAAAGCTTAATCCCTCTGAAATGGAGCAGCCACAGGAAAAGGGGCAGGCAGGTGAGGATGGATGTCACTGCACAGGAAAGCGATAATGGAGAACAGAGAAAGGTGAGCAAGAACAAAGATTAATCACAGGCAGAGTTCAATAGGAAGGTTTTAAGGTGAGGTAAGATAAGTGGAAGTGTCTCCTGAAATGGATAATTGTCAGGAATTTGGAGAATTACCAGCGCTGGCTGTGTGCTGGAACGCCAGGGCTGCATTAGCCTTTCCTGGTGATTTGCTAAATTTATTCTTCTGTGATTCCTAACAAAATTCAAAGCTCATCAGCACCCGGTGGGTTATTTCCATTTATCTGCTTTAGAAGTGGTTTTAAAAAACCTCAGATACTTTTAATTAGCTTTAAATTCCTCTGTTCTTTCCCTCAACCTGTGATTACTGTTTAACCCAACTCTATCTATTGTCTTCCCTCCCTCCTCGGGGCCAAGAAATTCCTATTTCTTTCAAACCAGCCGCTGCTGCTGAAAGCCCTGCAGTTGGGGCTTGGGTTCTGGGAAGAGCCTTTGCTTTGTCTGTCACGACCGAACCGGAGCTCACGATGTGAGACATCCTCGGCTCCTCCCCAAAGCGGAATCTCTTCCCTCAGCAGCCGAGGAGGTTTTTTCGGGAGACCCTTCCCCGCTTTCCCGGCGGCTGAAGCTCTCCTCAGGATGAGCAGCAGCGCTTTGGCAGCACTCGGAGCTGCCGTGAGTTAACCCGATGCTCTGCAATCTGCAGAGGTGTCACCAGAGGCAGGGCTGCTCCTGCAGCCGGAGCTGTGCCCGCTGTGCCAGGCTGCTCCTGCCCACCGGGACCCTCAGCCACCACCTCGGCTCCAGCCTGCTGCTTCACATGGATGACTCACTGGAAGCGAACCCACTCATTTCGACAGGATCTGGAATTTCAGGTCCCTCTGAGACCTCAACCTCGATCCCTAGCCCTAAAACGGATCGTTTCTGGCACGCTGCAGAGGCGCAGCTACTCGCAGCACGTCCCTCGGGATGTTCAGCAGCCCACCTGCCTCCCTGCACAAACAGACTCCTATCCACGCCTGGCCTGTGTGCCTGAGCTGCAAAACCATCACAGTCCACATGGGATTGAGATCAAAGCTGCCCAGCGGTGCCGATTACTGACTATTTTTAATTCCAGGAGTGGTGTGTGCCTGTGTGCCAACCTGCGAGCGCTGGCAGTTTGCAGGGAACTCAAATCCGATTAGCACGGAAAATATGCAGGGAGGGTAACATGGTGTGAACTGACATAACACGTGTTGGTTAAGGTGCTATCCTGGGCTTGTCTGTTTTCTGGATGTTATAAATCCCATGGCAGCAAAGAGACGCACACACCCGACGGTGATTATTTGCCGTAAGCCCTTCAGCTAGACTCTCCAGGAGAGTCCTAGATAGGATGTTCCCTTATAAACGAATGTGCCTTTTCAGAGGTGGGGTTTGCACCCTCTCTCTCCTGTGGGAGCAGTTAAAACTGTGCTGGATCCACTGAGGATCTCACAGGGACACCTCCTGCACACCCACACCGGGATCGAGTCCTTCTCCATCCCCAGGGAGCTGCGGTGACACTGGCTGCTGACACTCACGGTGCCAGGCCAGGAGCAGGACATGGCCACACAGGGGTGGGATAGGCACAGGTGGGGGCAAAGGGGTTTAAAAGCCACAGAGAGAGACGGGGAAAAGGCCCAGAGGCAGCAGCTGGAGACCCAGCACGGAGATCAGCAGGCTGCACCGAGATCTGCCTACGGAGGCACCTCGGAGCCCTGCGGCCCCACTGCTCACGCAGCCAGGCCAATTAATGATCCCAATCAATAATCCTGACCCAGAAATTTCAGACAGGAGCTACAATCAGAGCAAGGTCTCCCCAGAGGCAGCCTCGCAGGCAGGATCTCACAGCATGCGAGGGGCGAGACTCGCTCTCAGCCAATTTTCCCGGGTCCTCCTCTGGACTGTGAGCTGTGAGATCAGCAGTTTGAAGAGCTCTCCCGGCTCCTCTGGGGTAAGTCACATCATTGACATGTTTGATAATCACCGGTAATTGCCCCTGCATTGCACTGGGCAGCTGGAGGTGGCACAGGCACGCTGAGCCTCCCTGAACTGGAGAGCACACGCAGTTCTCCGGGACACGCTTTAAATACTGATGGTAACCGGAGGAGACGAGCGGTGCTGGGCTCAGCACAGCGGGGAGCAGCATCCTCCCCCTCCGAAGGGCCTCGGGTGCTGCTGCCAAAACATTAGCAGCAACAACAGCGCAATTTGCGACCCCAGAACAAATGATACCTGCTAATGCAGAGGCATCTCACTTCCCCTCTGAGTAATTACCCTCCTGACGCTTGGAAAAGGCTGAGGATGACATGTTTATCCAGGAGAGCAAACAGCCTGGTTCCCAGTGTACTGACAGCACGGGCACAGGCCAGCAGAGTTCCAGATCTTGCCAGAGAGAGAGAGTCTGGGTTACACCTGGGGGAATTTAAAGCCTGAGGGGTGTTTCACTGCACCCCCAGATGCTTATGTGACCTCAGGTGGAGTTACTGAACCCAGGATGAGCCATGTGGGGAGAACAAAAGAGATGGAAAAAGGAAGACGCACTTTTAAGGGTTTAAGGGTGAATACAATAAAACCCATCTTTCAGCGTGGAAAAATAGTGGGAAAATGTAAAAAAAGAGAGGTTTGTAAAAAACAAAGATCAGCTAAGGAAGCTGCTGCAGGGAAAGGGAAGGGGGCAGATGGCTGAGGCCAGGGCGAGGGCAGGGGATGTGCTGTGCTGTGGTTTTGAGAGACCTCCTCAGCAGCTGCACGAGGGCATTTCTGTTCACTGAATCTGTGATCTGCTTTGAAAATTTAAAATCTTTTCAACAGGAGAGAAGCGCTCCCTCCTTGGAGAAGGCTTTTATTGACCCAGCAGATCCAAAGCAGAACGCAATATAATGTCAGAAGTAGTTTCATCCTCACGGTCAGTCCCTCGGCAGGGCTGTGGCTCTGTCCATGTCCCTCACAGCCACAATAACTCCTGTGGCATCCTTGGAGATGCTCCACATCCCAGAGGTGTGGGGGACCAGGGCTGAGGGTGTGTGCTCTGGGAGGAGAAGAGGGGTTAAGTGTGTCCCTCCCCATAACCACACCTGGGAGGAATTTGTTCCTTCTGAAAGGTAGAGGACAGGGAGGGAGATCTTCAAAGTTTCTCCACAAGCCACTGAAGCTGAATTTTAATGGTGAAGAAAACAAAAAATATGAAAGTGAACAGAACAAACAAGAATAAATTATTTATGAGGATGAAAGTGAAGAAAGGGAAGTTAAGCGAGACAAAGGGAACCATGCATTTCCCACAGCTGAGGTAGCATGATCAAAGCTCTCAGGAAACCAAAGCCGATCGCTCGCAGCCGCCGTGGTGATAACACCGAGGCTTTGATAGTGCACTGTGAGCAGCACAGCACAGCCAGGCACCCAGCCTGGCACCCTCTGCTGCCTTGGAGCTTGGAGGGCTCCTCTGCCACCTGGACCCACCCAGGGTTCAGCTGTTGCCTCCAAGGAACACACTGGAGCAGAGGAAGGGACCTTAAAGCTCTTGTTCCAACCCCCTGCTATAGGCAGGGACATCTTCCACAGGCCAGGCTGCTCCAAGCCTGGGGCTGGAGGGAGTTGTGCCTCCCTGTCACTTTGCTGCCCAAATAATCTCTTTGCTGCTCAAATAATCACCCAGCCCAGCATCCTCTGCTGCCTTGGAGCTCCTCTGCCACCTGGACCCACCCAGGGTTTGCCTGTCACCTCCAGGGAACACACTGGAGCAGAGGAAGGGACCTTAAAGCACTTCTTGTTCCAACCCCCTGCTATGAGCAAGGCCACCTTCCACAGGCCAGGCTGCTGCAAGCCTGGAGGGAGTTGTGCCTCCCTGTCACTCTGCTGCTCAAATAATCTCCTCTTTTGGGTAAATGACGATAACACTGAGGCTTTGATAGTGCACTGTGAGCAGCACAGCACAGCCAGGCACCCAGCCTGGCACCCTCTGCTGCCTTGGAGCTCCTCTGCCACCTGGACCCACCCAGGGTTCGCCTGTCACCTCCAGGGAATACACTGGAGCAGAGGAAAGGACCTTAAAGCTCTTCTTGTCAGGGACATCTTCCACAGGCCAGGCTGCTCCAAGCCTGGGGCTGGAGGGAGTTTTTTGCTGCTCAAATAATCTCCTCTTTTAGGTAAATGAAAGGCAAACTATGATGCGCCCATCTTCTCCTTAAATATTTCAGAGCCCTTAACCTCTCTCCACACTCATTGTCATCTACCAGGTAATTGAAATGGCTTTGCCTAAGCAGAATTTTTCGGAGATCAATTATTTACTTCCAGCAGAAGGGGCTGGTTTCAGGCTTGTTTACGATGCAGCTGTTGCTACCGCTGGTTCCTCAGACTTGTTTATCCCTAAGCAGATAAAAGCTGGCTGATTGGAGATAAAGTTCTTGATTTTCCCAAAGTGCCTGATGGATCTTGTTGGCCATACTTGGAAATTGGGATGCAATGCCTTCATTACGCTGTTGTCTTCCCTCAATTGCTGCTCTGCAAATAAGCAACAGGACGGTGGAATAAGCAAAGAAGAGCTGATGCAGAGACAGGAAAATCCACTTTGAGTCTCACCCTGAAGAGCAACAGCCATGGATGCCTGAGGACGTGCTTCTCTTCCCTGGGGAAGCCCAATGTCCTCACCTGGGAATCTCCCTGCCCTGGAGTTGCCTCCACTTTTGCTGTCCCAAAGGCAAACTGGGAACATGAGAAGTCTGCCTGGGAGGGAAGGTGAAGTGCAAACAGATCTTTCACTCTTCCCATGAATAATGTAAGTACCAAGCAAGGCCAGCATGGGGAGGGTGAACGTGCATCAACACCAGGGAACAGCCCAGGGTTTGAGGAGGGGGCTGGAGGCACAGAAGAGGCTGAGGCTGCTCCATTTCTGGGCTTGCTGTGCTGCAAACAAGCCATATTTGACCATATAAATGGTCTTATTCAAAGAGGAGAATTAAGGTAATAACAGTTCTCCAGGAAGGAAAAGGAATTCAATTTCAAAGCCAAATTAAACAAAGCTTCCAATTAGAGCAGATAATGTTTGCAGTGAGCTGAATGGCCTTTCTTCCAGCTCAGCCTGAGTTTAATTTTTCTAATCGCCTCTATTTTGCACCTCGGTTACTTCAAGGTGGCCAATTTCTTAGGAATTGGCAGATATTGACTGAGGATGCTGGGCTCAGAATTGTTTTTTCTCCAGCGCCGAAGTCTTTGATCACTCACACACTGCTGGAACCCAGCTGGGCTTCCAACACCAAATCCAGGCTGGGATCCCAACACTGGCACCCAGCTGGGCTTCCAACACCAAACCCAGGCTGGGATCCCAACATTGGCACCCAGCTGGGATCCCAACATTGGCACCCAGCTGGGCTTCCAACACCAAACCCAGGCTGGGATCCCAGTGCTGGCACCCAACAGGGCTTCCAACACCAAACCCAGGCTGGGATCCCAGCACCATTCTCCAGCTGGGATCCCAACACTGGCACCCAACTGGGCTTCCAACACCAAACCAAGGCTGGGATCCCAGCACAATTCTCCAGCTGGGATCCCAACACTGGCACCCAGCTGGGCTTCCAACACCAAACCCAGGCTGGGATCCCAACACCATTCTCCAGCTGGGATCCCAACACTGGCACCTAACTGGGCTTCATACACCAGATTGTGGATGGGATCCCAGTACCATTCCCCAGCTGGGCTTCCAACACCAAATCCAGGCTGGGATCCCAACACTGGCACCCAACTGGGCTTCCAACACCAAACCAAGGCTGGGATCCCAGCACAATTCTCCAGCTGGGATCCCAACACTGGCACCCAACTGGGCTTCCAACACCAAACCCAGGCTGGGATCCCAGTGCTGGCACCCAGCTGGACTTCCAACACCAGACCCTGGCTGGGTATCCCAAACCAGACCCAGACTGGGATCTCCACTCTGGCACCCAGCTGATCTTCCAACTCTAGCCTGCAGCTGGGATTCCAACACCAGACCTTGGCTGGCATCCCAATTCTGGGATCTCAGTGCCAGCATGGTCCCAATCCCTGTGGCACAGCCCAAATCCCTTTGGGACAGTGCAGCAGCTCCTTGCTCGTGGCAGTTTTGACCTGTGCTGAGGGTTCCAGGGCTGCAGCTGCCCTCACTCCTCCAGCCCACACGTACAAGGCCCAGATTTGTGTTATTACAAGTGACCCAAAGAGCTTACTGGATTCATGCAGATGAAAATATTGATTTTTTGCTTTCAGGAAAAAGCCCAATTAAGAAGATCTAATGGAAACGTGACCCTTTATCCCCTCTTTGTCTTATCTACCTGGAGCCAATATTCCACAGTTTCAATGAAGGAGAAAATCTGTTCATTTTTCCTCTATTTCCTTCTTAATGCTTGTGGCAAAAAAGACTTGCTGAGCATGAAGGAATCCACCCCAAGGACACCTGACCTGCTGACTGCTGTACTGGGCTCCCAGGGGAGCTGCTGCCTGGGAAACACAGGTGGGATGGGAAAAAAAAACAGCCCCAGTACCACAGGGCAACCCCAGTTGCCTCACAACCCTTCCCCCCCATTTGCACAAACCAAGGTGCAACAGGAAAAAGTCATCAGCCTCGTCCGCTGATCCCTGACTCGTTTCCTCATTGATTTCTCTCCGGACTACACGACAGAAATGCCACTTCTCAGTAAAGAAGGGCTCTCCTGAGAGCTCATCCACACTCCTGACGTGAAACAAATCGAGCTTCCCACTCTGGCCGTGCCGGGGGAAGCTGTCACGGGAGCAGGGCAGAGCAGACAACATGATTGCCTTAATACACGTCTTTAAGCAACTCCATTCCCTGGGGAATTGCGTGGGGCTGACAGCAGAAAGGATGATCAGCTCTCCCACTCCTGCCAGTGGGAACCTGTGGCCAGGAACCTCATCCCAAATCCAAACATCTTGCAGGGCTCCTGTTCATCAGCTTCCTAATCTCCCTGTATTAAACCAGCACTGGAGGGGCCATCCCAGACTCGCTCTGCCCACCACAGCTGCTCTAAGGAGCAGTTTGGGGGTGGCTTTGCTGGATCCAAGGCTCCTCTGCTTCTTCTGCCTTGGGAAAAACCTGATGGAGCAATTCCAGAAGGAGGGCAGGCTCCAGGGCCACCTTCCTGCCTCTTGATTAGGAGGAGGAGGACTTGAGGCTGCAGTCCCAGCTCCCGTTCTCAGCCCTCGGACTGCAGCGCTTAAACCTTCCAGGGCCAATCTCTTCACTGGTTAATTATGTTGGAGGATTACACTTATTAAAACTTCCCACTTTGGCAGCTCATCTGAGATGAAATCCTCCAGCTTTGCAAAAATAATTCGCATCGGATCTGCTGCCTCATATTCCGAGCTCGCTTGTTAACAGCGAGCTGGGCGGGTGCCAGCAGCCGTCATCCCGGGCTCTCTGGGAAACGGATGATTTCCTGAGAATAAGCTGGTTTAATTTCTCCTGAATTGCTAAAGCACACTCACTCTGGGTTTTCAGGCCACCTTCAGCGGAGGCAAGGGAAGGTTGGTTTTCAGATGGATCTGCCTCCCGTGGGAGTGCTGGCAGCAGGAGCTGTGTGAGTGGGGGCACTGTCTCCTGTCCTGCTTCCCACTCCAGGGGCATCTCCCCAGCCCACCGGGCAGGAGCCCTCCCAGCAGGGTGGCCGCAGTGTGTCTGGCATTGCTCTCTCCTGGGGGGAAACAGAACTCCGTGCGGGAATCACCCCCGATTAAAGTGTGACAGTAAGTGCCAGGAATAACCCAGCTCCTGGTGGCACGGGCTCACTCCCTATCCCCTCTTGGTCAGATGGCCATGGCTGGCACACGGATGGACTTGTGCCTGTGGATTCTGCCACACACGGAGCGGTGATAACGGGGATCCCTACAGGGGCAGAACCTGAGCGGCCCCGGCTCCTCACGCAGCTCACAAGCCACACTCTGTGCTTGCCCCCAGGTCAGATTCCTGGAGGGATTCTGCCGGAATGCCAGCGGGAAGCCAGGCTCCAAGCTGCAGCTGCCGGACCACTTGCTCACCTTCCACATCCCCTCCTCTATTTTTTTTTTTTTTTTTTCCAGATCTTTTGCAATTCCAGCGCTGGTTCTTTGGAGCGCGGCTCTGTAAGGATGGCAAGGGCTGAGCAGCTGCACGGCGCATCCCAGCAAAGCTCTCCCCGAGGCTTCCCAGCGGCGGAGCTCTCTGAGCCCCGTGCCAGGCATCTGGCTCCTCCACCTCACCCACGGCACGGCGCGGGAGCTGTGCCGGGAGAGGCGCTGGCACCTGGAGCAGCAGCTGCCGATGCTTCCAGGCGAGGCACCCCATGGACAGGAGGATCTGCTCGGCTTTGCTTCCAAAGGATGGCACGGAGCCGGCTCCGAGCTGCCGTGCGGGAGGGAAAGAAGGAGGCGAGGAGCTTCTCCTGCTGCACATGGGGTGAGGGCAGGGCTGAGCTCTCTCCCTCCTGGGTGGGTTTCCCGGCACGTTCAGAGCCGCTGCCTAAACACACGCTGCTGTTCCAGCGAAGCCGCCCTCGCACGGCGGCTCCTCCGCCAGGGAAAGTGATTTGCAATTAGTTCAAACGCAGCTTTATCTCCTCCCCGCACAAAGGGGGCTCGCGCAGGGCTTTGAAATAAATATTGGAGAGAATAACCAGAGGCTGATAGAATAGAGTCATCTACTCCGTATTTTACCTCTTTCAGGAGAAGAGTGTGAAATATGTTTATAGTCCCAACTCGCAGCCATCCCTAGGAGCGGCTCCGTTGGGTAAATGGAGCTGATGAGCAGCGGGGATAAATCACACTTTGCCACTGCAGTCAATAAAGCTCCATCTCGGGCTGCTTAAAGCCTAACGGGGGATGGAGGCCGGCTTAAATCCAATCTGGATCCGGCGGCAGGGAAAACTGAAGGGATGTGAGCTGTATTGATTCTCAGGCTCTGCACTGGAAACACTGGGAGCCTCAAAAAGACAAATGTCTGTTGGGAGCAGATTTGGGAAGTGGAGGTCTGAAGAGAATAAATATGCCTCATAAAAAAGGTTAAATGTGTTACTCATATCTGCGTGAGGCAAACCAGGTTAGAGCCCACTCAGAAAAGATGGCTGGCAGCACAGAGAATGGCTGGAATATGGAAATTCCTGCTAAGAGATGGTGATGGATAGACCCGAAAGTGAAATGGAAGAAATTGGTGAAATATGGAGTTCCCAAAGTCCTCAGGAGCAGTTTAACTCTCAGGTGTGAAAGTTTTGAGAATGCAGACAGCGTGGCTGGTGCCAAGGCCTGGGCTGAGATTGGAAAAAGCAGCCCCAGTTCTGCAGGAGGGTGGGATGAGATGAGATGAGACGAGACAAAATGAGATGAGACGAGATGAGATGACACAAGATGATGAGATGTGACATTTGAGATGCTCCTCGTGAGCTGGAACAGAGGCAAGAACAAAAAATGGTGGCCTGGTGGCCTTGGGGTCAAGATGTGACTCGCTGTGGCAGTTCAGGCAGCTCGTTCTGCCTGTCAGACGTCACTGCCATGAGATGAAACTGTCTGGATGTCCTGAGGTCCCTCCTGTGCTCCATCATCTTCTCCTCCTCTGAAATGCTAATGGCATTAACATATTTATCATTAACAAATCTTTTAAGTCCCAGAACTGGATCAAACTGCTGAGTCGTAACACCTCATTTATAATTTTCATCCCTGAGGATGCCTTTGGATTATAAATACACTCCCTGCTCCTAAAAGCAGATGGAACTTCGGGAGCCTGATCCAGGCTCTCAGGAACACAGTGATGGCTTTGGGGAGTGGGGAGAGCTTGGAGTGCCCCAAGTGGAGCAGCAAAGCCCAATGCTGGTGGGATGAGGCTCCAGGCTGTGATGGATAAGTGTTTTGTTGGGGCTGAATTAGGAAGCAGGTAGGAATGAGAGCAGCTCAGCACAGTCATCCCTGATGTGCTGGCGGCACAAGAGGTCTGGGATTTCCCCTTTTTTGGGGTTTGCAGAACAGCAACAGACCCTTCCCAGGGCTTGAGGGTGGTGAGATGATGCTCTTGGGATCACTGGGGTGGTTGGTGTGGCCTTTGGGACAGGGCTGCTTCCATTCCTTCCTTTCCAGCAGCCTATCCCGGTGGGAATGCTGCTAGAAAGTGGCACCAACACTGCAGCATCATCTCCTCCTTCTCCTCTCAGGGCTAGAGAGGGGTTGCAGCTCTCAGGAGGGGCTATCAGGATGATCATCACTGCTCAGAATTATTGAGACAATGAGGAATAAACACTGGATCTATTTATAGAAATTAGAGAGAAATCTCGCTCGAGCCACAAACCCCCCTTAATTGCGAATCTGCACAGATGTTTCCTTTGAATTTGAAAAGTGATTAATAAATAAATGAGAGTAATGCTTGTTTTGGCTGAAATAGAGTAATAAATAATGTCTGCAGAGCTTCGTTACCAAAACATCCCCAGTGCTGGGTGAGGGATCTGACCTGGGAAAAACAGCGAGAGCTGACAAGAGGGAAACAATTAACACCAGGCTCCAGCCAGGAATAAACTCAGAGCCACAAGTGGCTGTGCAGGATTCCCTTGGGCCCCAGGGCACAGGCAGGACACAGCACCTGGGTCCTGGCACCCCATGGCTTCACTCTGCCTCTGACTTCCACACCACAGGAACCTCCCCTGCACCCTCCTCCCTTGATCCCCCCTTTCAAACCCCTGGCAAAGCCAACGTGTTTACTGTGCCGCTCGTGTTGACTTTCTTTAATTCATGCATAATTCAGGCTATATCTGTAATTCCTGGGTAAACACAGACACAACTTTTCTGTTGACTATTCCTTGACCCACTTACTGTACGAGCACGCCTTGGAATGGAGCAGCACTGGAGAGGAGAGACCTTCAGAGGCATCAAGGGCTCCCAGGGGGCCGGGAGAGCGCGGCCATGCAGCGCCAGCGCTGTGCTCTGAATCTTCCCACTCTGTCCCTGTCCAAGCCAAGGCATTCCCGGTGCTGAGGGAATGACCAACCAGCTCGGCAGCTTGCAAAACTGCTGTCAAATCCCTTCAGGTTCCCGCTGAAATCGGAGCTTTTGTATTAATTTGTATTGTGATGAAAGCGTGTAGCAGCACCGTATCGCAAACACAAACAGGGCAATCTTATAAAAATTTCATCTTTATCTATTTTGGGGGAGAAATAGCCGTGTCTGCCTAATTGAAGCATCTGTCATTCTGACATTAAATAGTGCATCCATGGCTCTTTTATTATATTCCCTTGCATTTCCCATACACTGTTAAATTGAAATAACACCGGTGGCTCCGAGATAAAGGGAGATAATAGGTATTTTATAATGAGCAAAGAGGAGGATTCATCTTCAGTCAAAGCCCAGAATTGCTTTAGATTTTTTTTTTTGTGTTGTTATTTTTGTTTGATATTGTTATTTTGCCACCCTAAAGTGGAGATTCTGCCACTCAGCTTTCCCAGTGCAAAGAGGAGCATTTATCCACATGGGAGGGGATACAACCACCAGCAGCTGCTCATCAGCATCTGAAGTGACACCGTTTTGACTGTGCACAAAATTAAGTTTAGTGAGTACCACTCCTGTCAAGGAGGAGCTGGAGAAAATCCGTTCAGCCTCAGCTTTGCACAGAACAAGTAAAAGTGGATCCAAAGAGCCACACACTGCCTGCTCAACTCTCTGCACCAAGACTTGTCACCTCTCCTCTGGGACAGGACTGCCCCAAGGACAGGGACACTCGGGCCAGACCTCCCCAGCTGCAGCTTCCTCCCGATGCAAACGAGCCCCAGAAAATTGAACCATGCTGTGCTTTCCCCGTGTGGATTCTGTAATTAAATCCCATGCAAAACGAAGCAATTACCAAAAAAAAGGCACCGTGTGAGTACAGATAATTATCAGTGTGGAGGCTCCCCAGGTAGCTGGTACAGAGGCTGTGACAGCCACTTACCCTGCCTGGTACCCACCCCCAGGGATGCTCCTGCTGCCAGGGAGGGGTGGCCTGGCCCTGTCACCTCCCTGGCTCTGGGTGGCTCCCACTTCCAGAGCTCCCTGTGGATCCCTGTGGCTCCAGCTGGATCCACCAGTGGGCACAGGGAACCGTGGGGAAGGAAATGGTGCTTGGGGAAGTGAAGGAATAGCCACAGCTTGGAGTAAAAGCACAGATATCTAATTGAGATTTCCTTGAAACCCACTGGAAATAATTAAAATTGACTTCTAATACTTTACAAACTAATTAGGAGTATTGGACTGGATAACTACATTGAAGTATAAGTGGCATTTAATTGGGATAAACTGAATCATAATTGGAAATAAATGCAGCCCAAAACAATAAACAGCTTGGTAGGAGAGGTTATGGGCAGCTTGTTTCAGTGTAGGGAGTTTGGTGCTGGCTCAGAGGCTGTCCCAGGCACTGGGATGTCTCTCATCAAATCACAGAATCTGCTGAGGTAGAAGGGACTCAAAGATCACCAAAGTTTAACTCCAAGCCCTGCACACACACCCAAACAATCCCACCCTGGGCATCCCTGGGAGCATTGTCCAAACCCTCCTGGAGCTCTTGGGGCCGTGCCCATTCCCTGGGGAGCCTGGGCAGTGCCCAGCACCCTCTGAGGAAAGAACCTTTCCCTGAGATCCAACCTAAACCCCCCCTGGCCCAGCTCCAGGCATTCCCTGGGTCCTGAATCCCTGTCCCGGGGAGCAGAGGTTGGAGCTGCTAAGCCTGATGAGGTCTGACCTCAGTCTCCTCCAGCTGAACACAGCAAGTGCCCTCAGCTCCTTCTGTGGCCCCTCCAGGCCCTTCCCCATCTTTGTAGCCTCCTTTGGATATTCCTGAACGTGATCTCTGCTGGCACATCTCTCCTGGCACACCTCTGCCAGCACAGGGACATCTCTCCTGGCACATCCCGAGCAGAACACAGAGCCAGGGACCCCCATGCCAGGGCTGCCAGAGGCACCAGGTGCAACCAGATCCATTACATCAACCCCAGAGATGTTGTTCCCACTCCAGAAGCCCCAAAACTCCATTTCTGGAGCCCGATGTGTGTGAGCATCCCCCAGCCCGTGCCTGCTGGGTTATTTATCTGAGCTTTAATAACACCACTCTTTCAGTGGTATCAAACAGCCTCGAGTTTGGTATCAAGCTGCCTCGAGTTTCTCATTCCCCTCAATGAGCTGGGAACAAATGAAGTGGGTGCAGAGCTGCCGGCCCTTTGTTCTCCCTCATCTGCTCCACTCATTACTTTGAGGAGCCCTATTTTCCTCTTCTTTACTGCTTTCTTCTTTCGAACAATGGGCTCTGAATGTATTCAAGTAACTCTTTTATCATTCACTTCTGTGGAGATCTTTAAGTTCTCCACCTGAACAGTTGGTATTTCTATTTATGAAAACTTTCTTGCTGACTGCCAAAATTGGGATTTTACTCTTGAAACGACTGGTTAGCTCAATTATGGCCTGTTTTGTTCCCCCCATTTAGATTTAATAGCTACAATTTATAAATGCCAGCCTTCCCTCTTGTTTCCCCCACACACCCTCAGCAAAGCCAGGAGCCTTCTGATCTCCCTCTGATGGGGAACCAAAGTGGCCAGGACATTTTTTGTACATTTTTTGCCCTACTAAAAGAAAACACAAAACAAATTCAGGAAACTCTCAATGCTTTCCCTCCCTTTTCATCATTTTCCCAGCAGCAGACCTCACAAAGTGCTTTATGGGATACAGGAAAGCCCTCACTAGCCTGGGAGCTCCTCAGTTCTCTGGTAATTTAGAGGATGCTCCTTTTCACATGGTTGTTTGTTCTTCCAAGCCTGGCACAAAATATTAAAAATCTGAATGGCTTTTTCTTCTCTCATTCACTTTGACAGCTCCTCTGAAGATCGTTCTGCCTCTTCCTGGTTCCAAGTTTTCCCTCACTGGTAATTGCTGTTTGCACTTATGGCTGGACAGCACCTGAGCACAAAACCTCCCATCCTGCTTTGGGAATATCAGCTTTTTGTGCTGATGGCAGGTGCTGGGTGCCACAGGTGCCCTGGGTGACATTTCCAGAGGATGCTGTGTGCCCTGGTTGCCCTGAGTGGTGGTCACAGGGGGTGCAGGGTGTTCTACATGCCCTGGCATGTGGCGGTGATGATGGCAGTGCTTGGTGGCAGCACTAGATTTGCCCAGAGAAGGAGGATGTGGAGCCATGGCTGGAATCCATCACAGCATTCCCATCTTGGGGCCCCTGGGGCACCAAGAGGAGCTCCAGGGCTGCTCACACTGGCTCATGGGCCAGCCCAGCTCCTCAGCTGGAAATAATGTCCTGGTTAATTCCAGCCCATCTGTTTTCCCTCTCATTTACTAACAGAGCCTGGATTCTTAGTGTTTATTAATACTAAGTCTGTTTGAGATTTAAGCCTGTTACAAGAGAATTGAGATGCATCTACAAAGATTTTATCTCCCAGCTCGGGTGCTGCTGCACCATCAGAGGGCAAATGGGGAGTGGCAAAGGGATTTCCCTTGGAGGTGGTGGCTGAAACCCAAGTCTGTGGGATCTGCTCCTGCACCAAGGCCACACACCACACCCTACCTGTCCCCAGTGTCTTCTCCACACAGATCTGCTTCCTATCATCCATGCCCTTCCATTTTCAGGCATCTATTCTGGATAAAACCTCAGGGACAGAGGGAGCAGCATGTGGCAGGGTGTTGAGACCCTGATCCACAGCAGAGCGAGCCCACAGCACCAGGCTCCTTTAGAAAGAGCCCGTCAGTGCCCTGGAAAAGTCAGGGATGGGAAAGGAGATTAATAAAAGAGCTTTTCCATGAGTTTGATAAGCACTAAGACGCTGCAGGCTCGAGGTGAGCGGTGCAGACGTCGGCTATAACGAGCTGAGCGGCCTCTCAGGAGGCTACAGGAAATCAAGTTTAACATCAATTTTTAACTCTTGCTCTGCATTATTTAATAAGTGGTTTGAAACCTGCCTGGCATCATGAGAGGTTGGAGCTCGTTCCTGTGCTGGAAGGAGGAAAAAAAAATATTTTGTTTTGCAATTAAAGGAGCGTCTCCTTGGCCGCAGAGGCGGCATTGATCGGCTCAGCAGCCTGGGGTTTATAAAGAGCCCCCGGCAAAGCTTTTCTGCTCCTTTGATGAGATTGAGCAAAGGTGGAAGATGCAGGAGCTAATCTGAACCAGGGCACCCCGTGCCTGTGCCCTTGGCTGGTGCACACAGTTGGAGAGGTTTGGAATGGCCAAAAAATGATTGTCCTGTCTTGTCTGGTGCCCAGCGAACAGAAGCAGCCCTTGCTCTGTGCTTCACCTTCACATGCACTGGGACTAAGCACACATCCTCGTTAATTTACTTCTGTCAAGCTGTTACAACATCACCCAAAACTGCTCTTTGAATCATCATGTTGGGGTGTTTGATCTGTATTTTCCCTGGCAGGTGGTTCTTCCCAGGAAGGAATGCCCGGCTTTATGCTGTCTGCAGCTTATCATTGCCAAAGCCCCACGTGGAGAGTGCAGCCGTTCACAAAGCTGCTGAGCTGACCCCAAAACAGGGTGTTTTTTGGCAAAGTGGCACCTTCCTGCTGGATCAGACCAGGGATGGTGAGAGGAATCACGTGCAGCATCACTGCTGTCCCCAAAAAGGTGTCTGTGTCTCCTCATTACCAGGCAGGACACAGGCTCCTCTCTAGCTCCTGCACCCAAAGGGTTTGACTTTGCAAAGATCCCCAGGTATTTCCCAGCTGGAATAAAACTCACCTTTAATGTTTTATGGAGGCATCAAGACATTCGTGCTTTCTATCCCTGTTTTAGGGGGAGTTTTATTAGGTCAGTCCATGGATTTTTCAGTTAAAGTAATTGGTGTTTTACACCATGGGCATCAATACAAATGTAAACACGAGCAGGAGCAGCAGTGGCAGTGATGCATGTCCTGGGTTTGACTCCTGGTCTCGGGTCCTCTAAGGAGTGATGGAGGAGTGTAGAATGGGGCTGACCAGCTCTCCATGGACCTTCACCACCAAAGCCCCCCCTGTGCTGATCCTGGAGTTCTCCTGTCCCTGCTGGGACCTGCGAGGTGTGACAGGAGCATCCTGACATCAGGACATGCTCTGAACTGAGGGGACACGGATGGCTACAGCAAATCTCAGGTTGGGAGGGCTGGATAGCTCTTCCATCCTCAGGAAGGAGCTGGATAACAGCTTCCAGCAGCTTCTGGAAGCACAATTCCAGTGGGAATGTCACACCAGGACATGGCATTCCCTCCCTACCTGGGCAAGTGAACTCACACCAGGTTATCTGGCAGAGGGGGAGGGAGGCTCTATATGCTATTCCATACTTCCTCCTCCATTTAGATGGATTAATTGACCTTTAAAAATGTGCCCAGAAAATAAATGACCTAATAAAATGAATTATCCTCTTCCACAGTGCTTGAAATCCACTGTAACTTGAGAGGAGACTAATGAAACATTGAAAGCATTGAAGAAACGACTAATGAAAGAAATAACCCTAATAAAGAATAATTGATTAGTCATTTGAAAGCACTGCAAAGCGAGGGGTGAAGGCTCAGCTGGGCCACAGGCCCAGGACAGTGTGGACTGGCTGGGAGATCCATTTTCCCCCAATTTTTGCTCCTCTGGTGGCAGGCAGGAAGGTGGAAACTGGTGCTGAGGCTCGTGTGGGACCTGAGTGCCCACAGGAGCCCACACATGTGCTCACCTCAAATTATTCTTCCTTGCAAAAAATAAAGGGTTAAGGAAAAACTGGATGAGACTTCTGGAATTGCTTCCATTTCTCTAATCGTAGTTTCCAAGAATTTAGCAAATTGAACATGGAAGAGGGAAGCTGGCACTGCTGCCTCCTTGGGCTGGAGTGACTTTGTGCTTGGTTTTTGGCAGCACAGGGCCCTTATCTCACTGACCTAAGCCCATGCCTTAATTTTTACGAGCTCCTCGGAGAGGCTGGTGGAGCAGAACGGCAGCAGTAGATCCCAGTTCAGTGAGGGAATATTGTTCCCAGGGTGGGAAATAAAGGTGGAAGTGTCCGCAGCGAATTTACAGCTGGCGATAAGCAGGGTTTCACCAACAGTCCCCCAGCAAATTCGGTTTATTGTCAGCTTCTCACTGCCTGGAGCTGTGTCCAGGACAGAGCAATTCAGTGACACTGCAATTGTCTCCTATCGACCCGCCCTGTCCTGTCTGGGAATGCTCCTGCTGCTCCCCCCAGCCTCCCTGGCAAAGGATGCTCATCCTAATGCTCATCCCTCTGGAGCAGCAGCAGGACCAAGAAGCATCTCCCTGAGTGCCATCTCTCGTTCTTAATAACCCAACTGAGCCAGGGGAAGAGGAGCATCTCCTCTGTCCTGGAGCTCCTAGTGAGTGACACCTGACACCGCGTTCTCCTTGCACAGGATATTCCAGAATTGTGGAAAGGGCCAGTTGGGGAGGGGGCTGCAGACTCTGGCTTGGATTTAAACAACCCCCTCAGTCCTGGCAGAGCCACCACTGCAGCTCTCCCACGGGCAGAGCACTCTGTGTTACCAGCACAGGCTGCCAAAGCACGGATGCATATTTACATATTTTTTTAAGCAGTCATTAGAAATTCTGCAAAAGAAGGTCCTGATGAAGCGCTCATTAATAATCCCCCAGCCCGCAGGTTGGTGAAGCAGTTGTTTGCACAGGCAGCCATGTTCCACAATCCCAATAGGATGTTCTCCCACGATGGTGCCATCCATAACTCTGTATTAAAAGTGTCACACGCAGCGTGCTCTCGTTCCTCAAACCTGCGCCTTCTGTTTGTTTATTTGTTCTTCCAGCACAAAACAATTCAACCTCCACAGTTATTTTAAGCAAATCAGGTTTCACTCAGCGTTTCATTTCCATTTTAAAATATGTCCTTGCAGGAACTGCGGGAGGTGCGGGCGTTTCCAGCAAATCCATCCATCCTGGTTGAACCGTGTTTATAAAGGTGTTATTAACACTGGCAGCCAGAGATGGGCTCCACAGGATGCCAGCCCACTCTCCCACAAGATGCCAAATGTGGCAGAAAGTGGGGCCACGGGAGCAGCCAAGGCAGGGAGTGGAGCCCTCACTGGAACACAGCTCCAGGCACGGCGCTCATCATTTCCTCAGCCTGATTTTCTCCTTGTCCCAATCACGACTGCCAGATTAGCTGGAGGTGAAAGGAATATTAAAACTTTAATAAAGTCGTCAAGACTGAGCCATGTCTGGGCTCTGTCCTTGTCTGAGTGTTACCTTTGGCTGGGGTTTAAATTTTTATAAAAGATGTCAGATCGGACGGAGCTGGGAGGAAGAGATCAGGCTCTCATGTAGTTACTGGTATCCCAAAAGGGAGGTGCAGCATCACGAGTGAACTCTGTACTGGGGGTGGGAATGCAGCTGGGTCTTTCCAGAGATGCTTCTCTGTGAGAAAAGGTTTTGCCCTCTGCCCTAAAGTGTCCACAAATCCCTGTAAATCTATACTTTTCATCAGTCAGTGCTTCTGCTGGGAAGATCCATGGCCTGTCTGCACAAGACCCCTGAGAATTGGCTAAAGGAGGCGTTGGGAAGCAGCTCCAGCTGCTGGGTCAGTGTCCATAACTTCATTCCTTGCCATTGATTTTCCTCCTGCCTGCTTGGCACATGATGGATCTGGCTAATAAAAGCTAAGTGGGAGCTACTGCTCATTCCACAGAGCCCCAGTGCTGGTATCCCTCGACAGCCTTATCCCCAGCTCCTGAAATCTCCAAAGTGACTCCACTGACACCTCCTGCATCTCTCCCCAGGGCTGGTGAGAGGCATCATGGTGTCAGTGATGGTGACTCTGGGGTCTCTCACAAGGTGCAGCAGTTCCCTAAATCTGTTATTAGATCTGAAGGTCCTCACACCCTGTTTAGAACCAACTCCTGACCAGAGGGAAGGGAACACTTCTCCTGCAGGTCTGGGATGTGCTGGCAGGGTTTGGGGTGCAGCAGCTCCAGGTGCTCAAGATGCTGAGCTGTGCACCCAAACACCTTTCCCTAATTCTCCTCCACATCCCTGTTTGTGCAGCCCTGGACATTCCAGGCCGGTGATTAATCATGTGCTGAGTCTGAAATCACAACAAGCAAAAATTGAACCGTAGCTCAGAACCAGCACTGAGGTCATGGTTTGAGGTATTGAAGAACTGTCTGTGAGGCCCCATAAATCCTAATCTGGGTTTATTAGGGCTTTATTAGGAGGGGACCCTCGTGGCTGGGGTGCTGTGGCTTTGTTGCTGCCCATGTGGCTGCTCTGAGCTCCCTGGGAGCAGGAGAATTCCTCAGCCCTTCAGAGCAAGGATGAAGCCCTCTCCACATGGCCTCAAGTGGAGACTCCTCATATTTCACATAAAAACTCATCTTAAAATCTCGGCATGACGAGGGCACTTGGCACTAATGAAATGAAAAATGTTTCCGTTAAGCAGAGAAACTGTTAGGACAGCTTGAAGTATTGTGCTCCTCTGTCAACTCCAAAGTGGACCAATTTTCCACAAGATTCTTATATATATTTGTTCTTAACCTTAAGAATATGATTGCAGGGATAATAACTCAATCCTGCAAGCAGGAGGGAGAGCAAACAGAGAGCTGTCCCGCTGTTTGCCTTGGGAAGGAAGAGCCCAGAGCTGCAGCTGCCTTTGCCCTGGGCATCTCCTGAATGCAGAACTGGAGACCTGAAACAGCCTCTTTGGGGGTCCCTGGCTGCAGCCCCCCTTGGCTGATTCTCTGGGGAGAAAAGAGTGTGTTCTCTGCCCTGGAGTGAGTAATGCCATGAGTGTAGGCACAGTGACAGAGCCTCACTAGAAATGAAAGAGATCATCCACCAGGTAGAGCGTAGGTAGGGAGCTCCTATTCATCACAACAGAAACGACATTCCAATGCAAATTTCCCAGCTCTGTTGGCAATCCTTAATTGGCCAGTCTATCAAAACAGGTATCAGTGCTGTTCCATCCCAGGGATATGATACTTCCCTCCAGTTCTCAGAAGTGGCTTTATGTGTTTTCCAAATTGTTCTTCGGCTTTGAAAAACCTAATGTAGCCTGAACAGCTGAAATGAAGGGCTGCAAACAGAGTGCTGGCTCCGTGCAGGATCCAAATCCCTGAGCAGCAGCTTCCTGGTGGCTGGGGAGCAATAGCACAGAGCAAGGGTTATAAATTACCCAGGATCTCCTGCTTCTATTTTTTTCCCCCCCTTTTTAGCAAAAATATGAATTTATGAACACGGACTTTGAATTATTACCCCAAAAAGGCACATTAGGTATTTTACAGCATATTTCATGTAGTTTCTCATCTAAAAAAGGCAGACAGGCAGAGGAGTGTAAAGAACAAACTGTTCTTCACTAATAAAGTGTCTCCAAAGATAATCGGCAATTTCCTTTCACTGTAGAGCCTGCACATGGGCTGGATATTTATAGTTCCTTGTCCCAAGCTGGGCCCTTCTGTGCTCCCCCAGTTCCAGCCACCACCAGCCCCCCAATCCCACTGGCTGCACTTGTGGGGGGAAGTTTTCCTTTCTCCCAAGCTTCTCCAGGGTGACAAAAATCTCTATTAAGCCCTTCAGCAGAGCCTAAAGCCTGTGGATCTGCCTGACATTATGATATAGCTCGGAACAGCTCAAAATCCACCCTCGCAAAGTCCACGGGAGTAAGAGGATTAGAAGTGATGGGAAATTAAATGCCAGTTTCTCCAGAAGATGAGCGGAGGAGGCTCTGCTGGTGCCCTCCTGGCTGTGGGCTCGGTGCTGAGAGATGCTGGTTGACAAAAATGTCCTTCCTGGGAGAAGGAGCCAGCGTTGATTCCCTGAACTGTCCCCTCCCTCTTGCCCTTGGGTCGGTCCTAGCTGAGCCTGGTTGGGTTTTGCCTCTCCCAGAGATGTGGCCTTGACATCTGTCTTTGCCTGCCTGGCCCAAGCTGATCCTTTCAGTATGAAGGGAGAAGGTTTGCCTAAAAACATGTGGCTGAGGCAGCAAATGTAAATTGGGTGTATCCATCTGCCATGAACGACTTGACCTGGAGAAGAGTTATGGTGGCTTTGGGAGCTCTTGGGGAGAGGAGAAACATTGGGCAGATTGGTTGGAGCAAATGGTAACGAGGATTTATGGGGTCTGCTAGTGGTAAGAGTTTATCTGGGCTCCTACAAAGTGCTCCTGAGAGAGGGGCATGGATGTGTAACTCAACAGGATCCCACCAGTAGTGTTGCTCAGCCCAGCCTGGACACGAGCACTAAACTGGCCTCAACAAGAAATTAATGAAGGTACAAGACTCCACGGTGTTTTCTCCACAGGAAAGTGGCTCATTTTGGGGTTCTTTGCAGCACACACAGCACACAGGCACCAACTGGGCTGGCTGCAGCTGCCAGCACTGGCGTTTCCTTCTGCTCCTCCAAATCGTGGCCGCTGGAATCCACCTCCCCATATGTGGCAGCTTTCCAAAACTGTGCAATTAAACAAGTGGCTGGAAATGAAGCAGGAGAAGGGACAGCTCTGCTGTGGATGCAGGAAAGGAAACAAATGTTTTCATATAAAGGGAGTTTACATTGTGTATAAATCTGAATGCCAGAAGCTTAATACATTGTGGACAGAAGCTGTTCCATCATTCCAGAGCTATTAAATTTTTTAATCAAACGCTTTAGCTATTAAACTGCTGAGGGTTGGCAAGGGCTGGCTCTTCCTGTAAGTTAAACCCACTGCGGCCCAAACAAATACAAAATTAATTCCAGGTGCCAAAGGAATGGAGGGAGTCAATATAAGAGTAATATTTCCTGGGGCCTGGTTGGTGCCATCCCACCTGCTGGGAGGTGACCTGAGGTTTAGAGGCCTGGGTGTCTGTCCAAAGCCACCCAGGGAACATGTGGCAGACCTTTGCAAGGAACCATACTGGGACTGGGACTCTTCTGCCCAGCCCTGCTCTGCCTCCTCCCAACAGGAGCACCTGGGCACTCTGAGGGGGATGCTGACCACAGCTGTGGTTGCCTCCATGCTGTGCTCTAAGTGCCACATCTGGGAGGTCTCACACCAGGCACACAAGAGCTTCTCCTGGACTGTCACAGCCCAGGGGAGGAGCTGCTGCTGGTGGCTGCTCTCATCTGCAGCTCTGCCCTCGTCAGCTGTGCTGCACAGCTGGATGCCCTGCTAGCTCTAACCAAAATATGCCTGTGAAAGTCCAGCTCCCGTGTCCAGCAGAGCTCCAGCAAGGCTGGTGCCACGGGAGAAGCCGTGCTGAGCCCGTCTGTCTCGGCAGCTCTGCCGGAGGCTCGCTCGTCCATCACTGCTGAGGAGCTGCGAGCAGGGGCACTGACACGCGTCATGGAAAGAACAAACACAGAGGAAGCAGTGGGAGGAAAATATCTGCAGCCTGGTGGTTAAAGCTGGTTTTAAGGATACACAGAAAATTCGTGGTGGGTGTGAAATGTAGAAGTTCACCTTGATTAAGTCACCTGAAACATAGTGGCTTGCTGCACTCCTGCTCTGGCAGTTGGGCTGGTCATTACTCCTCATGACACTGCACATGATTCCTGAGCTGAAAAGATGCTGGAAACAGCTCTCCCACCTTGAGATATGCCTGCCTGGCCTCTCTGCTGTGTGGCTGAGGCAGGAGCGTGCCCAACATCTCAGTGTCTTCTCTCCCAAAATAACCTGTAACTGATGGCGCAGCAAAGTTTCAGGGAAGGAGGCAGCAGGTAATTATGAATTCCTGCCTGGACCTCAGCTTCTTCCCTCACATACCGATACCCTTGTAGGTTTTCCCTCAGGCAGAACTATAGCTGTGGATTTGCTCTTTATCCCTCTAAACACATAATCCACCCCGAACCCCGCTGGTCCCTTGCAGCTCATCCCGACAAGGCGGCGCTGCGTGTGCCTAATAACCCATTCTTTTAAAAAACATTTGATTTTATCCCTTCTAATTGTTTTCCCCTGCAATCTTGAGGGGAAAAAAACTACGTAAAGCTGCCAGCTTTCAAGCCTAAGAAGCTGGATCTTTGAGCTCCCCGAGTTCAGGAGGGAGGTTTGTGCAGGTGTGGGATGAGTGAGTGGACAGATGGATGGACGTGGACAGAGCTGAGCTGTGGGGCATGCTGGCCTTGCCCCATTTCCTGATGTTTCCATGGGCTCCAAGCCTGTCTGTGTGCCCCAGCAGCCCCAGCACTACTGGTGTGGTGCAGCAAAGCCACACCTGGGAGGTCACTGGTGATGGCCAAAGTCACTTGCTCACTGCAGCTGCAGTTAAAGCAGGAGACCACAGCTGGCATTCACCCACCACAGCCAGCTGCACACCCCTCCCATCAGATCCCTGACTTAGTTTTCCCTTACTGACTCCAACATATATGTCATTCTGTGTCTTTACACATGCATGCACACATATGCACACACACACCCCAGAACTTTTTGTCCTGGATTTCCAAGCGCTGAAATAAGCCTGGAAAAAAAAAAAAAATTAAACCATATTTCAAGGTCTCCTGGGTAGAGGAGTTGCTTTCTCTGCCCTGAACCTTTCTGCAGGTGCTCAGCTGTTAAGTTTTAAGTTGTGATCCTGTGGATCCAAAGCTTCCCTTGGCCATGCTAGAGAGCTCTGCAGGTGCTGTCACATCCTGGTGGTGCCACTTGGTACCTTCCCATCCAAATCCCATCCCCCGCCCCTGCCCCTTTGGCACTGACGTGTTCACCGCTTTCATTACATCCTGTACAATTAAGCCTAAAAATTATAGAATGTTATCAAATTAGAATAACAGCCAAGAATAGACGGAGGCACTTAGCTGGGAAATGGAAGCGTGAGCATTACGGCGGCGCGGAGCACAGACAGGCCCTGCAGGAAATTGAGCTGAGTTTCAATCACTGTAATGACACCTTGTCCAGCCACGCAGGGAGAGTGGGAGCTGGAGAGTGGAGCAGCCAGTGAACAGAGACCAGCTCTGAAAAATGGCCCTTGGTTATGGGCAGGAGGAGGGATTGCCTGGGGAATGCTGGCAAGGGAATTGAGGGTCTTGGACTGTGAGCAGCTTTGCTTGTTCTTCCTCCAAAATGCACAGACCTTGCCAGCGCTCAGCACCCCCTGAGAGAAAAGTCACCCAAGCATCAATGTTTTACTATTTATGGAGCAGCCTGGTGAGCATGGACCACCTCCAGAACTGGGCAAATTCCTGCAGGATGTGTCTCAGGAGCCCTGGGACTGGTGAGAACAGTGATGGTGTGCTTATCCCTGGGGTGGGAACATCCAGTGGGATCATGCAGCTCTTGGGTGTGAGGAGCTGCAGCAGCAGAAGGGGTGAAGCCCTCAGCTCTGAGGATTAAATGGGGGAAGGTTCAGAACACCTTGAGCTGGTGTCACCATTGCTCAGGTGACACTGGCTGCTGTTCATGGCTCAGGAAAACAGGGCACTGTGCAATTAGTGTGTGCAAGGAGGGTGATGTGGTTACAGCTTATCAGAGATCTCTGGCCGAGCTGAGGTGATACACCTGGCTTTAGGGACAGGGGAGTATTTTTCTTTTAAATAACAGCACCTACATGTTTAATTTAGGTAGCACAATAACCATAAACCCTAGAAAGCAATTCTTCATTTTAATAATTCATCTCCTCAAGTTTTATTGTGATTGATCAAAGATATTAAATTTAATAAGAGAATTTATCAAGGTTATCTGATGTCAAAATAAAAGAGCGTCAGGGCTGTGTTCCCTGGCCAGGGGATGCTGTGTGTTTGTGCATGTCCACATTGTATATCCAGGCATCACATGGAGGAGAGGGAAAACTGAGGTTAAGCTGCTGCAGCTTCTTGGGAGAATCCTTCAGGAATGTCTCCTTGGGAGAATCCTTGAGCTCTGGCTCCAGCTTCTCACCCAGTTCCCACTCAGAGGGGCTGTACCATGTCCCCTCTGGCTGCAGGCTCCCGTCCTGGTGTTATTTTTGCATCAAGGCTGGACCTCTGCATGGTGTCATGCACCTGCCAGTGTGAAGGTGCCTGCAGATCCAACAAGGAAAGGAATATCTCATGAAATGACAGGAAAAAAGGGCTGGCAGTGCTGGGGATGCTCACGGGGAGAAGGGCAGCAAGGAGCAGTCAGGAGCTCACCAAGGGCAGAGCCACAGCCTGAGCTCTCCCCTGGCACTCAGAACTGGATAAGAAGGAGAGCAGGAGCAGAAATCAGGATCCCTAATTAACATCCCCAGGCACTGGAATTGACACCAGGAGTTTGCATCCATCACCCAGCACTGGTGGTGATTACCATAATTTTGCCTTCAATGGTGTAGGTGTGACTCGATTACGGAAGGGAAACCCCACGACTCTAATGCTGTTATCAATCTGAATTACTTCGGGCATTCTTAATCATGTAGCTCATTCCAGGAGCATTTCCATGCTGGCTTTGGCATCATCATCCTTCCTGTACTGCTAAAAACAGCCCAAAAGGAAGAAACAAGCAGAGCCCGTGTTTGTCTGCACACCAGCCCAAGGCAGGAGGGGCCAGGTTGGGTGACACTGGAGATGTCCCCATATTGGGCAGCACTGTGCTCCTGCCTTCACACTCAGCCCTGACCAGGAATTATTCTGGCCATGAAGCGGCCAAATTACATTTTATATTTCTTGTTAATACTTCATCGTCTCTTTGAGCTGAAGGATAAGCTCCCTTTATGAATGAGGTTCAAGACCCATCAAGAATTGTTCAGACAGGTCAAACGGGAACTGATGTATTCAAATAATGACTGTAAAAAATGTCCATTATCTGTAAATTAAAGCCAGGATGGCCACATCTCCTCTCACCTCTCTGCTCAGGAACAATTCTGTTTTGGAAAGTCACATCTTCCAGCTCAGGAGTTAAAAAAAAATCCCTTAATTCACCTCGCTACAATATTGAATTACCATTACACCGCTGAATAAATAAAGAATGTGGTTTCTGGAAATTCCCATAGATCACCATAAAATGCCTCATTATTGTCGATGTGGCTTATGACAGAGGCTATTAACAGGGAATGGAATCAATAATGAGAGGGAGTGCAGGGAAGAGGGTGTGATGGGAATCCCACAGAGAAAGGTGGGTTTTAGGGGCAGGCAGGGGTGGGTGGGTGGATAGGTGGGTGCCTGAGGTGCCCTGCTCTGCCACCCTACACCCTCCAGCCCCTAAAACCCCACGGACAGCACCATCCCTCCATTGCTGGCAAGTGCCAGGTGACAGCAAGCTCCAGGCAAAGCTGCTTTTCCAGACGTAGGAGGGGGAATTTGGGGGGAGCCCCTGGGCACCTTTGCCAGCTCACCCAAACAAAGCCAGAGGCCAAGGATTCCGAAATGTAAGATGTTTTCCAAGGAAGTAGGCCCACTGGCCAGAGAGGTGGAATCATTCATTTCAAAGACTAAAGTACATTCTGCTAATCACGATTACAAAGAGCAGGGATAAAGAAGCCAGCCACAACTCTGTCCTCTAAGTGCTGAATTTGCCCTTGGACACAAAGAACAAATTGATAATTATTGTTCTAATTCTTTTCCCTGAAGGCCTGGCTAGAGAATTAAAGCCTTGAGCTTTCTAGAGACTGAATACCCCAGTTTATAATTTGCTGCTTTCCAAAGCACATTGTCCTGTGGCTTTCTGCTTGCTCCAACCTCAGCTCCATCAGCTCCCACCACCCTCACTCATGTTAAGGGGTCTCAGGGAGACCCTTCTAATTTTTTCTCTGTTACAATGAGTAAATAAGCTCAGCTGGTGATCCAGAATGTGTGGAGATGAGGGGTAAGCACAAAATCCAGCCTCAGCATCAGGAGAGGAGTTGGGATGGGCAGTGCAAGGGCAGAATGCTGGTGACACCAAGGAAGGGCTGACCTCAGCGTGTTACCAACAGGCAACATTCCTGTTCCATTCCTTAAAAACCTCACTTTGAGAGTCATTCCCAGACCCACCACTCTTGCAGAGGGGGGAACCAGGTGCATAAAGCTCACCCAACCCAGAGGGACTTGACATTCCCTGGGCGCTAACAGCACCTCAGGATGCTTGGGTATGGTGTGGCACCCCCTCCCCCTGCCCAGGACACTTCTTACACCAGCAAAGGGAAGTGCTGCTGAAACGTGGTTGCTTTTCATGTTAAAAGAGAAGCTTCAAGGTGTGAATTAAGACTGGCTTTAAACCCCTGGAACACAAACGCTGAGGTGGCAAAGCACCCATGGCTGAGTGATGGCGAGGACAGCCCCATCCATCTCCAGGCTCAACCCCTAAAACCTGATCGGGGGTGTTAAAAGACAGTAGATTTGAATGATATGCAGAGTCTAATATTATTTAAAGCCTCATAAGTCAGTAATAACACTTTAAAATCCTTCCTAAATCTTGCCAGCAGCTGGGGAGTTTGGTTTGAGGCTGGGAGAGGATGAGCTGCTTTTGTGGTGCCGTGAACAGGGATGGAAGGGAGTAGAAAGCATGGTCAGTGACTGGTAGCACTGGGGTGGGCAAGAGAGAGAAACCTGAGATGCTGTGGAGAGCTCCTGCTCTGTGTGGGACGGGCTGCGCCGGCGCTGGCAGCAGATGCTGATGTGCAGTGCTGATGTGCAGTGCTGATGTGCAGTGCTGACGTGTCCCAGCTCCTCTGCCAGAAGCATGTCCAGCTCGGTGTTCCCACCGGCTGTGACCGTGCCCTTGTGCTGAGCACGGCCTCATGGGGACAAACTCATTTCCCTCTGGGCTCCGGAGCGCTGCCACCGCCGGGCCCATCCCCGCGGTGCCGCGCAGCCACCCGGCTATTTATAGCCTGGAAAGGATGCCAAAGGAAGACAGGGGACAACGTCTGGGGACGGAAACAGTACGAGTGCATTATGTGGCCTCCCTGGCAGCCAAAGCCATCTCTTCTCCAGGGGACCGAGGGCGGCAGCTCCTCGTGCTGTGCCCGCGGGCGCTGCGGTGCCGCCGGGGACCGGCACGCGCGGCACAGGACGCGGCAAGGAGCCAGGCGGCTGTCAGGATCCTCACCGCCACGACTCGCTCGTCACAACGTGGGCTGGAGATGGGAGATCTGTTTTTCCTGGTTAATAAGGTTTATTTTTGTTCTGAATGAATAATACATGATTAGTGTCAAAATAAATTACAGTCCTTCCATTATAAACCACTTTGCTGTTCTGTATCTTCTCCTCTCCCTGTCTTTCTGTTTCTTTCAACTATCTTTCTTTCTCTTTGGCTTCTTCTCTGTCTTTAAAGCTCCCTCTTCCTCTTGTCACCGTCACACCATTCATTTCACAGCAGCAGAACAGAATATAAATGCACTGCCTTAGGGCTCGTCGAAGTTAAGCGCATGTTGCGTGAGGAAGCGCTGATTGGCCTAAATTATGTAAGAGCAACCCGAAGCGGCTGGGAATTCACTCCTTTGATAGAAACAATAACAATTTCAAGATTTAAATGCCTGCATTTTCCAGCCGCACTGGGGTCCCAGGCTGAGGGAGGGAGCAGGGCTGGGTGCTCTCTCCCACGTGGAGCCCGCCCAAGGGCTGAGTCCGCCCGGGCTGGAAGTTCAAGCACACATGTGGCTCTAAAGCATCCCTGGATCTTCCCTCTGATAGAATAATGAAATCTCAGGATGTTTTGGGTTGGAGTGGACCTCAAAAATCATCCACCACCTTGACATGGGCAGGGATATCTTCCACTCAACCAGGTTGCTCCAAGCCCCATTCATCCTGGCCTTGGACACTTCCAGGGCTGGGGCAGCCACAGCTTCTCTGGGCAACATGTGCCAGGGCCTCTCCACCCTCACAGGGAAGAATTTCATCCACTTCTTCCCCTCCTTCAGTTTGAAGCCATTTCCTCCTTGTCCTATGACTCTAGACTCCTGCAAACAGTGTCGGTAGAGTCCCATCAGGCACTGGAGGCACCATTGCCACTTGCATCCCTGCAGCCCTTCACCCCATCTAGGGTACAGAAAGTCTGTCTGGAGCTGAGAGGACACACCTCCCCTCCCTGGAGCAAGGATATCCCAATGTTTTATGACCACTTTTGCAAAGATCATCATCTGCCCATGCACCAGGACCACTGAGGCAGGAGGGAGCTGCTGACTCTACCCTGGCAGAGCCAGGGCATGGAAGACTTCAATCAGAGTCTGATCACTTGGGCAGCTCTGAGATGTACAATTTAACAGAGGATATTCCATTGCAGACTCCTTGCTAAGATGTCTGGAGCAGGTGACTCAGGTACTGCAGGCTCTGAGGTGGGGTTGCTGCATTTCCCACCTGCCACTGAACAGCCAAGTGGCTGTATTTTCCTTTATTCCATCATTACAAAAAGAAGCAGCTTCATAAAATATTTATATTTCTAAAAATAATTGATTTCCTTTTAAGATCCTTGAAGTGAAACCTTAGGGTGGTATAAGAGCTGTCCAGGTCACATTCCAAAGAGAACAAACCATAATGAAACTGCTGGCACAGCCACTTCAGAGGGAGGACCGACGGCTTTATTTAATTACTTTGTACAATCCAGGCTCTACTTCTCAGCCTCAGACAAAGAGAAATGATCAAAATCTCTGCAAGGACCACAGCCCAAGGCTGCTGTAGTTACTGATTGAGTTGCTGAGGCACATGGGGCTTCAGCAGCTCGGGGATGGTGGGAGAAAGGGAAAGGCATCTTGAGAATTTGGGAGACTGAGGGGATCTGGGAATTTCAACCTGTAGAGAGGGAACAATGATATGGGAACACTCACATGTCAACTTGCTCCAGGAAAAAAAGAAAAATTCCTTTGGGTACTCTGAAGTTTCTTCAAGTTTTCTCAGTGTTCCCACCTTTGGGGGCTGCCTGGCACATGGCCAGGCAGCAGGTGCTGATAGCAGCTTCTGTGAGATCAGCACAGCACACCAACATTGCATTACAGAGATTTTCTGCCAAGGATGGGCTTGCACAGGTTGGCCTCACCTTGCTTTGCCCACATCAACCTGCCCAGAAAAGCCCTGCCCATGGAGGGCAATCTATGCCTGCTGTATGTGGAAAATGATGGGATTCATAAGGCTAAAATGGGATGGGAGCAGGCTCACTGTAAGGCTGAGGTCCAGCCTCACTCTCCATCATTTTACATGAATTTCCTTTCACCTAAAGGTTTTCCAAACAAACACTCACTCGCACCCCAGGGCAGCCGCCCTTGGTCTTTTGTTCTCCATAAAGCGAGGCACACTGCAACCTTTCCCGAAGGGGAAAGACAATCTCAGTTTGATAAATTCCTGGGAACAATGCGCATCTCATTCCGGTTTATTACCCTTGTCAGAAGGTTACAGAAACGCTCGCTCAGATTATGGTGCTTAACCCACTGCCAGCCCCAGCCATAAATCCCAGCCGCTGCCTGTGCTGGTACCTGGGGCAGGGTTTGGGCATCAGATGGATCTTTGGAGCGTTGGGAAGCCTGAACCTGTGGGTCAGAAACCCACTACTGCTTTAACCTCACTCATCCCAATAAATCTCTGTTAGGGCATGAGGATAACAGAGCTGACTGGTTTTTTACAGGCATGGTATTTCTGCCTTCCTGAGGTACAAACCCAGCCAGGGAAACATCTCCCGGGTTGATTTGTGCCAACAGCTGAGTCATTTAACTGGTGGGATTTATACAGGCAGGGACAAATTGGACACCTGCGCTGAGAAAGCGGAGTTCAAGCCAAAATAAAAATCAGCCCCCGATTGTTTGGAGGTGGCTCTGCTATTATCCATCAAGGGCATTGTCTTCAGGGAGACAATTCCTGCTCTGAGTTCGTCCCCACATCATCTGTCACAAATTCATGTCCATTGTTTGAGATGACGACACGTACATAATAATCCTGTAAATTCCAGCGTGTTTCAGCTTTGCTGTTTAAGCATCAGCAGCCGGTGAGGGATGAAGGTTTAGCACACGGGTGTTATCTAACCTAAAGCTCTTGCTGCCGTGCAGTCGGGAGGCAGATGGTTCCCACTCTGCAGACGGCTGTGCTCCTGAACGGCTCTTTTTGAGGATGGCTGCACTGGGGTGTTGGGCAGGAGATGAAAGATGGCAATGACTGGGTCCTGCTTAGAAAAATTAAAATATCAGGGCAGAGAGTGTTGGCCACAGGCTCTGATTTCCTCTGCAGCTGCACAATGGGCTGAGCAGACTGGAGGGTTCTGTGTGGGGCAGGAGGTGCTGGTGCTGGGCGAGTCGGGGTCTCTGAGGTCTTGTGTTTCCAACCCACAATGGCTCCAGCCTGGGCTCCCCACGCCAGGTGTCCTCACTTCCCTTTTAATCAAACTTCAAACACAGGGTAACGACTTAAAAATCCGCAAAGGAAGCAGCCAGGGGAGACATAAGGGCTTGTTTGATCTTTTTCTGAAAGGAGAGTAGGAATCAATTCCTAACAGAAAATGCAGAGGGACAGTACTGGAAGGAAAAGCCAGAACAGAGCTGGGACCAGTCCTATGGGGTGGATTTGTGCTCCCAGGACACGTTTGGCACCTTGAGGGCAGCAGCCAAGCTGGTAGCGTGACCAGGATGTGAGTTCAGCACTCATTTCTCCTCGGATTGCTTGTGTAGGCTGGGAGAGCTGTGAGGATGCAGCCAAGTCCCCCCGCTGGGGTGGGGGCCCTACCTGCTGGCAGGCATGTCTGTACCACAGCCTTCCAAAAGCTGCTTCAGCAGGAGCTGGGGCTGTGTGGAGGAGGAGGAGAAGGAACAGGAGGAGGAGGAAAAGGTGGAGGAGGGTAAAGCCCACAAAATGTTGATTCTTGCTGGCAGAGGGGTGCTGCGGGCGCAGGGCTGGCAGGGAAGCAGCGCCAGCTCTCCCGGCTGTCCTGAACACATCCCCTGGGAGCTCCTCGCCGGCACTCCCAGTCTGCACCAGCGTGAGCCTCCAGTGCCGCCTGGGGTGGTGCTTTTCAGTGCCAGGATTTAGAAGAATGAAATCTAAAAGCTGGCAAGAGACATGAAGGGAAGTCGCTGCCTCCAACAATAACAGCATATTTCAGTAGCTGAATTGGGTGTGACCCTTCCTATGCAGCAGGTCAGCAAACAAAGCAGGGGATTAATTGCTGCTGTCTATACATATCTCAGCAGCATCCAAACATTTATAACAGTGAGTTAGTGCCGTGGTCACACTGCTGGAGCTGGCATATCCAGGCCTGGCACTGATGGCTTCTCCCGCTGCTCTCAGGGACGTCGTCTGGGTCACTCCACTCTGCTTCCAGCCCCATGCTGCACTGTGCTCTGGTCTACTTCCAAAGCCAGACATGCTCAAAACAGGGTTTCCCCAAGCTGTTTTTGGCCTTGGATGGTCCTCCCTGCTCTCTGCATGCCCACAGCCCACAGCACCTCGGTGGCTGTCCCCATGTCACCCTGCTAATGACAAGGCTTTCAGAAGGGGGTGGATAATAATCACAGCACGATGTTTCTCACGTTCTCCTTGGCTGGCAAACTCTGCCAGCAGCCTCAGCCACTACGTCAGAAGCAGGAAAAGAGCAGAGATGGCTCAGCTGTGTGCTCCGAGTGGAGCTGTGGGCTGGGGAACAAGGACACTCTGGAGAGCACAGAGGGGAGCTGGGGGCTGAGTTGGCAGAGCTGGGCTCAGCCCATCCCTGTCCCCATCACCTCGAGCTGGCTCAGTAGGGAGCCCCGGGATGGCTCTGCATCCTGGAGAGGGGCTGCAGGCTTCAGAAAGACAGTACTGCTTGCCTTTGTTATTTTAATTCTGCACCTTAGATTGTATCACTAATAGAGCCAAACAGTATTGAACTGGAAATGCTGTTTAATTATTTTTCAAAAATAGACCGCGGAAGGGCAGTAAATGGAAATACCAGTGAACACAGAGTGGCGCCAGTCTCACAGCAACAAACGGGGTCCTGCTCTCAGGGCAAGTCAGCTGTGACTCCATCGAGCCACTCGACTGCAAATTATTCCTGTCCTCTGGTGACCATTGTCAAGAAATCACAAGCCCTTCTGCTCCTGAAAGAGCTCATAGGCAGCTAGAACGACCTGTTTGTATTCATGTATTCAACACGGGGATTATTAATTAATATGCTTTAATGATTTTGTTAAAATCACCCGGGCTAATTTTAGGGGGAATTTCAGCAATATCATTGCATTAAGGGCAAATAACCTGGAACTAAGGGATTGGTTTTGTGAATGTGGATATTAATGCCTCTCCTGGAGTATTGCTGTGCTGGGGAGGGGAGGCATTAATGGTCCCATTATGCTGTGTTACACAAAGGCATGTTGCCCTCGTGGAGGGGATGTAATGGCTTGGTGCAATAACAGGCTAAAAGCTGGCAAGGGTAAGATAATGGACTGTAAAAAATATATGTTTATTGGCACTTTTTCTCGTTATTTGGATTTCTGCAGGGTGAATCTCCTCGGTGTGCCACACGATGCTGTGTGGGAAGATGCCGGCACAGGATGAGACTCTCCTCCAGTGGCTGGGGCAGGTGGGAAGGGGCCTGGCACGTGGCCCCTCTGAGCTGCACTTGCCAGGCATGATCCATCTGGGAAGCCACGACAAACTCCCCCACATAGCACTGAGTGGTGTAATGAGCCCCTGACTAAGACCAGAGGGATGCAGTCCACAGACTGGGGGGCACAGCTCAGCCCCCAGCACCCGCTCCCTGATGAGGGAGGATTGCCCATCTCCAAAGGAAGGGGCAGGTCCTGATCCCATTTTCATTTCTCCTGCACACTCAGGGAGGTGGGCAGCAGCCCCAGCCCTGCTGGTAGCCAGAATCTGGACAGCTCCTCCCTGCAAGCTGACACAGAGGAGAGGCAGCCTCGGGAACTTGTGCAATGAGTGTTCCAGCACAGGCTTTGAACACCAACTTAGTGAAGAGACTGTGACACCGCTGGCTCCAGGTCCTCAGAGCCACTTGATCATCTCCTTGCCAAAACACGGAGCCTCCCAAATCACACCGCTGTGGGCGAGGAGATAAAATCCCTGCTAAAGATGTCACAATCTGGAACTGTCTCATCTCTCCTGCACAATGAGATGTCACCACTTGGCCTCTGAAGCCCAAGATGCATTTTCCAGACTTATCCAGAATGAAGTTTTGTTTAAAGTCCCAGGGCATATTTCCTAACCCATCCATGGAATCTTCTACCACTGAGGTCCAGCTGCAGACAAGGGTGTGCTTGTCTTCACCTTCTGAACTTGGGGTTATAAGGGAAATAAATCACTTGGCTGCTTCCCCAAGCAAGAAAATGCTCTCTCAGGGCTCCCTTGGTTCTGCCAGCTCTGGTCTGGTCTGGGCTGGCAGCTGTGGTGGAGCATCAGAGCTGCCCGGAGCTGAGCAGTGTGATACAAACCAAGGAGTGGGAGATGTCTGTGGAGACCCAGACAATCGGTGACACGGCACTTGTGATGATTGTTCTGCCTGGAATCTCATGCATGGGTAATTATTACTCTCCTAATTCCATTATTCACAGTTGTGATAGGTGGTTTCACCTCTATTTCTCTCTCACACACAAAACCCCTTATTAGCATTCCCTGCAGTGAGAGTATTCCCCACCCTGCAGCCAAAACAAGCCAGGAGCAGGCTGGTGCACAAGATCACCGTGTCACTGTTGCCCTTGTGGCTCCCATCTCCCACTCCTGCTCTGGGGCCAAAAGTGGTGTCATTGGAGGGTGGTGCAGGGCCATGGCACAGCTGTGGGACACGTGTCCCTTCCCAGGGAACCAGCAGCTCCCCTCCACCTGTCACTGCTCCCTGCTCCAGACCACACCAAGCTGTTCGATTTGGAGTGTTTGATCTGCTTCCAAAAAAATATAAAAAAAAGGAAAACTTCCACTTAGCCTTTCTTATGATCCATAAAACCCTGCTGGAGGCTGAGACAGCTGCTGATATAAAAAAGTTACATTAGGGAAGGAGAACTTATTGCAGCTGCACGGGATGCCTGGGACTATGGATGTCTGGGACTGTGCAAGTGCTAGGTGGCTGCTGCTGGAATAAAACACTTCTGCTGCTGCTGCCATCCCCAGATGTGCTCCCAGAATGTCATGTGCCAGCAGGGCTGGGTGTCTTGGGACTGCAATGGCACTCATGGGTTTCTGACTCCCTGGCTGGGGAGTCCAGTGCTGTCAGTATGGCCAGTGCAGAATCACAGACTCACAGAATAACTTATTTTGGAAATTTTGGAAAAAGCCTCCAAGACCATCGAGTCTTTGCCCCAGCTGCAAGAGAAGAGGGAAATACTGGCTGTGTGGAGGCTGAAGGAGAATCTTGCCACACACCTGAGTGGGCTGGAGATGAGGCTGGGCAGGCTACATGCAGCTCAAAAAAAAATCGCTGCAGCCCTCCCCATTCAAATTGGGGAAGTCAGCAGTCCCCAAACTCTCATCCATGATCCATCACTTTGTTTTGCCTCCTGGAAACTGCAGAGGGGGAGGCATAAGGTGGGAGGAAGGGGTGAGTGGAAGACTAATTGCAACTACACCTGGGGACCATGGGAGCTGCAGGTATTTCAGATGGAAAAAAGTGATTTTCAACAGCAAATTGGTAACTGGCTCCTTAATGTCAGTCTTCAGCTCCAGAAAGAACAGCAACCTGTGGTGATGCTTTGGCACGGTGTGCTGGGCAGGGAGCAGCACAAGACTGTGCAGCAGGATAGGACCAGGAGCAGAACCAGGAGCAGGAGCAGGAGCAGGAGCAGGAGCAGGACCAGAACCAGAACCAGGACCAGGACCAGGACCAGGACCAGGAGCAGGAGCAGGAGCAGGACCAGAACCAGAACCAGGACCAGGACCAGGACCAGGACCAGGACCAGGACCAGGACCAGGACCAGGACCAGGACCAGGACCAGGACAAGGATAGGGTCCTGTCATTAGTGTAGCTGCCGTGAAGAAGCTCGCCGGGGGCTCGCGATGCTGGCGGAGGCCTCGATGCAACAGTTTTTAACAGCAGTGTTTAAGAAGAGGAGTTGCCATGGCAACTGCTACCCGGGATTTTGTGTCCTGGTACAGGAGGTGCTGGCGCTGCGTGTGCCCGGCAGTCACACTTTTCTGCCCTGAGATAGCCCGCGGTGCCTGTTGTGCTCCTTGGGGACACCCGCAGGGGCTGCTCGGGGCTCTGCCCTCCAGAGGCTCCCACAGCTCCGAGCATGCCGGGCTCTTGTGCGAGCTCTGCTTCCCTCTACAAACAATTCTCTCCCAGCTCCCCAGATGAGCACGGCGGGAAGAAGTTTACACTCTTCAGGACACGATTTTCCCCCCCAAAGCAGCATGTGTGGGTGTGTGGGTCCCATCCGCTGCCCTCATCACAGTGCACGTGGTGACAAGGAGGCAATGGGTTATTCCCCATTTGGAATTGCCCCGTGAGCTGTGTTAACAGCTTAGCTGCTAACTAAGACTAGATCTCTGGTAGTAATAAAAGCAGTCCCTTGGTGGGTGGGTTTTGGCATTTCATCTCGATTCCAAAATGAATAATTTATACAAGGCTTTATTGGAGCCCAGAGTTATACAATAAATGTTCCATGCAAACACGCTCACATATTTCAATGTTAGTATCTCTCCAGTGAATTTGCCTGGCAGGCCAAGCCAGGCTGGGATTGCCACATTGCTTATTTACGTAAAATATCATAATCTCACTTTTATTTGCATTTCTGAAGTGCCATTAGGGTGATTTGGAACATATGAGCCCAGCCAGTTGATCGCAGCTGCAGCTCCTGGGCCAGGGTAGGAATGACTTTCAGGCCTCCATGGCCAAGAGTAGGAGTGGGTTTTGGCAAGCTGGTGCTGCAGGGAGGCAGAACCCACGGGGTGAATTTCAGGGCACAGGGGATGAGCATTTGGGGGTTTTTAGGGGTGGTGTGTTTGCATGGGCTGAGCAGATGGAGATGGGAACAGTGTGTGTCACTGGGGGCTGCTGCCTGAGCCTCCTCCTGCCCCACTTTGGGCAACGGAGCCTTACAGGCAGGTTAAATCAAAAGCAGTTCTTGAAAGTGAAGGGTGGCAGCTTCCAGCAGCAATGGGCTGCAACCCACCCCTCCCCAAACCAACTCTTGAGGGATTTCTTCCTTTCTCAGTGAGGTGAAATAGAACCCATCTCCAATGATTTTGTTGCTTAAAACCCAGTTGAAGCCTCCAGAGACTAATTACCTTCTCCCTGCATTTGCATCGTTTACATTCAAGTCAGTTTAAGGGATGTGTCATGTTTTGGAAGCAGATGAGAAAACTCAGAGGCAAAAATCTTCTCAGAAGGAAAGGGCTCGGGAGGAAGATACGAGAATGTGAAAGTTCTTGAGCCTAAGCCTTGGAAAAATCTGCCATGTGCTTCCTGAATTCCTTATCGCTTAGGGTGACACAAAAGGCTTCTCCCGTGATCTGCAACACGGGAAGAGGAACGCTGTGAGCGCAGCCATCCTGTGAAGGCTTCCACCCTCCCTCCCGTCAGGACAGGGACAGGGGAGGTGGAGGAGGGTGAGCCCTCGCACCGCTCCAGCCGCAGAGGAGGATTCTCCAGCGGGAGCGGAGGCGTGCGGCGAGCGCTCCCCCGCATCCCTCGGCAGGAGCTGACAAGCAGCAGCCTGGCGGTGCGGTGCCTGTCTGATCCCAGCTGTCTGGCTCCCACATGGAGCTGCTCTCACAGCACACAGGCAGCTTTGAGACAGGCAGAGACGATCTCCAAGTTGCTGCTCTGTGCTCTGCTGCCCTCAGCCATGCCGGCAGCTGCGGGGGCTCTGTGACATTCCCTGTGAGAGAGGGGTCTGAGCTCAGGGACAGAGGGTGATGGGGAGGAGGGGATGGTCCCCTCCCAGCCAGCACAGCTATGGACATGACCTCTGCTCCGTTCTGCTCCAAGGCAGGACACAGCAAGAATTCTCCAGGTGTCTGTGCCTGCCACTCAAACCTCTAAACTTCCTCAGTTGTCATCTGTTTTTCTTCTGTCTCTGCAAATTCTACCAGAGGCCAATGATCCAGCTCAGAGCTTTCCTTGCTCATGGAGTGGAGTGAGGGCTCTGCAGAGCAGAAGTGGCAGAACTGTCCCCTGCTGTGCCCAGCTGGGTGAGCAGCAGCCCCCTGGGACACTGCAGCTCTGCTTCTCCCGGCTATTGTGGCTCTGGGAAATGGGAACTTCAAATGTCAATGGGTGAGCTGGATGGGAGAGATTCCAATGAAAAGCAGAAAAGGTTGTTTGAGAAAATTAATTGAATTTATTTGACAAATACTTGCAGATCCAGGGAGCAAGTGCACATATACCCGGAAGAATTGCTTCAAAGAAAGCCTATTGTGCTGCTGCCGCTTGTTCTGCTCCTTTTCTTTTTTTTTTTTTTTTTCTCTTGGAACTGCTCTGAGCAGGAGAACTGGTGACAGAGGAGTGCATTTCATCCACAGCCAACCCAGCAGCACACGGCCTATTCCAGAGGATCTCCACAGGCCATCATTGTCTGGCCCTGCCGCTGTCTGGGCAAATTTAGCACATAGCCAGTGGGCTGCTTTAATAGGAGTGCTGCGATTTCAGGAGAGCTGAAAATTTATATTCCCCTGTAATTGCCACAGCACACCTTAGTGCTGCTGCTGTAGCAGGAAAATGGTTCTCCCCAGTGCGCTGGGGACTCAGCAGAGATGCTGGCACAAACAGGATAATGAATGCTAAGGTACCTCGCGTGTCGCACAGACTGAGCTTAAATATTGAACGAGCAGCATTCCTGAAAGAGCCACATCCCCTCCTTGGAGAGGGGCAGAATGTTATCTTAAACCTAGGGAGCGTTTTTCCCTCTGCACACTGGGATTTGCACCGGGACCTCAATTCAGTGATAATGAGATTTGAGAGTTTGGAACACATCTTAATGCACTGCATCCCTCACATCTCTTGTCTAAGTAAAATGAGTTTGAATTTTTCATTTTAATTGCAGACTTGTGATCTGGAATAGACATTCTTGTACTGAAAAGCATCCGCTTTTAGATCCACTCCTCGGGGCATACAACGACACAGGCACCCCGTGTCAGGCACTGCCTGTCAGAGCACAGCTGGATCCCCGCGGTGGGCGCAGCTCCGCAGGCGCTCCAGCCAGGCGGAACAGCTCAGGAAAGCCTCGTGGCTCAGGAATGGCTCCCCTTCTCTGGACAGGCAGATTCAAGCAGGGTTTTTCACGCCATGACTGACTACTGAGCTTGCAATGTTATTGTCAGAGCGTAACTGACCCCGGTTCAGATGAATCACAGAATCCCAGGACGGTTTGCGTTGGAAGCTCCTCTTGTTCCAACACTCTGATGTGGGCAGGGACACCTGCCACTATCTCAGGTTGCTCCAAGCCCTGTCCAGCCTGGCCTTGGACACTTCCAGGTATCCAGGAGCAGCCATAACTTCTCTGGGCACCCTGTGCAAGGGCCTCACCACTCTCACAGCCAAGAATTTTTTTCTATTATCCCATTTAACTCTGCTCTCTATCAATGTGAAGCCATTTCCCCCTCGTCCTGTCACTCCAGCCCCTTGTAAAAAGTCTCTCTCCATCTTTCTTGTCAGCTCCCTCCAGGTTCTGGAAGGCCACAATTAGGTCATCCCAAAGCCTTTTCTTTTCCAGGCTGAACAATCCCAATTCTCTCAGCCTTTCCTCTGAGGAGAGGTGCTCTATCCCCAGTGGGATGTAAAACTGCTGAAGGCTGAATGGCACCAAGCCTGGGAATTCCCCATCCTAGGCCAGCCCCTGATCAGCTGTACAATGTTGGTCAGTTCCTCATATCCCTTGGGATCACACTTCCCTGGCCTCAAAAGTGAGCTCAGGGGTTTGGCTGTTGCTGATGCCCTGCGAGAGTCCTGTTGCTGCTCTACTGGAATAAGAAGTTATCTCTAACCCTGTAGGGATTTGGCAAAGATGCTGGCACAAAAATAGTTTGTAATGAGCTTTAAGACATATTAATGAAGAGAAGTATAATTATTATTACCGAGTTCAATTACAGCCCTTGGATTACAAATATTCTCCCACAATCCCTCAGGAAAGCAATGCATCTTGTCTCCGCAATTAAATAAACTGCGTATCGAGGGGAGGGAAGAGGATTAAACTACAGAAGAAAGAATTGCTTCAACTTGACTGTGGTGGCCCCTCTCCTCCTCCCGCCCAGCTCTCCCTGCTTCGAGGAGAAGAATCCTCACTCAGCACAGCCCAACGGTGATAAAATATTCCTTGAGAAACTGGTGGTTGGCTTCCTTCCAAAGTCTCTGGCATCTGTAACGCAGCAGTTGCCATGCTAGTGGAATCTAATAAACTCCTGCCTGCAGTACTTATGGAAGTGCACACCTGTACAGTTCTGCTGCCCAAAGATGCAACCTAGGCACTCCTTAGAGGGTTTTTTCCCTCCCGTGGTTGCTGAGCGTGGAGACAAAACCGAGGGATGTGCCTGTTCTGCGTGCAGGAGTGTGACCGAAGCACAAAGCCCTGAGAACCGCAGAGCTGCAAACGCAGAGATCGCCGCGGGGCAAGTGTGGGGAAGCTGCACACGGAGAGAGGGAAGCTCGACCTTGGCAACACAGCAGGAACGTCAGCCGTGGTAAAAACAGCGCTGTCCCCAGGGAATAGCGCGATCCTGGCGCTGCTTCAGCCTGCTGACTTCTTGGCCAGAGCAGTTTGTCTCTGGAGAGCTTAGAAGGGAGGAGAAGCCGGTGTTCAGCTGTGGATGAGCAACAAGGGGCACTGCACTGCTTTCCTTCCCTGGAAGAAATCCATTTACAGAGAGGATCACCCTGCCACGGATGCTGGCTGGCACAGGGCCAGGCTCACTTCCAGGGCCAGAGCATCTCCGCTGGCTCTGATGCTGGTGGAGAAGAGCCTGACAGTGTCTGGGAGGTGGAATGGGCGGTCTGCAGGTGGGACAGGAGTTCTAGGAGGTGGGACAGATGGTCTGCAGGTGGGACAGGAGGCCTGGGAGGAGGGATAGGATGTCTGGAAGTGGGACAGGAGGCCTGGGAGGAGGGACAGTATATCTGAGAGGTGAGACAGGAGGTCCACAGTTGACACTGCTACTTTCTCTGGCCCCTGGAGCAACACAGGATGCTCCAAGCTAGCCAGAGCAGGGGTTAGGGCTTTCTGTCTCTCTCCCCCCTAAAATCTACCCTGAAACACTTCTGATACCAAAATGCACTGAGTTAAGCACAAGAGCAGAAGTCTCTGGTGATGTGGCTGGGTTTTGGTAGGACCTAGACAAGCAATGACAAACCTTGGTATATGGATGGGCATGGAAAAAGTGCCAGTCATGCACAGGTAAAAGTTACCTACCACTTCCTTGGCCACTGCCTAGGAACTTGGTTTACTTCTTTTCCTATTAAGCAGGATAACAAAAGCACAGCCACACAGTGTAGCAGCTTCTCCTTAAACAGTGCTTTTGTCTGCAGATGAAGCAGGGCCAATGCTTGTTTCAATTCCCTCAGAACCCTCTCTCTGAATGGGTTTCTTGTGCACCTGATTGCTGTTCAATCTCTCCTGCCCAACCTCGTGTACACACGGTTCTGGGGCTCGCTTTTGATCACTCTGGCTGCAGGACACTTGTTCCTCCTGTGAACCCTGCTCCTTTGTTCCTGTGAGTGTGCCACCCACGGGGAAACCTTTGTCCAAATAATCTCAGATTCCCTGAAGAGCAAGAGCTGCCAGCTTTGCTTTCTAGTTGAAGGGACAGCAAGGAACATATAGATTTATTCTTCTATTCACTGGTGGCTTTCTATTTGTGTGTCCTCGCATCAAATCAAAGTGTCAAAACAACATCCCCGGCACTCCAGCGGCAGCTCCTGCCCACCAGACGGACATGTGAGGAGCAGGTATTTTTAGCTGAAAAGGATAACCAGCAAGGGTCATGTAGTGAAGAAAATGACCCCTGACAATGGTAAGAAGAAACCAAGGTACTTCTACTGGAACCTGGGGGGACTGGTATTGCACCAGTCACCCCTCTGCCCTGGGGAGAAGTACAGAAAGGGATAGGAAGATGCGGCAGTCAAGTTTCTGCCTCTGTGACAGCATTATTAGAATGCTGCGAGCCCTAAACCCTCTTCCTGGGCGGTTTTTAATTCTGTGTTAAGCATTAAGCACTATCAGTGCATGCAGAAAAGAGCCCTAGAAATGCTCTGCTTGAGCAGGAGTGCCCAGCTGAAGTCTTTCTCCGCTTACATGATTAATCTGTCTCTGAAGAGCAGCTATTACACACTGGGACGGTGTCTGGACAGTTGTGTGACATCTTCTGTGCAGGATGCGAGCAGTGCAGATGACAAAGGCACACAGCCAGCCCTGTGGAGAGGTGGGAGATGACTCAGAGCTGTGGCATCGTGTAATGGAGCTGCTCCTGGAAAACCTGCTTCAAAAGAGTCGGGACACAGGAGATCAGCAGCGATGCTTGATGGAGGCAACACCTGATGTAGGAAATACTTAAGCAGATTGTAATGAGGATGTGGGTTCATTACCAGAGCCTCCCAGGGCTGATAACAGAATCGCTCCTGTTGCACTGCAGTCCCCAGTCGGAAGGAATGCATAAAAGTGTGGCGCTCTGGGCCACTGGAGCCGCTGTCCTAGCGTGATTCCTACCAATGGAACAATATTGCTTGCTGTTGCATGAACAGAACATGTCTCCTCTGATTGTTTTTTCCTGCTCTTTTGAAGATAGATGCTGTCTGAGGATCCCCACTGGTAGAAGGTCCTCTCCGAGGTGCTGTTACAGCTCTCTACACGTAACCTCTGGCACTGGGAATCAGCGGTAAAAAGAAATAAATCCAAGTGGGGATCTTTTGGCACAGAGTTTGCTCTGGGTCTGAAAGAAGTTGTGAGAGTGGACAAGAGACTGACCTCAACAGCCTGTTCCACAGCCCTGCTCCAGGGTGTTTCAGCTGTAATTATCCTTTTTTAATTCAGAGAGCTACTGAACTGTGATGAGATTCCGGGAGTGGCTGAACTCCCCCTCGTGTAGGATACCAGGGAAAGAGACACCTCTTCAGGAAAATGCTGATGGCTTCTTGCTCTGCTAAGAAAATGCCATCTGGCCCAGCTGTCTTCTCCACCTCAGGTGCCCACCCATGGGTATGTGCCTTTGCTTGGACCAGCTCTGTCCTGGGACATATCCTCTGCCCAGAAACTGGTGACTCTTAAATGCCAAGAATTAGATTGTTGAGTGATTTCAAACTTTACATATTGAGTTATTGAAAGACAAGTGACAGAAAGTGAGCAAGAGTTAATTACGTGACAGGGAGAGAAAGTGCCACTGTGCAGCAATCCTTTCAAAGGCAAACAGAAATATTTATAGACTCAGGACTGCACAACTTGCCGCGCTCTGGCTCGAGATGTGCTGCTGATTCACGGGGCAGCACTTTCGGATGGGGCTCTGGTGTGGGCCACAGCTCTGCTGAAAGGTAGGTCTCACCTCAAGCTGTGTTCAGAGGCAAGTGCTAATGAGAGAAAATCTGGTAGGATTTTGTCAAACCAGAGTTTAAAAACATCCTGGTGATGTCCTCTTTTCAATCCCTCGGTGGATTTCCCTTTCTGCACGGCTGGCAGAGTGGCTGTGAGCGTTCACCGAGGTGACCCCAGCCCACACCACCAGCTTTGTGGGGGACAGTGCCACTGCCCCCCCAGATTTGGGGCACACACACAGCTTGTGCAGGTGCTCATTTCTCAGGTGATTTCCCACCACACCATGATACTTCTGTTCCATTCTGCCTTCCAAGCAGAGCTGCAAAGTGCAGAAGCTTGGAGAGGAGACAAACATGATCCTGAGATCAAACCCGACCAACATCTGCAAGCTGTCACCCCGCTGTCACCCTCCTGTGGGACACTCCCTGCCCTCCCATGCTGCTCCCAAGGGTTATCCCGTGCAGAGACACCCTTGGTGGGCACAGCCTCGGCTGTGTGCCCTCCCACAGCTCTGGGCCTGTCGCTATTTTCAGGAACTGACTAATCCTGATGGGAGCAGGAAGAATCTGCTGTTTTACCTGCAGAGGACAGAGGGAAGGAGATAATTCATTCCCATCCCCAAAGCAATCCCTGCAGGCAGGTTTTGAGTCAGATTTCCAATCATCTGCCTTTGGAGACCACCAAGCAGGCTTTAGAGAAATCTTTATATTTTTAGCAGTAACATAATAGTGGTGGAAATTTAATAAAATTCACCATCAAATATTTATCCCATTACATTGGCTTAAGTAATTTAAGATGCTGAAATCAACATAGTGAGTTTATATTTAATGAGCCTTGTGTAAAACAGCCACTTCCATCCTTGTCAGGTGTGTAGAGAAGACACTTGCATTCACTCAAAGAATTTTAACTCCCCAAAGATATGGTGTTAAATAATGTACAACACTCACCAAAATGTTACCTGTCACTGGTGGAAAATCAGGCTGGGGCTTGGTGAGCCTGATGTTCACTGGCATGTAGGACAGAGGAAGGGCATTTTTTAATTATTATTATTTTAAATCTAACTAAGCAAATTATGCTGAGAACAGCCTGGGCTCAGCTTTTGGATGAAGTACAGCTTTGCTGAGTGTAGTGTTCCCAGCCTGTCCCTGTGACAGCTGGGCAGGGTGGCAATGCCAGGACCAGGCTCAGCTACCTGCGAGCAGAGGAGGCTGGAGGAAAAAGGGAGAAGCTGTTTGTTCCTGAGATGCCCTGGCTGTGCCAGCTGGGAGCAGCACACTCAGAGCTGCAGAACACAACTGCCCCAGCTCCCTGGGGTGCCCAGTAAAGCCACCAGGCAAAATCTGAGCATCTGTCCCATGGAGAAAAGCTGGGAGAACTGGGGGTATCCAGCCTGGAGAACAGGAGGTTTTGGGGAGACCTTATAATTCCTTCCAGAGCCAAAAGAGGCTCCAGGAGAGCTGGAGAGAACAATGGATGGGGCATGGAGTGACAGGACAAAGGAGCACGGCTTTAAACTAAAAGAGGGGAAATGCAGATTAGATTTTAGGAAGAAATACTTCCCTGTGAGGATGATGAAACCCCGGCACAGGTTTCTTAGAGAAACTTAGGCTGCCACAGCCTTTGAAGTGTCCAAGGCCAGGTCAGACAGGGCTTGGAGCAACGTGGTCTAGTGGAAGGTGTCCCTGCCGATGGGAGGGGGTCAGAACGGGATAAATTTTAACGTCCCTCCAACCCCAACCATCCTGTGTCCCTGATTTGGGCTCCAGGCAGGAGGGCAGCAGGGCTTGTTGGGGGCTGAGCCTCTCCCACGAGAACCGGAGAGAACTCTTTGTCCCTCCCGTGTCCTTTATCTCACCATGTCCCCCCGAATCTCCCCGTGTCCTCCATCCCCCGTGTCCCCCGTGTCCCCCCGCGTCCACGAGCGGCGCGGCCACACCGCCGGTCTCACACTGACCCCCAGCGTCGGGCGGCGGCTGAGCCCGAGCTGCTGCCCCGGCCGGGGAGCTCGGTGGGAATTAAACCCTAATTAAACCCTAATTAAAGCCTCTAGCAAAGCGACGTGACAAAGCGGGAAGCGGAGGGGCGGGAGCGCCGGTTTCCACGGCTACAGTGACTGCAGCGGCTAAATTGAGCCAGGAAAAGGTTTCTGTAGCTGATGCTTTTTAACAGCCAGGCCAAGTTGCCAGTAAATCATTAAAATCCATGTAATCAGTCTCCTGGAGCAAAAGTAAGAATTTGGACCCAGTGACATGCTTTGTGCTGTGAGAGATTTACTTGTGGCTTGTGAAACACTTTCAAAATCAATATGCCAGAAGCAGGAGGGGCTTAAGGAGGGCAGGAGACCTGGGGCAGGTGGAATTCACTTGGGCAGTGTTTGGAGGTGCCTTGGGAAGGATTTGCCAGGTAAACACCAGAGATTGTTACAAGAAGTGCATCAATAGCAGGCAAAGAAGACCACAGGCAACAGGGCTCCAGGCAAGGGCTAGGAAAAGAGTCCTGGCAGGACTCCAGGGTCTCCAGCTGTACCCATCATAGGAAACCCAGTGCCAAAAATCCCCTCAGACAGGTACTGCAACCCCCCAGCCTGGGCTGGGTTCTCTGCACTCGCTGTTCTCCGATGTTCCTTATGGTTTGTCATTAACGAATGTCACAGGTTTCCTCTTTGTTGCTCTTTCTCACAAAGCCCACGTACAGCTCTGTCGTGTTAATTAATTTCTTCAGATACTGCCTTTCCACATTTGGTCCTTGATAAAACACTTGCAAGAAATCCAAAATAAGACTCAAAGAGATTTCTCACACAGCAAGCATAAAGTTTCATTATGTACCGTAAATTCCCTGTGATTTCTGTGTCAAGGCTCACCAGCTCCTGATGTGAGCACTCCTCTGTGATGGAAATGAGGGGTTTATTTCATGTGAGTGGTGCAAAGGTCCTCAGGTCAGCTGCATCGGAGGGCTGCAGATCCTTGTGAATATTCAGGTCTAGGTGGGGTATCGACTCCCAGAGATTTTCCCAGGAGACAGTGCCTCTGGGAGCCCAAAACTGGCAGTTCATAGAATCATGGAATCACAGAATGCTCTGGCTTGGACGGGACCTTAAAGATCATCCAGTTCTAGCTCCCTGCCATGGGCTTGGACACCTTCCTTAGACCAGGTTACTCAGAGCCCCATCCAGTCTCAATGCTCACCAGAATTACCAGAGCTGGCACAACAACACCACGTGATGGAAGGGAACAGCAGCTAAACATTTTTTCTTCAAATCTTCAACACGAGACCAACTCTTCTGCTGAGAAGGCAGAGGAGGCAGCAAGAAGGATGCAGCAGGGAGCAGGGCTCCTGGTCCTGGTTATTGGGAAATGGATCCTCCTCTCTCTTTTCACCCAGAAAAGAAGAATTCAGCCACTTGAACACAACCCACCTTTCCCATGGCAGGAAAAGGCCAGCCAGCACTCCTGACGGATGGCTGTTCAGTATGACAGACCTCACATTCAACAGTTAACAGCCAGCATGTTTACAGGCAACATTTTTTTTGGCTGCTGTCCCTGGCATGTCAGTCATGTTTAGCCAAATGAACTGGGAGGATTATAACAGACAGGGACACTGGTGCAAGTGACAGGCGCAGAGACAAGTGCTGCAAGAAGCTCATTTGCACATCGAGTTTCACAGCCCGGCTCTCCCTTCCTGCTCCATAAGCTCATCAGCTGCTGCTGCAGAGCCGCCAGTTTTCACAGGAATGATGGAGCTCAAAAAACCCTCTTTTTATTTTTTCTTGCCTGCCTGCTTAGACAACAGATTCTAACGTAACCCATTTTTTTTTAAATATTGAGAATAAGCCCCTTTTTATGTGGAAATGTAGGTTTAATGTAAATAGCTCGTGCTGCTCTGATTCTCTCTGAGGGCTGTTGGCAGTCCCCCTGTCGCCTTTCAAGTCACTTGGGAGTCACTGCTGCTGAGGTGGGGATGGATCTCAGAGGGATCTGCAGTCTCTCCTGGGTGCTTTCTGCGCTATGTGACAGTTTTTATCTCAGCCGTATTTCAGAATATGCAGCAACATCTGCACCTGCGGAACTGTCACCACCTGCCCCCAAAATAATGTGATTAAAGGGGGGGAATAGGGTGAGCATGGCATGAGAGCCCTGCTGTCCCTGCATCCAAGCTGCTGTGTCCCTTGCAAGTGTCCAAGGCCACTCCACAGGGTCTCATGTGCCTATAGTTGTGTACCTCACCCCACACCAGGTCACCCAAGGCCATGGGACTGCTCAGGGCTTTTCCAGCCCCTTCTCAGTGCTCAGTCACATCAGCTTTCCACAGCAGCATAAAACCCGAGAAACATACAGTGTTGTGAAAAGTATTTATTAGAATTGTCAACATTAAATTTTCCTTACTATTTTCAGTTTGTTGTGGAAATTAAAACAAGAACCACGTTTTCCAGCTGCAGAAATGCTGCTTTTCAGGCAGTTTTAGTCTGCGGCTGTTTACAAGACAGTATAAGTTTTCACTGCCTTACAAAAACAATCATCTGTATTCCATGGCTGCAAGCAACAACACTGTGAGAGTGGAGCAAGTCGAGGAGGTTTAGGAGAAGAATATGAATTATCTCACCCAGAGAACAAAGCACAGACGGACCCTGAGCACCGAGGGAAATTGCACAACAATGTGCAGGCAAGTCTCCAAACCTGCATAGTTTAACTGGGCGATTTTATACTTTTGAGAAAAAATGTATTTCTTGAAAATCCCCATAGGTACAGTCTTGCCACTTATTTCTGCGATTTAAATTGTTGCTTCTGTTTTTTAAGGCCAGGCTGAATGGACAAGCATTTAATCAGCCAAGTTGGATGGAGGAGCACAGGTACCACTGAGACTCATGGGACGACTCTGCAATGAGCAAGAACATTAAAGGCTGCTATAAAGAAACAAGCTCCTGTGCCCTCAGATGGACAGAATTATAAAAATCCCCACAGCATCCCCAAAGCACTGAATTAACTGAAGAAGGAGCTGTGTTTAATGTGATGGATGGAGCCCACGGGCCCCATCGCGGGGACGGGGCCGTCAGGGCGCTGCCATCGCTCCCCACAGCACCTCCCCGGGAACATCAGACAGGATAATTACGTACTTAAATCTGGGTGCTTTACTACACAGAAATTCATCTGCTACCCTCAGAGTCCTTGAAGTTAAAGAGGGATTTGAGTTACTGACATAATTTGTTCCCTGAGGGCTGTGGAAAGCAGAGAGAAGAAGATCTGAATAATAACTCTCCAACCACATCTTGAACGGGAGCGAGCGCTGCTCCAGAGTGAGACACAAAGGAAAGCAAACGATTTCAAATGTTTATAAGCTACATAGTTCCCAGGCAGGATGAGGGTGGGTTTTTCCTTAAGCAGCAGCTGGGAGGGAGGTCAGTAAGTTCCATTCGGAAATTGTAATTACAGCCTTCCAATACTTGAAGGGAATATATAGGAAAGATGAGGCGAGACTTTACCAAAGCATGTAGTGACAGTACAAGGAGGAATGGGTTTAAACTGAGAGAGAGGAGGTTTAGATTGGATATTGGGAAGAAATTCTCGGCTGTGAGGTTGGGGAGGCCCTGTCATAGGGTGCCCATTGAAGCTGTGGGTGCCCCTGGATCCCTGGAAGTGTCCAGGCCAGGCTGGACAGTGCTGGGAGCAACCTGGATAATGGAAGGTGTCCCTACCCACAGCAGCGGGTGACACTGAACAATCCTCAAGGTCTCTTCAACCCCAAACCATTCTGTGACCTGCGAGGAGCTGCTTTGTGCTCACTTTGCCAAAGCTTCCCTTAAAGTGATGCTGTTTGTGGTCCAAGCTAGGCGCTGCTCTGTGTGTGGGACTGCTGTGTGTGAGGGCAGTGGGCTGCCTGCCCTCACTGGGTGGGATGAGGCTGCCCTTTGCCCTTAGCCCGGAGCCCTTTGCCCTTAGCCCAGAGCCCTTTGCCCGGTGGCCGGAGCNGCAGCGGCACCGGCGCCCCGCGAAGGCAGCCCCAGCAGCCGATTCCGCACAGCCCGCGAGGGAAGCAGCCGACACGGCGAGCCCGGTATGAGGGATGGGGCTAGGTGGGATGGAGGGGAGGAAAGGCCGCGGGCCCGGGCGGTCACAGAGTGGGGGGATCGCAGGTGATTATTATCAGCTACAATCTGAGCATCACCATGTGGGAATTATCAGGGGAATTGAAGTAAATTTATCGCCGTTCCCGCCTCTCCTACGACGTTGTTTATACCAGTGCAGAAATGCAGAGCGGTTTTACCCACTTGCCCTGCCTGGTGATGACAGTCAGGCCTGGCACGGTAATTCCCATCAGCGTCATCCTTAATAAAATAAGAACATGGTGATTGACCTCGTACGGTGCTATTTTATTCTCTGAGCAAAGTGGGTTTTGCTTGCTGGTGATGGACTATACATTGTTGTTTATGTAAGCTATCTGCTCCTCTTTTCCTCTCTTTGCATGCACTTTTTACTAATTACTTTTCTTAGAAGGTTTGGATCAAAATGCCACTCGTGTGATGGAGCCCTTCTGTTCCAAAGCCAGCTTTGCAACTAAAGAGATAAGTTGATTTTATTCTTCTTTATTTTAAGTGAGCTTTATGATCTTTTTTTCTAACAGCATTCATCACATGAAGCTGCCGAAGGACAACCTGCAAAGAAGATGAAATATGAAGAAAGCAGTCTAAAATCAGAGCTAGAGGGACTCACGTGTGAAAGTGGAAACCTTGCTGCACAGGGGGAAACACCTAAAACATCAGATGGGGATGGAGGTTCAGAAGATCCGGGAGGCAGCAGTGTAATCCAACAGGAAAAAGATGAAAGCATTCCAGAGACTGGTGAAGGGAAGCAGGAAAAGGAGCTCGGTGTTTCTCTGGAGCCGCACGCGGTGAAATCCAGCGGTGCTCCATTAAAAATGGGTGGCTATCTGCAGCACTACCACGTGTTCAGTGAAGAGGAGAGCAGCTGTGGGAGCTTTGATGGAGCCACCTCGGAGGACACGGATCGCCCGCGGAGGTCGGTGCTCCTGGAGCACAGCAGTGGCTTCCTGTCCTCGGATGAGGACAGCAACCAGCCCATGCCAGTGCACCGGTTCTTTGGAGATGTTGAGCTGGTGAGATGATGAGTCTGTTCCTGCTTTAGACTCAGCCAGAGTCTGCTTAAAATTTTCAAAACTCTTGGTGAATGTAACCAGTACTGTTGGGCCCATTACACAGATAAAACTATCTCCATCAGAGATGAAATTACTTGTCCAGATAAGTTAATTTCAGGTGTAAAATCTTTCTTACTTAGACTTTCTAGTGCAATTCCCTGAGATAGGTGTTTTTACTGATAATGACATTATAGAGACACAATATTGTTGGCAAAATAGGTTTTTGCTGGTCTTTGGTTCTTAACGGAATCATAGAACACCTTGGGTTGGAGGGATCTTAGTAATCACCCAGTTCCAGCCTTGTTATATTGGGATTTTTTTAATGGAAACTGGTTTCTGTCTTTTGAACTTGGTTTCTGGTCTCAGCTTTTGAACTGATCCAAGGGCCAGAGCTTTTAATTTCAATCCCTTTAACAAGCATAACTTTGGGGCAAGTGATGCTGCCATCTTTTAGGTGTTTCTTAGGGAGCAGTGAGGATTTGTTTAGAGACCCCTTCACCCTCAGCCAATCCTCCTCACACCAGCTGAAGGAATGCCAGCCCTGAGATCGCCCATGGCTCTGATTTGTGCAGTGTCTCCTCAAAGCCCCACAGCTTTGGGTTTGTGGCTGCTCCTAAGCTGAGGCTGTGTCAACTGAGGGAGGATGAGACCTGGTGGAGGTAGTTTTGCCATTTGCCACCACAGATCTTCCCTTGCTGATTTGATCTTTTTCCCTGCAGCATCTCCCAGCAGTTGTGCTCCCGAGTGTGACGAGGAGCAGGCGAGAAGCCAGGAAGCTCCATTTCATTGCAAAGGAAGATGATGATGAGGAGGAGGAGGAGGAGAAAGAAGAGGATGTTGTCTAACAACAAACTGTAAACAAATGAAACCCTTCTTCTTTTTCTTTGCCACCACATGGCGATGGCTGTGTCAGTAACACGAGGTGTCTGTTTGCCTTTTCTCAGGGAGAGAACTGGGAGAGTTTGTTTTGCTGGAATTGGCAAATACAGTATTCCAGTGATTATCTGGGGCAAATACTGAATTTTCAGTGATTTGGAAAGAAAGTATAATTTAGCACTTTACCACTGATATTTAGGAAAAAACCCCAGGAAAATCGAACTTCTTATTGCTTTTTTGGTAAATTTGAACCTCTATCTTGAGGAAGTATTTGGTTTTGCTCCTTTTTTTTTTTTTCAGAAAAGGATGCTGGAGCAAGGTTCCTTTTCTTTTAATTCTGTGATGGCCATGGCATCCAGGTAATAAAGGAGCAAACCTACTCCCTGGTACAAAGGTCAATGCTCTCCCTTGTGCAGGTTGTTTACGCCTAACCCAGGACCAATTAAATCTCTAAAATGCAGTTCTGCTGGCAAAATGAAATGCAGGATGTCAGAGTGGGTTCAGTGTGCTCATCTCTGGGAGTTCAGCACATTCTCATTGCACGTCAGCTCCCCAAACACCCACCCCACGGTGCTGCCTCCTCCTCCCACCTGCTGCTCTAAGTCTTGTCCTTTGTGGATTTTCAACTGGTTTCCACCAGGAATTTTGGAAACAAATGCTTTGGTGGTGATACACAAGGAATACCATCCCTTGGATTTGATGGATAGAGGAAGATTACTAAGGCTGTGGGGCAGCCCCCTCTGCATGTTTAAAAAAAAAAGGAGCAACCTCAGCTGATTCCAGGAACTGTTAATTCACCCAGTGTTTGTGGGAATATTTCTTTGAAACTGTGATTATGCAATAAGCTTCTAGATATTTATTGTTATAACTCCTTCTATGTTTCTAAAAATAGAGAGAAAATGTTATCAGCAGATGGTTTAAATAAATATTAATTTCTACAGCTAGAGCCTGTTAAACATTCAAAAGTTGTAAGGCAAACAAATTGCATATGCATGGCATGGTAATGCATTCCCATTTCCACTCCAGCTGATGCATTGTTTCTGTCAAAGATATTTCTTGTCTCCTTTTCACTCTAATTCTGTAACACGGAAAAATCCAGATTTTTTAATTGCATATTCATAGTTCCAGCCCAGCTCTGTGTTGCAGCAGCTCCTCCCAGCATTCCTTCAGTGCTGTGTTTGCTGCTGGCTCTTTCTAGCAAACACAGTTTCACACACAGACATTCATTTCACTGTGCAAAATGCATTTTCAGGTTGGGGGACACGTGCCACACAGGTGACTGATGCTGGGTTTGTCACCAGAATTCTGCCAGTGCTGCCCTTCCCAGTGTCAAACAGTGCAGGAAGGGAAGCTGGAAGGATTGATTGACACACACAGAATTAGAAATCCTGTGTTTAAAATTCACCTCTTGCTTTTCAGCTTGCAGTGTTTGGGAGGGGACTGAATTTGTTGTTTAAATCAATACTCTCTGTAGCTAAGCTTCCAAGACCCAGTAATTTGGGGCTCAGGTAGAAATACTATTTCCACACAATTCCATGTGGACTGACTGATCCAGGAGCAACAATATGAGGAAAGATAGAGCTTTTCCTAGTTATTTACAGATCATTTAAGTAGCTGGTGCTCAATTCATAAACACATTTCCCTTCATGCTCTGTCACACCCTGATTAATCTCTTGTGCACCTCCATGTACTCACACACACAGATGTGGGGGCAATTTTTTTATTTAAAAACTTCACACGATTTACATTGACAGTACCAAAAGTTCAGTTGCTATCAGCTGGTATTAAAAAAAAAAAAAAAATCCAGTAAAAAATTGAACTATTCCTGATTTGTTGCCTGAGGTAGGAAATGTTTTACCAAAGCAATATTCTCTAAGGCAGTGTGTAAACATCACTGTAAACATGATCATTATAGCTGTCCTTGCTGGTGATGAGACAAGCAAACTCAAGCTGAAGAGGCACAAAGTGTTAGAAAGGAGAGGAAAATCAGCAGGGAAGATGGCAAACAAAGGTGGGAAAAGCAAAAATGTGGGGATATGCCATGGCCTTGCTCTTCTTTCTGGGAGGTGCAAATCTGAAGCAATGGCAAAGGGGCAGGTGGGGATGAGGGCAGGAGTTTGGCACACAGGTGATGTGGCAGCTCTGCTGCTGAATCACCTTTGGCATCCCTGGTTGCTACCTGCAAAAGGCAGAGAATAAAATATGATCCTAAATCCTTTTTTGTTTAGCTTAATCTCCAGAGGAATGAACCCCTGCAGGTTAGTTTGCAGGAAATGTTTTGTCCAAGTTTCATTTCTGTGTACTGTGAGTTTTGGGCCAATGCTGGCCTGAGAGGACAGGGTAGAAGCAGAGTCAACCTCTGGCTCATTTTCTACCTTCATCACACTTGATTTAAGCTGAGGGAAGCTTGTAAGGAGTGGGAAGGCAGGGGAGGAGAATTAAATGGGATATTGGAGTGTGCTTTGTGGGGCTCTGGTGGGGTTACCTAGCCAATCTTGTGCCAGGGACTCTCAAATAGTTCTTATTTAAGAAATTGGAGCTATTTAAAAAAACCAGACTGACATGATTGAAAAAAGCAGCAGGTCCCTTCCAGAGACAGCACTAGGAAATCTCATGGGTTTGCTTCCTCTTTCTGTAAATTCTGGTTTTGTCACAGCTGAGGTTATGATTGGTTTTCTTATGGCAAGCAATATGTACGAGTTTTAAATTATCCAGGGTAAACAGCAGCTGATAGAAGTATTCCCAGTTCACTTCTCTCCCGTCTCGTGTTTTGACAGCTTCTGCCAGTTCTGGGACAACAGCACGTTTCTTTTCAATTCTTGGGGACACAAAAGAGAAGACAATATTGCCATCAGGAGTTTTTTTTTCAGAATAATCAAGCCTCCATCTTCCTTTCAGAGCCAGGCAGAACTGGAATTCTTTCTCCACAACTAGGCATATTATTTTTTCCCCCAAGGAAATTAGTTTAGCAGATCTTGTTTGCTTCACACCAACGTTTGAAATGGGTCAGAGGGGATTTTGCCAGAGAGGAAAATTCACACGGATAGTGCAGTGAGGAGGGGTTTGCTTCCATACAAAGAAAATCTGCACAGAAGCAAAGCAGCTAAAGAGAGGCAGCATTTCATGTCTTCAGGGTTTTGTTCTCTGAACAGCTGCAGCGTCCCAGCACCTTTTCTCACAACATATTCACAGCACAGCTGACTGCACAGCCAGGGGAAGGGACTAAGGCTAAGCCTCTTTGATGAAGCTGAAGGCCACGAAGCAGGTAGGTCTGGATTAACACTTTGTACATACATGTGGTCGAGATTCCAGGTGCTGAAGAGGATCCTGCTTTCCCTGTTGCTGTAGGGGTTGATGGAATGCTTACATGGGCAGTCATCTCTGTCAAAAGGTCCCTGTGAAAGGTGTCACACTTGTCACCCCAGCACAGTCCTGCCACATGCTAATGAACCAGAGAGATCCTGCACCCCACATCCCCCCCAGCCTGACACTGCACCCAGGAAGCCGTTTCCTTCCTCTGATGTTGAGGGGGGGGATAGGACCAAACTTAAAATAGGGGAACTTTAAGTCAGGTGTACAGAAGAAATTCTTCCCTGTTAGGGTGGGGAGGCCCTGGCACATCCAGGTTTCTCCGAGCAGCCGTGGCTGCCCCATCCCTGGAAGTGTCCAAGGCCAGGTTAAATGGGGCTGGGAGCAAACTGGGCTAGTGGAAGGTGTCCCTGCCCACACCAGGGGTGGACTGAGATGATCTTTAAGGTCCCATCCAACCCAAACCATTCCATGATTCTTCAGGAAGGCTGCAGGTACCTGACAGGAGAACCACCCCTCTGCGGTGCACAGGCGTGCTGCCTCCTCCTCCTCCCTTCTGTCAAAGTAGCACCCGTTGTACTTCACAGATTTCAGTTTATCTGCCATCAGGTCGATTATCCCTCTGTAGGCATCTTGTGCTGCAGGGTGAACGTTTGAAATAAAACCACTAACCTAGAGGGGGGAAACCCAGCAATCACTCCACAGTTCCTGTGGCAGCCTGAGGCTCTTTTCTACAATCACAGCGTTACACAGCAGAAGTACTTTAAACTCCTGCAGCCACAGAATTACTGTTATAGCTTGACATAAGTTACTTCAACAGAAACTTTTACCTCTCTCATGTAGCCCCGCATTCTGCTCTCACAGCTGTGCCGCAGGTAGCTGGATTTGTTCTTGAACCGAGACTCCAGCCCTGGAGGAAATGAGATTTTTTTGGTACCTCAGCAAAGCTTCTGGCCAGCTGGGAGTTCATCCCAGCTTTCCACTAACTCAAGTTGCAAAGGTTTTTTAATTTCCCATTTTTACTGGTTCAGGACTACTCTGCTCTTAAAGCACTTAAAAAGATGCTGTAGAGCATCTACTGAGAAAGCAGTATCTGGTATTGTTACATGTTTCTTGTTACTGTGTATATGTAGAACACCAAGAGACTGCAAAAAGAAAACAGAATTTTCTTTCCTTTTCAGTGGGGAAAGAACTGCAGTAATGGCTTGGGAATGGGAAGGGAGAGTGTAAAGAAAATATAAAGCATGGTTAGCTGGCAGAGATGTGCAAGTTATTCATATACTATTAGCAAATCATTAAAGCATGATAAATGCAGATTTATATTAATGAGGGGAAATGTATTCCAGAGCTGTCTTTACTTAAGCAATAGGGAGCACCATTTTTAAAAAGCATTATCTGATAGTAAATGTGCATATACTTTAAAGAAACCTAAAGACATGAGCTAAACCCATGACCAAGTACCCAATCCCACCAGCCAGAAGAGCTCCCAAACTTTGCTTTAAGAGCCACAAAACTGAACAGAAGTGACTTTTCAGAGCAGAGCAACGCCTAGGAGTCCCATAGGCAACAAACACACCTTCAAACCATTTCTTGTCGTCTTCCTTGTCCTCGGCCAAGATGTTCTCGCTCAGGTTGTGGATGAGATCCGCCAGCAGCTTCTGCCTGTGGGGAGCCCGCTCGTCCGTCAGCAGCCTCCGCGCAACCTCCACCACAGCGCCCTGCTGGCTGCAGAACGCGGCCAGGAGCCGCTCGATGTCGCTGGCACCTGGGGCAGGTGAGGCGGCACCGGCTGAGCCCTCGGGGCTGGCGCTGCCCCCGCGCTCCCCCGCCCGGCCCCGCACTCACAGCCCCGCCAGCTCTCCCCGGGGCCCAGCAGCACCAGCTCCGTCTGCGGCGGCAGCGCTCGGAAGTAGCTCTCGGTCAGTTCCGTGCCGTCCTCGTAGAGGCACAGGCGGCTGCCTGCCAAGGGAAGCTGCCCCACGGGCGGGTGAGCGCCGGGCGGGACCCCGGCTCCGGGCAGCGCCGACCGTAGAGGCTGCAGCTCCAGCCCCGGCCCGCAGCTGCAGCACCGGTACTGCCGGTCCCGTCCAGCACCGGNAGTGCCCGGTCCGGTCCGTGCCGCACCTGCAGCAGCCGGCAGCCCTTCCTCAGCAACGCGCGCAGGCTCCCGGCCGCTACCCCGAACTTCTGCGGGCCGCC
>VZTB01008390.1:243506-258087 GCA_013397245.1 Thryothorus ludovicianus
AGTAGCCGCGGTGGGTGCGTGGCTTTCCCAAAGAGACTAAACTGACCTCGTGCTTTGCTTTATGTTCGTCTGACTCCCAACAAACACAGCATGGGGCACTACAGGTTTGGTATAGATTGCTCCGTATGTATTTGGAGGTCTTAGTTTCAAGTCCATCTTGTATTAGCATGCTTAATTTATTGGCAGACTGCTCTGCTAGTGTACTAAATCCTCGTTTTGCTCAGCACTATTCAAACCCGCACCAAAAAAACATTTATGATACCAGTGTTAATTAAAAGGAATATATATTTGCACTCATCATCTACTGACTCGACAGACCACAGGATGCAATTCTTTGACTGGAGTGCCTCAGTGGGTTTTTGTCATCCTTCCAGGGATGAGTTTAAGCTTGAAGGCCGTGGCTGTGACGTGCTCAGCTCCCCAGGATGCCACACAAGATCGGTTTCACGGTGGTCAGTTCGTCGGGCCACGAGGACGGGTTCAGTGCTCAGGAGCTGATGGTTCATGCGCCGACAGTGAGCGGGTGGCGATCACCCAGGTACTGTGAGGGGATGGTCTTGAGGCACAGAATTTCTGAAGCACCAAGTTTATAACGAGTGGCAGATATACAGTGCGTGGTCTAAGCAGTTTGCAGTATCCCAAACCAAACAGACAAAGCAAAAGAAAAGTTACTTTAATTCCATGTAACCCTCATCCTGGGGGGAAAAAAGCACCTTGGTTAACACCTAAAGGCACTGCATTGTATTTAAAGGAAGTCCTGGAAAATGAAAATTGGAACAGTTTTTGTTCTTGGCAGTCTGGAAGTTTGCAACTGCTTTGGCTTAGTATGAAAAATCCAATTGACTCAGCACATCTTCACGTGGGACACCTGAACATATGCATACAGTAAAGGGAGGGGAAACATTTCCACTCTGTTCTTGGGATTCTTACAATATTTAGAAGTTAGCTTACAATTAATAACTTGAAAGTTCCATTATTGAATGTTGCTCCAGTTGGAAGTGAAGTCTGCTTTAAAATGATGATTGAATTTAGAAACTGTGTCTCTTTCAGGCTCTGTCAGTACCCCCAGGAAATCATCCTGCAGTTGGTGGAGAGGTGTCGGATCCGGAAGCTGCAGCTGCTTGCTCACCAGTACATGATTGCAAGCAAAATTGAGTTCTACATCAGTGAAAGTCTGCCTGAATACTTTGCTCCTTATCAGTCAGAGAGGTTTCAGAGACTTGGGTGAGACAGAAAGTTCTGGATCAGTTTATTGTCCTAATCAGAAAAGCATCAGAGGAAAATAATTCTTGCTGTGGGTTGTGTGGGTTGTGGATGTGCTGTGTGAGCAGCTGAGAGATCTTGGTCTTGTGTAGATCTGTGACAAAGCTGGAGATGCAGGTGATTTGCCTTGTCAGGTGACAGCACACATTGTTCCAGTTAGGAGGGAGTTTTAAACATGAGGGTCAGAAATCCACCTGTGTGTTTGGATTCATCTGCTCATGTGTTACGTTTTCCTTCCCAGCTATGTCCCTCTCTCAGACAACGAGAAGACTGATTTCAGAGCTCGAGAGCTGAAGTCTGTGTACATGGATGCAGTTGGCCAGTACCTGAAGCTGATTTTCCATAAAAATTATGTCAATAAATACAACTTTTATGGGCAGGTGAGTTAGAAGTCCTTACTTGGTAACCTAGGTCCCACTTCCATAGTAGAGAGCAGGCACAGAAATCTGCTCTCTTGATTTGGAGAAGCAAAAGATGTTGGTTGAAAGCTCCTGTGTTTTAGTTTGTTTTAAAGCACAAACCACAGGTAACAGGTTAGAAGTGAGTTTGGATCAGGTGGATGCACCTCATCCAGAGCAAATGAGTCAAGGACACATTCTGTCACTCTTTTTTGTGCTGGGGTTTAGCCCACACAGCAGGATCTGTGTTGAGGACAAGGAACTGCCTCTGAGAACAGCTTTGGGGATCACAAACCCCAACACTCTGAGTGTTTTGGACCTGTTGTGGCATGAAGTGAAGATGCACAACCACCACGGTACAGACACACAAACACCTGCCTCAGTTCTGCTGGGACTTGTTTCAGCACAGTGGGGTTGTAGATTTGGTGATACATTTTCAATGGAACAGGAGGCACATTTAGCACTCAGTGCTTCTCTCTGCTTCCATGTCACCCTCATGACCACAGGCCCTGGTTTTTGTTCCAAGAAAAAAAGGAATGAGCTTACACATTTCTATTTTCTGTGAATTTCTGCAGGTTGCTCTGGTAGCTGTGAACATCATTGGGGATCCAGCAGACTATGACAATGACAGCACAAGCAGTGTAAGTCCAAAGCATCCCTGTCCTTTTACTGATGCTCCATTTCTTCAAGTACAAGTTCCTGTAGTAATGGGATGAACCTTTCTTGTGCCAGTTCTGTGCTTTAGCAGAGCTGTGTTGCATTAATTTATTTTTAGTGTTCTCCAAAGCAAGAAAGTTGAGCCTAATACAGGAATACAAAAATTAAAATATAATTAGTTGGGACATTTTCATTTTCAGTGTCTCCAGTGTGCCCCAAAACACAAATGCTCTACGTTGCAGAGCTGAAGTTGGTTGTGGCAAGTCAGAATTCCGTCTTGAACACACATCTGATGTTGGTGAATCTGCATTAAGATTTTTTTTTTCACCCTTCCAAAGCTATCCAGGGAGAAGCTGATTGATCACTACTTGGGAATTAAATCGAATGACCCTGCCTTAGATGGAACTTACCTTGGGTAAGGATGTCCTTTGCATCTTTGTTCTTTGTTCTTTCCTGGCAAAACCTCTGCTTGGTGTAAAGTAGCTGTTGATCTCTGTGTTTTGTTAATTCCCTGCTAATGAAAAGAGAAGCCTGCCTTGTTGTTTACTTTATTCATTCTATGCCTCCAGGAAACGTGACTCCATTTCACCTCTGGACGATTTGGCCTTTGACATGTACCAGGACCCAGAAGTGGCGCAGATAATCCGCAGGCTGGATGAGAAAAAGCGGGAAGCTGTGCGTCTGGAGTGCTACGACCACGCCAAGAAGCTCAAACAGGCCATTGCAGACTTGCAGAAGGTGTTTGTTTTGGAAGATCTTTTGACACCTAAGTGGAGCAGAGCTGAAGTGGCCCATCAGGGCCTTGCTGTTTGTGTGGAATCGTAATGATTTTTGCTATATTTCCCAAAAGAATAATTTTAAAAGCAGATAGCTTGATTGAGTAATTAGGCTGGAAGCAATGAAACAAGTAGAAGAAGGTGATGCCAAGAAATGCTCAGTAAAGTAATTGCAAGTAATAATCAGTAAGATGGTTCTAAGGTGATTTGTACCAATCGTAGGTGGGCGAGCGACTCGGCCGGTACGAGGTGGAGAAGCGTTATGCAGTAGAGAAGGAGGATTATGACCTTGCCAAGAAAAAGAAGGAGCAGATGGATGAGTACAGGCTGAAGGTGTACCAGCAGCTGGAGCTGCACGACCTCCTGGATGTGCAGCTGCTGTTAATCCAAACTCAGGAGAGTGTTCTAAATAGAAATGGCAAAGTAAGCAAACTTCATTCACAGGTTAATGGAAATTTTGAGATTTACTAAAACTTTTCAGTTTTCTGTTTGGATTGTGGATTTCTCCAACCTAAGACTCGCAATGTGGTCATTTATGAACCTGCTTAGTTCTCCATAAATCACATTAAACTATTGAGGTCTCAAGAAAATGGCATTAGAATCCTGAATGTTTTGCATAATTTCAAGACTACTTGATGCAGATAAATTAAGGTACTTATATTTTGGAGGGGTAGAAGAGGCTTAGGGTGGTATCAAGGCTAACCATACAGAATCCATGTGATTTTTTTATATACATACAGTTATGTAATGTTTGCAGAACAGGAAGTTTTATGATCTCTCCACACATGCACCCACACAGAATTATTTTCTGACTGTTTCATGAAGCTGCATCCAGTGGGAGTGATGATACACCTGTGAGCCAGGTTCAGTGTTTTTTTGAAACCCCCAGAAGCCTGTTGACAGTTGTGGCTGTACTGACTGATTTTAGCACGTTTTTAGCCTTGCTGTAAAAATTTTCTTTCCTTTCTCAGATCCGAAAGCCACCCGAGTTGCCTTTGGAATCTTTGAGGAGCACTGAGAGCCCCCAGAGCTCCCTTCCTGAGCCCCCAGACCCACCCCAAGGAGAGCCCCAGGGGGCAGAGCCCGTGCTGGAAGAGCAGTTGGTGGATCCCATTTCTTCTGAGCCTGTTGTTCCCTCCCAGTCCCCTCTTTCTCCTCGGATTCAGCCCACAACCTCCAAGGAAGTGTTTTCCAAGGAAAATGTGAGTAGTGTTCCCTCTGTTACTACAGAAACCTGTCAGGGCAAACAATCTGATGTCCAGCCTTCCAAATAATGTGGTTATTCTCATGGTTAACTGGGGAGTGATGCTACTTTGATGTGAGAAAATTGCACTGAGGTGAAACCAATTAATGATAAAACCAGTTCACATCTGAGTCATTTCCAGAATAAATTTTATCTTTTTTGCTAGGTTGAATTTTTACCTTATGATGAGAGACCTCTCCCGACCATCTGCAAGCAGGTGGATGAGGCTGTTGCCTACCTTGAACCAGAGGTGACTGAAGAGGACATGGGTGATACTCCAAGGACTGGCAATACTGGGGAGCCTGAACCACTCACAGAGAAGGCACTGAGGGAAGCCAGCCCTGTTGTGGAAGTTTTTGGAGAGACTTTGGTAAAAACCAGTAGAACAAACCCAAACCCCAGTAAAACAAACCCATGGGTTATTGTGCTCTGTGTTGAGAGGATTTTTATGTGTTCAGAGCTGCTAATTTGAAATCTGAGCTTCATATTTGACCTTGGCTCTATGGATGCCTGTTTATAGCTTTTCTAAAATCTGTAGCTTTGATGATTGATTACTTGAAGTGCTGATAAACAGACAGGATCCAGCACACTGTTTTAGTCTTTTAGACCCAGAACACCCATAACTTGCCACTGTCTTTTGCAGGGAGAGAAACCCTCACTGTGCCTGGATGGGCTCCATGAGCCTGACCTGTTAATCCCATTTCATTCATTGCATTTCAAAATGTGTGCTTTTAATAAAACCAGATTCCTGTGGGGAACACCTGAGGATTTCATGCTTCAGCTCATATGTTCTTTTGAGACTGATTCTCTCTATAAATGTTAACTATGTATTGAAATATCTGTAGGGACCTTTTAAGAGATAGATTTGTTCTGTGCTCAGGTTTCAGGAGCATATTCCAGAACTTGGTCGTGTCGAGAGGATGCTTTACTGACTGTGTACAAGAAGCTGATGGAAGTGTCAGTGGACACTCCAAAGGAGGATTTAAGGAACATGCTGAGGGCTGCTGTTTTCCTTGTGAAGAAGGCCATCAAAGACACTGTGTCTTCAGTAAGTTGGGATAGGTTTGATGCTCCAGTGAAGAACTGGCAGCCAAAATTGCAGAATCATGGGGTTAGGATATTTTGAACAAATAGTTTATAAATCTACCATTGAATAAATCCAAAATCAAAACAAAGCCCCTCAAAACTCACAAAAGAACTGGGCAATGTCTGGCATTTCATAGATTGAAAAAACTGCCCTGAGCTGAGCCATGAGCTGATGCAGTAAACAAGCAATGAGGTTGATCCTTTTTCTTTGTTAAAGCTGAAATACAGCAATTCAGTTACTTCTAGTTTCCAGCTCAAGGGACTGCACTTAGCTGAAAGACTTGGGCATCAAATAAACCTTAAATAAGGAGAAAACAAGAAAATCGAGCTGGTACTCTTTATGAAACAATTTCTGAAACCTTTTACCTAAGTCCTAGCAACAGCTCTTCTGGAAGACAGTTACCTGAAGTAGCTTCCATTAAGGGTGTTACTGTAATTCTTATAGAGTAGATCTTATTCTAGTGCCTGAAAACAGGGGGCTCTCTGTTATTTTTGCTCAGTGTTTCCTTTTTCTTTTTAACTTAGGTTTTCCAGGCTTCCCTGAAACTTCTAAAAATGATCATTACACAATATATACCAAAACACAAACTAGGAAAGCTAGAAAGTTCTTATTGTGTGGAAAAAACTCTGCCAGATTTGCTTTCTAGAACAGGAGACACTTCATCCCGTCTTCGTCTTCTGGCTTCAGCCTTCATCCAGGTGAGTGTTTCCCTTCAAATTAGGGAGCTCATAGGTGAGAAACACCTGGTCAGAGTGGACTGTGAGACAGTGGTTGGCTGCTAGGAAATATTGCAGCTTATCACAGAATCTTATCACAGAATCTTATCACAGAATCTTATCACAGAATCTTATCACAGAAACTTATCACAGAATCTTACCACAATTTATCACAGAATAGCTGGGGTTGGAAAGGCCCTCCAGAGATCATCCAGTCCAACCCCCTGCCAAATCAGGGTCACCTGGAGCAGTCTGGGGGTACCTGCTGCTGCTGCAGGTGTGGCTCTTGTGTTCTTTGCAAGTGACCTACAGAGATGAGAAAACTCTGCTTTGCAGAGACAGGTAATTGTCCTTATCCATCATCTGTGTGCTCACTGACTCTGTGTGTTTCTAGGAAATGGCACTGTGCCCTGAAGTAAAACCTCTCCAGATTATTCCAATCCACCTGGTTAAAGCATTAAAACCAAATTCCCCAACACACCTGGCAATGAGTCACGTGGAATTGGTGGAATCTCTCTTGGGAGCCATGGGGACTGAAAACTCTGGGTTTACCATCAACAATGTTATGAAGGTAAGAGGTTACAGCACATGGAAGATTTTCTTATGGTTTTCTGGGGGCTTGCCTGGCATTTTTGAAGTGCTTGAGGATTCCTGAAGAGGTGTATTCCCCTGATCAACAGTGCTGGTAATTTTAAACCAGGTTGGATGGTGCTTGGAGCAACTTGGTCTAGTTGGAAGTGTCCCTGCCCATGCTATGGAGTGGAATGAGATGAGCTTTAAGATCCCTTTCAACCCAAGCCATTCTGGGATTCTATAAAGCAAAATGTTAATATCTGGGAAAAAGAACCAATGGATTAAGAAGTGTTTGCAAAAACTTGTCTTGTAGGAAGATTTCTCCTGCTGCAGTAGAATCTTGGACTAATAAAACAATCCTTAAAAAATGCAACAGAAGAGAGACATAACTTTTTTAATAATTATTTCCAGTTTGCCACGGGAGCTCTGGAGCACAGGGCTCATGAAGTGCGTGAGGTGGTGCTGAGGATCATCTTTGCCATGTACAGGGAGCACAGGGCAGCTGTGCTGGAATATCTCCCTCCCGACGACGCCGGCGCCCGCAAGACCGTGCGCTACAAAACCCTCTTTGAGGGCTTTGCCAAAATCGATGGGAAATCTTCTGGAGCTGAAGTGAGGGTATGTAACGAGAGGCAGACCCTACAGGGTCACTTCAGACATGGCATTTAGCTGAGTGGTGTGCTGATTTCGTGGCTGGGTTGGACGCTGCACAGGTTGCAGGGTGTCTTCTGGTGTGTGGTTAATGTTCCTGAGCGTGGAGAGCTGAGTGTATTCCTTATATTCACTCTTGGGAAGAAAGCCAACAAGGAATACTGAGATGGATGAGCAGTTTGGAAAGTGCACAAATGCTGTTTTCTGCTGTTAATCCTTGGGAACAGTAAGCCCAAAGACTGTGCTGTGGTTCTTTCAGGTAGTGCAGAGGAATTTGGGAAGAGGGAGGTGTCACTGTATCACACCCATCACTTAACCCAGCAGGACATTTCCTGTCCTGCATCCACCTTGAGTTCTGTGCTGATGTGTTTTGCAATCTCTTATGTATGAGGGATGGTCTCAAAGCTTTTGGAACTGACAGAGTATTTCCTGCCAGGCACAGAGAAAAGCAGCAATAGAAGCAGAGAAACAGACAAAGGAAGAAATGAAAGTTCTAAAAGGCCACCCAGCATCTTTGAAGTTAGAGCTACAAGCAGAGGTTGAAGCTGAAGAGGTGAGCATGTTTCAGTTTCAGGTTGTTTTAATCCTTTGCTCCTTGGATATCATTGACTTAGATAATGAACATTGGTGTTGTCTCATTAAAAAGAGTGAGAAACTCCAGACCTACCCTTTCTCCTCAGCAATCCAACTTAACATCTGGGGTGTTGTTTTTCCTAACACAGTGTAAAATTTGGATTCTTTCTTATAATAAAACAATATAATAATACCTTTATAAGATAAAATAGTACCTTAATACAAGAGACTTGCTCTAAAACCAGAAGCACAAACGTTTTAGTGCATTGGCTCTGCTTCTAAATTTTAAATTCCAGACAGAAATCAGAATTCAGTGTGCTCCCTTTCTCTTTGGAAGGCAAATTTCTGAGTTAAATTTCTTTGTTCAATAGGAGAAAAAATCTGATTTTCAGAAGACAGAGAATCAAGGTAGGTATCTTCAAATAAGTTAAGAAATGTAGATGAATTAAAATGTGATCTTGCTTTAACAGTTCTCTTCTTACAGGTTACCAAGTATTTGTAAGCCCTCAGGCTACAGCAGCAAAGATTCAGGAGGAACTTTCCTCTGTTGCAAATTACCTGGATAAGTAAGTGAGATGAGCCTCTAATCACCTTAAGCCTTGGTGTCACCTGTGAGCTCCTAACAGTAATAACGTTTTTCCAGTAGATCAAAGCTAATACCTTCAGCAGTGAAACAATAAAGACTAAAATCTCTTCTGACAGATTTGAATTATCACCAGGCAATCCTAGGTGGTTTTTTTTAAAGTTCTTGGATTGTGTGACTTCGTACTTTTTTTTTCTGAGTGTTTGTGGGATAAGAAATAGCCACAGTTTAATATTCAGCTGCCAGTGTGGAATAAGGGAAAAATATGATGTGGGAATTCTGGAGCCAAGAAAGCCAGTTTGGGTGAGCTGCTCTCAGAACTTCAGTGGAATTAATCATTCTATAAGAAAAAATGCTCTATAGTTGTATTTACCCTAAATTACAGCCCAGTACCTGCCCCATCCTAAGCTCAGCTCTACACAGGGTAAAAATACTCTTCAAGATATTGGCTCTTTTGAGAACAGCTTGGAACAGAAGGCTCAGCCATTTCTCTCTGATGTCACTAATGTTTGTATTTTTTTCCAGCTTGTGTATTTTTTGTGGTGAAAGGAACGAGTCCTTCACAGAGGAAGGGTTGGATCTGCATTACTGGAAACATTGCCCCATGTTAACCCGATGTGAGCACTGCAAACAGGTCAGACTGAACTTCCCAGAGCTGCTAAGACATGGACTGTTGTTATTCTGGTTTAGAGGCACTGCAAGATATTTAACACTTGGGCAAGTGAATTCTGAACACACCCATGTGATTTAGATAGTGCTTTTGGAAAAGAGCAACATTACAAAATGAGTTAGTAAGTGGACTAAAATTGAATTTTCCCTTTGTTATTTTGGAAGGTGAGGCTAAACTGATGGTTGTTTTTTTAAGCCCATCCCTATTTGCTCAGCACAAACCTTGCTGGCTGTGTTGCAGATGCTGGAGATTGCCAACCTGACAGAGCACCTGCTGGCTGACTGTGACAAAAAGGACAGCTTTGGGAAGTGCCCACGCTGCAGAGAGGCCGTGCCCAGGGACGAGCTGCCCAGACACATCAAGAGCAGGATTTGCAATCGTGAGTAGCTCCAGGCAGGAAGGTGCAACATCAGAGGTTCAGACTTTAAAACACCAGGGATCTTTCGCAAGTCAGGCTGCTTGTTTTTGAGACTTAGGGATCTGAGTAAATCCTCAGGAAGGAGAAGATTTGGCATCAATGCCTGAGTTTTTCAATGCTTGGCCTCTGTCAGTGTGTGTGGGGTGGGTGGGTGAAAAGACTGGAAAGTCTCCTCCATGTCCCTGTAGATTAAGCACTGTCTCAGCACAGAAAGGGCATGGACCTGTTGGAATGAGTTCAGAGGGATGGGTCACCTCTGCCATGGGGAAAGACCAAGAGAATTGGGATTGCCTGGAGAAGAAAAGGCTTTGGGGTGACCTAATTATGGCCTTCCAGTAGGGGCTGAGGGGGCTACAAGAAAGGGGGGGAGAGAGGCTGTTTACAAGGGCCNAGGGGAGAGGCCTGGAGTGACAGAACAGAACACAACAAGGGGGAACTGGATGATCTTTAAGGTTCCTTCCAATCCTTGCAATTCTGGGATTCCTTTTGATCTTTTTTTGATGAAGATGATTAAACACAAGACTTCTTTGGGAGAATTTAATGATAATATGACTAGAACTGGGTTAGACATGGGGTAGTTTTATGCTACTTGCTATGCAAATTCTCTTCTTGTGTCTGGAGTTAGCCTCTCTTTGCAATTCTTACATTATTTTTCAAACTATTTCAGCTGCCAAACCAGAAAATGTGGCAAACCACTGCCCTTTGTGCCATGAGAACTTTCCCCCTGGAGAAGAGGTGAGGCCACCCTTCACATTGGCAGATGTTACAGATTGTTTTGATGTGATGGACCTTTCAAGATACATTAAAATAATGGAGATACTAATTTCTATTTAATAGCAAAGAGCTCACAATTTGAAAAAGCAGATTAAAGTGCTGTTGAATCAAAGTCTGTACACAATTATCATTTTACTCATGTGACATTGGCTAATTTTGCTGGAGTTGTACTATCACTTCTTTTTAATTGACTTCAGGCCTGGAGATCTCACCTGATGGACAAAGATGGCTGTAAAATGAACCAGCGGAGGACATCCCCCATGAACAAAACCATTCTGGTGCAGCCTGGTAAAATATTAATTAATGATAATAATGTTTATGCTTTTGACTGTGTTGCCTTTGCTTAAGGAAAATGTTTCATCCCCAAGAGCTGGGTGTGTGTGACTCGTGATTTGCATTTGGGAGTTCTTGTGCTTGGGGAGCAAATTTCCAAAATCATGCAATAACATTCATGTTAAAAAGAGAACACAAGCTCAGCTGGTGGGGAAAACTGGCAGATTTGATAAGTTGATCAGTTCAGGGTTTTTTTTCTGCAGAGCAGGATGACCATGAATAGAACAATCAGCTGAACAGTGTTCTGGAAAGCTCCTGAATGCTGACACGGGGACCAGAGCCTGATTTAGCTTTTAGTGTCCAATCAAAGGTTGCTAATCTGATCCTAATTATAGGGTGAACTGAACAGGGAGTGCTGTGCACTGCTTTTCCTTTCCAATCCAGACTCAGGAACCTGACAGATTTATAATTGTGCAGCTTTTTCACCATCAAAGAGACATTGATGATGTCAGATGGTTTTTTTTTCAACGATTGCTTTTATGAAGAACATGGGAAGTCCTTTTATTTCCAGAACACACAAGTTAAACAAACTGCCTGCAGCACTAGAACTTTTGGCCAGTAACATCCAAACCTTTCCTCCTTCAGACTCTTTGGAGTGTTTCAGTGAGCTGTGTGTTCAGAGTTCACCTGCTCTGAGCTGAGCTCTGCATATCTGCATGTCACTATTCCAGGCTCTTGGAAAGAGCTGTGGAATTGCCCATTCCAGCTGACCTAAGTGAATCGTGGGGGTTAAACTCAGCACTTTCTGGTGTTAAACTGGACTCACAGTCCTGTCTGTCTGTCCTCAGCTTTGCTATTTGTACTGGTTAATGAGATGCCAGTCAGTTTTTAGTCCGTTGCTGCTTAGAATTTGGAAACAGAAGCAAATACTGCCTGGGTAAGTTCTGATTCCAGAGCTATTTCCTAGAGAGAGGAAAGGAAACTGGACCATTCAGTCTGACCACTGCTGGTGTGGAACATGCTGAGGTCAATGCCTGCCAGCTTCTGGTTGCTTCAGTCATTCAGACTTTACAGATCTTGGGAATCAAAACAGTGGATTAAATTCCCTCCTGGGACTAGATGTGCTTGCAATAATGACCTCTGTTTTTCTCTTTGCAGCCAAAGTAGGTGGCCACTATTTAAGGAAACCTTCAGGAGCAAAGTTTCAACCTCCTTCAATAGGAAGCAAGATCAGAACCCAAGGGGCCCCAAATAAAAGCACTGGCAAAACTTACTCAAAGCGATGACAGGACAAGTATTTCTTCCTTTGTCTGAATGACTGGGCTCATGGCTTTTCAGAACTATTTAAAAATTGTGGGCAACCTGTATCATCTTTTGTGTGGGCTGTTTTTAGCCTTGAGCAGTGCTTGGTGTGAACCCCACGGTGTTGCTGTCACTGCAGCACCAGGCTTTGCCTCCAGGAACGCTTACATTGGAAATACCAAAGGTTCTGGGACAAAAACATTATTTTGACAGATAACTGTGCTGTCCTTTCCAATCCTATGTCTGATTGAATGGGTTCAAACACATTAATTATGTCAGGGGAGAGAAGGAACAGGAGCTGCATGTGGGGGAAGCCTTTTTATGCATTTATGTGTCAGATTTAGGGTTCTGAAGGCAGCAGAGCTGTACCCAAAGCACTGCTCAATCCCAGGAATTAGCACCAAATGGAAAAGCCAGCAGGCTGGTTGCATATTTTTGTTTTGTGCCACTGTGCAGGAGGTGACAGCACATTGTGGCCTCTCACTGTGCACCAAGTGCCTTATGAGCCCACTTGGCAGGAGGGTTAAACTAAACCCTCCAAGTCTGTATCCCCAAGAAACAGCCCCTTACAGAAATGAAAAAATAATCTTGGCTGAGCCCTGAAGAGCTTGAATTAGTAAATTTAGACCTTTTTGCCTGCTTTAGTGCACTTTCAGCTCAAATACTGAGCATTCTAGTTAGATACTGCTTAAAGTAACCATCCACAGACTGGAGCACGTGTCTTTAACAGCTTCAGAGAGACAAAATCTATTAAGAGCCAAGGCATGAAGCTTTGTACCAAAGCAGCAATTTTCACATCTCTACCTGTAATATTCCAGCTGTTGCTCTCCAGTGTGGAATTGGTACCATGGGCACAGGAATGAGTGATCATGATAATGTGAGGGTGAATTTGGGGGTTTTTGCTCCCACAGAATGACTTTGTGCTGTTGTTTTGTATGTACAGAGCTGATTTTGTAATACAGTTTTTTCTAGTTTGCCTGCAGCTTATGGATTTTCGAGGTAGATCAGCGTGCTTGGATTTCAAAAATCTTTGTATAAATTGTTTCTCTAACTCCTCCAAATACATATCTCAATAATTACACACACATTAGGAATACATATAGGTGTTTTTATTTTCACTTTAGTGACATGGGTTCCTACTTGAGAGCCTGATTCTGTATGCTGAATAAATAATAAATATCTCAAAATAACCATTGATCTTGCTCAGAGGTGTAAGGATGAAAACTACTCTATGGTACAATAAGGAATTAACTTAGCAGTGATAAAATGACAGTTTTTTAGAATGTGAAAGGATCCTTTTGGAGTACAGTAGTACCACCAGTGTCATGTTTAAAGGTGGATTTACCAGGGTTGCTCCTTAATTAACAACCTGAGTTTGCTGCAGTGGCAAAATAAACAATGAAGTGAAAAACACTGTGAGGTTTGGTGCTGTGCCACCAAGTCTTGAGGAAAATATTCCAGAGAAAATCCATTGCACAGGTGTGGGTCTGGGCAGTGAAAAAAGGTCTGCAAAGTGTTGGACTGGAGCCTGGATTTAGCAACCATGGGGCCTGAGTAGGCAAGCAAGTGAAGAGTGTGGTCCTGAGCTCAGGGCTGGTTTCTGTGTGATCTGTGCCCATTTGAACTGTGCTCGAGTGTCAGCTGAGGTGTTTTCATGTGCCACTGCAGAGATGAGTCCAGAGCAGCCCCTGTCCGTGCGTGCAGGAGTTGATCCTATCCCAAAAGACCCTCTTGGTGTTCCCAAGAGAGCAGTTTATAGTGATTGCATGTTCCTAAGTGCTGGATGAACAGATCAGATACCGAAATCTGGGAGATTTTATCAAGAAAAGGAGTCACTTGTGTTAAATGTCCATTATTTTTATTGCACATATTTAATAAATTACTTTAGCAGAGACTGGAGGGTGTGTCTACATTTTCCACCTGCTACAATGGAAATCGGTACAGAGTGGGGTGAGGCTGTGGTTCCTGCAGCACCTGTGGGTACCTGTGAGTGCTACACGTGTGTGAGCCCTGCCTGTGAGACCTGTACCAGTGTGTACACCTGTACAGTGTGTGCTGTACCTGGACCTGTGTGAGCTGTACCAGTGTGTGCTGTATGTGTGTGAGCTGTGCCTGGGCCTGTGTGACTTGTATGTGTGTGAGCTTTACCTGTACCTGTGTGAGCTGTGCCTGTGTGAGCTGTGCCTGTGTGAGCTGTGCCTGTGTGAGCTGTGCCTATGTGAGCTGTGCCTGGACCTGTGTGAGCTGTGCCCGTGTGTGCTGTACCAGTACCTGTGTGAGCTGTACCTGTGTGTGCTATATGTGTGTGAGCTGTGCCTGGACCTGTGTGAGCTGTACGTGGACCTGTGTAAGCTGTACCTGCGTGTGTTGTACCTGTGTAAGATGCACCTAGACCTGTGCGAGCTTTACCTTTGTGTGCTGTACCTGCACCTGTGCGACCTTTACCTGTGTGTGCTATACCTGGGCCTGTGTGTGCTGTACCTGTGCGAGCTTTACCTGTGTAAGCTGTGCCCGGACCTGTGCAGCGCTGCTGGGGCAGTGATGCTCAGCAGGGACGCACTCCCGCGTTCTGTCCTTGTTTAAGGCATCACCGCACCCAAGAGCAGCGCCCAGCCCCATCCCGG
>VZTB01008390.1:273928-305466 GCA_013397245.1 Thryothorus ludovicianus
AAGCCAAAACAAAACAAAAGAGAAACCACAGCTATAAAAATAACACATTTTCCAAAGATAACATTACGAAAAATACAATTCCTACCATGGAGTGATCCATTAATACTGCCAGGAACAGCCCTGGGAATGCTGGAAATGTGAGTGGTTGTTGCAGAAGCTTTAAAGCATTAAAGTGCTTTACTGAGCCATTTCTTGGGGACACAGGTTCACTGTCAGCCACACCAGGGGGGTTCCCAATCCCAAAGGTTCCCAGTCCCTGTGGTGTGAGGGGTGGGATGGCCTCAGGGATGGTGACTGCACCTGCAGCTCACCAGAACCCGAGGGACAGGAGGGACAAGAGGCCACCTCTGTGTGCTGAAGGCTCAGAGCTGCTGTGGAACACCCAGACAGGGCCTTGGAGGAGGGTCCTGGGCCCAGGGATGTGGGTACAGCATGTCCAGTGGTCACACTCCTGTCCCCCTTGGAGAGGGAACAGCCACTGCCTGCCTGGAGAAGTCACATCTCAGGTGAGCCCTGGTGGGACTTGAGCTTTTTTCTGCTCTTGCTTAGAGGATTCAGGGCTTTGGGAAGGGTATCCAGCCCCTTCCTCAGCCTGGGGGTGATGGGAAGCAGGTGCAGGGCTGCCTTTGTTGGCCTCCAGAGGAAGAGTGCAGCAGTGGGAATGTGCTGGGCTGCATCATCTCATGCAGGTTCCCTCAGGCTACCCAAAATCTTGAGGGCTGAGGGGGCAGATGCAGCAGCTCCCTGTCCTCCCTCCCACAGTGACAGCTCCTGTGACCTCCAGTGCCTTTCCAAGACCTGTTGTGGGACATTACCTTCCCAAATGTGTAGGGAATAAACATTCAGAGAGGGAACACACCTATTTTGTCCTTGCTTTCTGTGAAGGCTTTTTTCCCCTGTCTGAATCAAGAGATATTACAGCTGGGAAAAAATTACAAGGAACAGCAGAGAATTGGGCAGCCAGTCCATGCTGTGCTCCAAAAAGATGGAATTTACACGATGGCATTCAAATTTGTCAGGTCTGACCTGTCAACAGAAGTCCCCAAGGGATCAGGGAGGGATTATCCAGACCTCTGACTTCCCAGGACAATCACTGGCTTTCCCCTTCCTCCATAACTGCATGCAAGAGGTTCAGAGGAGGAAAAAAACTGTGTTTTGAATAGATAAGGCTGGAGACAGGATTCTCTGCATGTTTACATGCTACAACATGAAATTAATTTACTTGACACTGCAGTGTCTCAGGAGTCAGTATCAATTTTTATAGCTTACATGAAAATAAATCTTTCTCCTTACAGCACGACGAGTTTACTGTATGTACGTTCTGTTTTTATACACCAACCTTTAGCTACAAGAACACACTGGTAGTGGACAAACAGGGTCTTTCTGGCTCTACAGAGGGCTTGAGGGAAGGGGTGCGTTTGGCAGTCCATGGAAAAGCAGGACATGGATTCACAGCAGTCCCTGGCGATGCCTGCACAGGTCAGGGCTGAGTCTGTGTTGCAGTGACGAAGTCCTCTGAGTTTGGGACACCACGGAGAACACGGACAGTGAGCAGGGATGGGAAAAACGTGCTGTCCTTACACTGCTGGATGCAGGGATGCTCCAGGAAACACAAACAGTGTCTGAACACAGACAGTGCCTCCTGTGCCACAGGCAGGCAGAAATCCTGCTGCAGCTGCTGAGCTGGCTCAGCTGCCCTCCTCCTTTTCTTCCTCCTCTTCCTCCTCACCTCCAGTTTCCAGGGCAGGCACCTCCTGCCTGGCTCAGGGCCTGCAGTTCCCCCTGGATCACAAAACCAAACTCCAGGTGCCCAAGGCTGCAAATACACTTCAAGGCGAGGGGGGGGGTCGTCACCCCGCCACCGGCGTCTCGCTGCCACCTCCGGGAGCCCCTCAGTTGATCTCTCCCTCCGTGAACTCCTCCTTTATGGACTGTTTGCGGGATTTGCAGTCGGGCAGGTCGAAGCCGAAGTCGGCCCAGTCGTCGGCGGCGCCGCGGTTGGGGATGGTGATGGTGTGGCGCACGCGGAAATGCACGGCCTCCATCACCCGCTGCCGCTGCAGCTCGCCCGAGCTGCCGATGGAGATGGTGGAGGCGTTGCTGCTGGAGCGGATCAGCTGCTGGGCCCCGTAGTCGTGGCTCTGCTTGAGCTCCTGCAGACCCCGCCAGATGATCATCCGGTACTGCTCCGGGATCTTCAGTGCTCCGAGATCCTGCAAGGACAACGCCGCTGTGGGACACGCAAGGACATGCGGATGCTTTCTCTTGAGAAGGCTAAAAACCTATTTATTCAACATCTGACTCTGTATTTATAGTATTTCCACTCAGACCAGGGATTGGAGAAGAAGGCTGACACCTCTCCCATCCCGTTGGTCAAGACAACTGCCCATCAGTTGTTTTTCACACCAAGAGAAAGTGTGTAAACAACCTCGTTTTAACAAAAACATTCTCCTGATAACAACACCCGTGCGTGTGAGAAAGAGCTAAGAACTATGAAAAACATCGAGTTAGAAAGTGCCTCAGAAAATTTGAAAAATCAGGGCCACAGACAACACCGCTGAGGCACGGCCAGCAGAGGTGTGACTGAACCAGCAGGACAGAGCCCTGGACCCACAGGTCACGCTTTTGGGGGGACACATGGGCACAGTGCCCAAGAGAGTAGGACTAGACCTCCCTCCATGGCCATGGGTGCATCATCCCCTGGGTTATTTCTCGTTTGTTACCCAGTTACTCAACCGCAGCTTTGCAGGTTGGAGATTTTTTGTTGTTTTGGGAGGAGTTCACATCGAATTGATGTGGAAATGGGAGGGAAGGGAAGGATCCTTCTCCTCGAACACAGGCTTCAGAGCAGCGTGTGGAGCATCCTTGTGCCTGTGCACTGGGGATGGCCTCTGCTCTGGTCCTGACCCAGGAGGCTGGAGCAGAACCGACCTCGAGCACTGAGGTGGGTGACACCAGGAGAGGTGGGTGACCTCAGACTGGGGACATGTGCCAGGACACACAGCAGCACAGGGGAGGAGCTGCCAGGGATCCATGTTAATGCCAGCACAGAGACTCATGGGAGCGTTAACTGGAGCAGACAGCGAGTATGCAATTAGTAGCTACAAATGCCAACTCAGACACACAGCTCTGCCCTGACACAAATTTTGGCCATTCCTAAACGTTTCCTTGGACAGCTGACAGACAGTCACGGAGTTAGTTCAGCAAATGGTCCAAAACCAGGCTCAGGTTACACAACTGGCCCCAGCCACCAGTGACAAATCATCATCTCTCCCATGGGATGTTGTAGATGCCAGGTGGGCACTGCTACACCTGACTGGGGCAAAATGGGGTCAAAGCAGAGTTGGGCAGGGGCTCTGTCTCAGCCAAAACACCAACTGCAGGATTTACAAGGCTTGCCATGGCTCAAGGGGTTCAGGATTAATTTTTGTTTTCCTTTTTCTAGTTCCTCTGATGGGCTGGGGATGCCCCAGCTCCAGTGCTGCCCCTGGTACCAGCACCACAGTGTAGCAGCAGCAGAGGCTGAAGCTCTGGGCACACACAGGTATTTCCAGCATCCTCTCCATGCTTTTTCTAACAGCTTTTACCTGACCTGGGCTATTTCATTCCAGACTTCCCTTAATAAAAGTGCCCTGGGCTCAGCTCCCTTATTTCAGCCTCTTTCATCCTAAAGATTAGCAGGGGAAGAGCTGAGACCAGAGGAAACCTCCCTGAACTGCAGTGCTGTGTCCCTGCTGGCTCCATGGGATATGGGGTATTCCACTGAGCACCTCAGCTGTGTTCTCTGCATTAAGTGGAAAATCTCCCTGAGTTCTGGCCTGGGGATCTTAGATCTCTATTTTTTCGGAGAGTCTGGAGGAAGCAGTTGAGCCTGGCTGTGGTTTTTTGGGACTGGTTGTGATTTTTACTGAGGCTATAGCTACCTCTGAAGGACCATCAGTGGGGCAGGAATGACAGGCATCAATCCTAGGAACAAATGTTCTGTGTGAGGGGTTGGGGTACAGGTTTCCCTTCCTCCAAAATGCTTTTTTTGCTTTTCAGACCAACAGCTGCTGGAAACAAGTGGTAAGAACAGATCTCCCCAAAGCATTTACCTCTATGGATAGGTTCTGCACGTGGTAAATATTCTGTAACCCTTGTGAGGTGAAATAGTCGATGCAGTTTGGACACCCCAATCCTGTTAAAAAACTGCAGAGAAAGTTTGGAAAATAAAGTGGCATTAAGTTCTCATGAACAACAGCTGTGTCCCGTCTCTGTGGGACTGACTGTGTCAGGTGGGGGACATGGAGAGCTCCATGGGTGGGACTTCCACTGCCACTAAGGTCAAAGCAAAGTGTGGGGTTATGTTCCTTCCTAGAACTACAGATGTTTTTCTCCTGATTTTCTGAGATTTTGGCCCAGGAACTCATGATATGAGGGGTCTAAAGCTACTGGGGAGGGGGATCAGGGTATGCCCCAGGCTCTGCCCTCTGCAGACGCTGGCCCGAGGTCTGTCAAAACATCCGTGGTCTTTTTAAAGACAATAAAACAATAAAAACCTGCAGAGCTGTTAATGCATTTCTGATTGAAATAAGCCACATGGACCCATTTCCAGGTGCTGCTGGAAGGGGAAAGGGGAAGCTCATAAAGCTACATGCCATTGAACATGTTGGACAAGACCCTCTTTTGGATGTATTTAATTTCTAATTGACCAGGAATGGATTCCCAGGGAGGTGTATGAGGGCAGTGGGGGTTTCTGCCTGGTTGGTAGCTGGGCTTTGGTTGCAGAGGTGAGAGGAGCTGCAGTGATTTCTCAGTTGGGGCCAGTGACCAGTTGACCAGTTGCCAGACAGAGGGGAAGGTTAGAGCGAGGGACACAGCAAGGAACAGAGGACAAGACAGACAGGACACCAGGTGCCTTCCCTACCTGACGAGGCTGGGGTCGGGGTTGTAGGGTGGTGGGGGGGTGCAGTGTGACCCAGACACCATGGACTGGGATGAGTGGCCCCCGTTCATTTCTCCATTGGGCTGCATGGGATGGCTGTTCAGCATTCCAGGTCCTGGGCAGTGGAGACAAATTCACCCATTAGACACCACCCAGACCTGATAAACCCCACTCCTGGGCAGGGAGAGTCCTGTGCTCGGCCTGGTGACAGAGGACATACCCATGGGGCCCAGGCTGGGTGCAGAACTGGAGCTGTGCTGGGCAGGCTGCCCCACCAGCTGGTTCACAGAGGGCAGCTTGTTGATTCCTCCACCGTGGACTTTATTCATGGGGGAAAGAACGGGGCCGTAGGAGGAAGGTGTCTGCAGCTGGCTCCTGTTTGGGGAGGGAACACACTGGTCAGACTGGGGTGAGTGGGGTGGAGCTGCCCTGCTCTGGCCTGGAGCTCCCCTGCAGCCCATCAGGCCTCTCTACCAAGGGTGCTTGGGGCTGTGGGAGTCTCAAGGGGCTGCAGGGGTCTAGGGGAGCTGTAATGGTCTCTAGGGCTGTGGGGGTGTCAGGGATTGTGGGAATCTCAGGAACTGTGGGGGTCTCAGGAGATGCAAGGGTCTTAAGGAGCCCCAGGGTTCTGGGGGACTGTGGGGATCTTGGGGACTGTGGGGGCCTCAGAGATGGCAGAGGTCTCAGAGCTGTGGGGGTTTCAGGGGGCTGCAGGGGCCTGGGGACTGGGGGTATTCTCAGGGACTGTGGGGATCTCAGGGATTGTGGGGGTCTCTAGGACTTTGGGGGTCTCAGGGGCTGTGAGGGTCTCGGGGGCTGTGATACAACTCACTGCCTCTGCAGGAGCTGCTGCTGCTGCTGCCGGTAGGAATCCACCAGCTGCTGTGGGACCAGCTCCACCAGCTCCAGGCTCTCCTTTATCTTCATCAGGATCTCAAAGTTCTCCCGGCCTCGAACCTGGAGGAGGGAACAAGACCAGGACTTTGCTTTATTCCTGTCCCCCTTGGCCAATTCCTCACGCTCCCTTTTTTCCACCTGGACAGTTTGTCACTGTGGCCAGAGACTGCTGTTTGGGATGCTGGAAAACCTTGAACATCTGTATCCACAGATGCTTTTGCTCCAATTCCCAAGGCCCCTGCTGTCCTACAGGAGCCTGTGCAGCCCCAACTTGCCCGAGATCCCCTCCACAAGGTTCTTTTGGCAGAGGGGACAGTGCCACCACTGTCCCAACCCGATTTCTGACCCCGTTGCAGCTCACTCACACTTACAGGCACGTAGTACATCTCCTCTTCCCCGTGCCTCCGTTTTTTTATGCCAGTGCTCAGCGCTGGGATGCCCTGGGGGCTCTGCTTGAAGGCTGGAAGGGAGAGGGGAAGAGAATTAGTGAAGTCATGGGAGACAGGACATGGCAGGGAGCACCTCAAGCTGTGCAGGATGCTAAAGACATTCCCTTGGGGCCTGGCTTGGGAGTGTCCCTTTGTTATTGTCAATAATGAATAAATATATCCGGCCATGAGACACATGCACAGGCATCTTTGAGCTCTACAAGGAGGGGCGTGGGGTCCTATTTATGAGATTTAGTGGAGAAAGGTCGAAGCATGATCCCTGGGTGTGGATTTGAGCCCAGAATTCTGGAGCGTGGGGATTTGGGGGTGTCCTGAGCCCCCCCATCCCCTGCCAGGGGACTCACTGCGCTTGTTGGCGTTGCCGTTCTTGGCTGTGCTCTCGTTCAGGGCTTGCTGCTCTCGGAAATGATCCTCGTCGGCTTTCCGGTCCCTGCCGGGGCAGGCACAAATCCGCCCCTCGAAGGATCTCCTCCCCAGGACCTGGCCGCTGCGAGAACAGCTCAGTCAGACCCTGCTTCCCCTTGGGAAGGGCACTGGGACTCAGGCCAGGCAGCAGCCAGGTCAGCGAGCCTCAGGGAGCCCCTCAGCAGCTGTGTCCTGGGGAAGAGGCACTGCTGGGGCAGAGGAAGGCTCCAGCTGCTGGGCTGGGTCCCTGATCCCTCCGTGCCAGCCCTTTTCCAAGCTGGCAGAGGGGAGCATGACTGTGAAATGAGCTGGGGCTGCCCCATCCCATTCCCTGAGGGTGCTCCCTGCAGGGGAAGGTTCCTTCCCCAGCCTCCTGAAGTGGGAGGGATGCCCATCCCTGCTCCCGCAGCCACTCACTCTCTTGTCTCCAGGGTGATGATGATGAGGATGGGCCTCCTGTTCATCCCTCCCACGCAGCTGCTGTTGCACATGAAGTTGTACAGGATGGTGGTGAACTCAGTCCCCACCTGCCCGGGAGGAGAGAGAAGGTGCTGAGTGGGGAGTGTGAGGGGAGGGGAGGCTGGGACCACTGGGGAGTGAGGAAGAGGAGGGGAGGCAGGCTGGGACCACTGGGGAGTGAGGAAGAGGAGGGGAGGCAGGCTGGGATTCCCTGGGGAGTGAAGAAGAAGAGGAGAAGCAGGCTGGGACCCCTGGGGATTGAAAAAGAGGAGAGGAGGCAGGCTAGGATGCCCTGGGAGTGAAGGAGAGGAGGAAAGGCAGGCTGGGAACCCTGAGGAGTGAAGGAAAGGAGGGGAGGCAGGCTGGGATCCCCTGGGAGTGAAGAATCAGGGCTGGACCCTCTGGCACAGGGCTGCTGCTTTGGCAGGATGAGCAGGGGAGCACTGGGGATGGTGTGGGGACTGTACAAGAACTGTGAGGCCAGAACTGGAGGGGATATCCCATTACACCCCACTTCCCAAAACCAGGCTGCTTCATAGGGTTGGGAGCTGCAGGTTCTGGATGTTAGTTGCCACCAGTGCCAGGGGCAAGCAGAGTGGTCTAAAATGTGCCAGGGCAAGGGGGACACTGGGCCAAGCAGCCCAAGCCAAGGAGGCAGGGGCTGGCACAGCCGGGTACCTGCGGGGGCTCGTAGGGCACCATCACGCTCTGCCGCCCCGTCACCGGGTCATCCACGTACTGGGACAGGTTGTTGCCTTCCACCCGGATGAGGTGGCTGGCAGGGGCTGACTGGCCTGCAAGGCAAACCTCCAGTTAGAGCTGTGGCTGCCCAGGGTGCTCACCCCGTGCACAGCAGGGACGTGTGGCACACGGGGACAGCTCGGAGCCCTCACCGTCATTGAAGTCGCGGCCGAGCTCGTGGTTGGGGCAGCGTTTCACCACCTCGGTGACGTGCTCTGCCTTCTTGTAGACAGGCATGGCCCGGATGATGGTGCCCGGGGGTGGCGAGGTGGACACCTTGATCTGGATGGGGCATGTCTTGGCGATCTGACAGTAGAGCTTCTTCAGCAGTGGGGAGTACTGGAAAAGAGGAGACATCCCTCAGGTGAGCATCTCTGGAGAGGTGGAGGGTGCTCCCCTGGCCAACCTTGGCTTCATCTGTTGCTCTAGTGTAAAGGCAGGGGCTTCCTTCTCCTCCCTTTCCCCTGGAAATGTTGAACTCTGACAATTTCACCCACACTCTTTCCATGTAAACCAGATACAGCCACCTCCTGGGGCAGGGAAAGGTTTCCCAGATGAGCAAAGGCTCTGGCAGAGCAGGGCACCCCTGCACTGAGACAGAAGGAATCTCACTGAAAATCTGCAAAACTCTCATTCATGCAGCCCATTTTGGAAACATTCCCAAGCCTGTTCTCACACGGCTCCTGACCAAGGGTTGGGAGCACTGAGGGCACTGACACACCACAGCCTGAGGAAATGGTGCTTGATGCCATTAGCAGTGTCACAGCTGATTAGGCAAGACCTGGGAGTTTAGTTCTGACACAGATGGGTTTGTCCTGATCCTGACTCAATCCTTTGCAGCTGCAGTGGTTCAAGGAGGGGACAGGGTAGGGACATGATGGGGACCACTGCCTGAGCTGGCTGTGGGAGGAGGATGCTCTGTGGCAGCTGGAGGCAGTGCCAACAGTCACTCCTGAGTAGAAAATGGTTTGTAGCCACCAAATTCCTCCCCAGAGGGCACAGTGGGGTTTGCTCAGTGGCAAACTTCTCTCACAAGGCCCTTGGATGGGGGAAGCTCCAGGGTCTGCAGTGTGTGCCCCTCCAGAGCAGGGCTGGGGAAGGAGAGCCTGTCCTTCACCTTCCAGGAACTGCCCAGGTGTGGGGATGTGCATTTCCCTTCCACCTCAGCCATGCCATGCTGTTTTCCATCTCACAAGGAATGTGTTTGCTATACACCAGCCCACCCCTGTGCTCGGAGCAGCCCGTCCCTGCATGGCAGGGCATGTTCCTGCTCCAGGTATTTTATCTCATCCCCACAACACAGCGCCCGGTGCCAAAAAAATACCACCGTGCAGAGCATTTGTGGGGTTGTTAAAGCTTGTCCCGAGCCATCCAAATACAGGTGTGCCGAGGGGAGGCTCTGCTCTCCCGTGCCAGGCAGTTCCTGAGCTGGGGTTGCCCAAAACAGGGGCTCAGCACAGGGCTGGAGGGTGTTCAGGGGCTGTCAGTGATGGCTCAGTCCCCACTTTCCCTGGCCCAGTGCATGTCCCAGTGCAGCTGTGGATGAGGCAGGAAGGATTTGTGTGTCCCAGTCCTGCTGCCCTGGCTGCAGGATTAGATCTGCCTGTGGCTGAGTGAGGTGCTCCCACCACCAGCACTGGGAAAGGGCGAACAAGAGAAACCTTTTCCAGGTTTGTCTCATTTAGGGGTCTCTGGGGAAGTTCTGAGAAGACATAAAGGGCATAGGCTCTGCCAATGCAAACAGCTGCAGCTCCTGCAGCTCCTCCAGGACTGGACTGGTGGTGGCCAGCAGCAGGTACCAGCTCCCAGAGGCTCAGTGGTGTGTCCTGGGTGCCCCAAAATCAGAACCTGCTAGGTGCTGGGGGGAGCAGGAAGATGCTGTGGTCATGGGAAGGTGGTGACTGAGAGGTGTAACATGCACTTGAACCTGACAGCAAAAATTAATCCTTATTTTTGTAGGCACTTGGACTCGCCCAACAAGAGAGGATGCTTGGAAACACCTACTGAAATCCTCAAAATTTGCACTCATACTGGATGATGCTGACTGCACCTTGACTCCATGGCCAGGTTTGCTTCCTGGGTGTGATCCTGCATCCCCAGCAGGGATTCTCAGGGATCAGCCTGAGCTGGAAGAGTGGGCTCCACTCACAATGTGGTGACTCTGCTCTGCCTGGCCAGAAACTCCCACATGGCTACAGCCCATGGGATCCACTCACCCACCACAATGGGGTTTAACACCCTCGTTTGGAGGAGCCACCATGGCAAAACAAGGGTTATTTGGAGGGGGCTCTTCCTTGCCAGGTGTTAAAATACTGACAACTCCTGTCAAAGGATCTTTTCATGTAGACATTCCCGGGCAGCCCTCAACATGCCTGGGAACTATAACTGCTCTGGAAGAGCAGAGGTGCATTATGGCAAGTTCTTTGGTAACAAATTCTCTCATTATACCATGTTATGACATGGATAAATCTCTGTTAAATAGCAGAGTGATGCCCTGCAGGGGGAAGGCGGCCGCTCCGTGCAGACTTGCCTCTGCTGATAACCTTATCATGTCCCAACAGCTCCGGGATCGCCTTCAAAGATCCCTCCACAATAACAAACTATTCTTTTAAGGAACTCCCTGCTGATAATTCTGGGCAAGAAAAGTCCAGGCTGTGCCCTGGGCGGCCGTGCTCCTGATTCCTCTCCATGTCCTGTGCTGGTCCTGCAGACTCAGGTTGCTCATGGCCACCAGGGCAAATAGCATCATATTTTTGGGATCCCAGGAGATCTTGCATCCCCAGCTGTGCTGCATCCACAGCTTGGCCATGCACACCCTCTGTAGGGGACAGCAAAACTTGCACTGTGCAGTGTGCCTGGGCAGGCACCTCTCTCCTCTGTTACCTGTATTTGATAATTATCTGCCCCATGCACATCTCTGCTGCACCACCTGAGGCCCTTGTACCTCCCAGCACAGCCATACCCTGCAGAGCACCCTGCAGGGACCACAGGCACCACGTGCTCCTCAAGTGTGACATGAGGCAGTGGCAGAGCAGAGCCCAGAGATCAAAATGCTGGGACTTAATCACAGACCATTACAGCTCCTCGCTGCTTCTGCTCTCTGTGTGCCACAGCTGTGCTCCTGCCACCTGCACTGAGGGAACCTTGGTCTGTTCACCCACATCCTCCCCATTCTGCAGGGTTTAGACAAACTGACCTCTCAGGACTGGCCACATGTGGCAGCTGGGTCACAGTCAAAGCTCAGCTGTGACTGAGCTGTGGCCAGCTTCCTGCCAGGCATAGGAACAACATTTTGGGGCACCTGAACCCCTTCCTGGCATGTCCAGACCTCAGCTCCAGGATTCCTTTCACACCTACAAAGAAGCCAGAGTATGTTCTGCCCTGGGCATCTCCTTCTGTGTCTCCACGGTATGTTCTGCCCTGGGTATCTCCTGTGTCTCCACACTCACATTATAGCTCAGGTCATCTCTGTTCCTGGAAAACATTGGAGTGTCTGTTTTTGGATGTTATCATGTGTTTGAGGAGCACAAATGGTTTCTGTGGCTTGTGGGTGCTGGGTTGTTTGAACCAGCACAGAGCAGCAGCAGCACTGACAGTCTCCCCTATTCCTCTGGGATTTCCTGCAGCTTCCAGTGTCACCCTCAACTTCTGGGCTGACACAGTGATGCCAGCTCTGTCTGTCCCTTCCCTGCTTCTGCTCTCTGTCCAAAACACTAGGAATAAACCAAGAAATGGAACACACAAATTATTGAGCTCCTAGCAGCCTATCAACTCTAAGCTCTGTTTCCCCAAGAGCTTGGTACCACCAAGGTTCTTTGGATGTGTTTGAAACCCAGCTATTTTTTGGGTGAGATGAAATCACACAGCACCACTGCCAGATGGAACAGGACATAAACCAGACACTCTGTGGTGCCACTGGCCACTGTGAGGCTTCACCCACGGTTATCCTGGTGCTGCTACCCCAAGAAAATGTTCTGGACACCACAAGATTCCACTGACTGAATGCCCCCGATGGTTCGTGGATGCAGCTTTGACGTGGAGTCTCAGCATCCATCACTGCCCACCCTGAGAGAGGACCAGGAGATGGCTCCAGAGGCCACCACTGCTCAGCCCCAGGGCCGCCTCCCCACGCAGGAAATGAGCAGGGAGAGGTGGTTTTCCCCATGGATGCTAACAGCCTCACACAAAAAATAACCTGGATCCTCTGCCTGGAAAGACCTCCTGGCGAAGTCCATCTTGCCCGGCCGTCCCTGGGCAGCAGAACCGCTAGGAGGATGTGTCCCAACAGATTTGGAGCTGATAAAATCTTATTTATCTTCAACTGTTGACACCTAAACGTCTAGACTTGCCTGTTGGGGAAGGCGCAGCCAAGGCCTCCTTTTTCTCTAGAAGGAAATGATTTGCTCAACAATTGCTTTTTTCCACAAATCCTCCCAACCAGCCACCCCCTCCTCCTCCTCTTCTCCTACATTCCAGGCTTCTCATTAGCTTTACTCAAGACGTGTCCAGGACTGCAGTCAATGGATCCCCAATAAAGCCACTGGCCTGGCAAGGGAGAGAGAGGAAAAGCGCTGCCTCCGGCTGCTAATTTCCTTGCACTCGGCGGCAAGCAGCTGCAGAGCTGCATCCTGGGACAGGTTGGGGCAGATCTCAGCCCAGAGGTGATAATAACGTGTCTGTCATCTTCCCCAGACATGTAGCATCTTGCAAACCGCAAATACCGTTAACCGGCTCGGACGAATCTGTTACGACAGATCCTGGAAGACGTGCCGGCGGCACAGCTCGGTTTTTTTTTTTTTTAATTTTTTTTTTTTTTCCCCCCCTCCCCTCCTTCTATTTTNCCCCTCTCCTCCGTCTAATTTTTTTTTAATAACCATTTTTTTAATCACCGGCCTGTAAACTCCTCGCTGAGCTGGAGATTCCTCCCCCAGCTACTTTGTGGCTTATTTACTATGAGCCAGGTCTGAGGATGACTGAGAGGAGAGGGGAGTGTCCAGTGGGGTCTGAGGTACCTGTCCAGCACACAGGTGGGCTGGACAGTGGGGTCTGAGGTACCTGTCCAGCACACAGTGGGTTGGACAGTGGGGTCTGAGGTACCTGTCCAGCACACAGTGGACTTGACAGTGGGGTCTGAGGTACCTGTCCAGCACACAGGTGGGTTGGACAGTGGGGACACTGCCCTGGGGATGCCTGTGAGAGGTACCTGGTACCTGTGCCTCCAGACCCTGCATCACAGCAGTGATGGATGAGGGTGATGGCCATAAGGGATATCCCAAAACCCATCTCCCCATGTCTCCAGTGATGACTCCAACCCACAATAATGATGGGTTGGGGTGATGGCCACAAAGGATGCCCCAGTGCTCATTTCCCTGTGCCTGTGGTCCCAGTACCGTGGCAGTGATGCCTTGAGGTGACACCCAAGCCACCAGCAGCTGTGCCCAGGACAAGGCACTCTGGTTTATGTCTCGAGGCACTCAGCAGAGCTCCCTGATCATCCCAGCCATCATCAGCTACAGGGGACCTCTGTCCCCCACAGGTCCCCCAGCCCTACAGACCACCGAGGTCTCTGCCCCACAGCAGAGCAGCACAGGGATGCTCCCTGTGCTTTAGCCCGTGTTCTTTTACCTCAATTAGCATGTCATTAATGCTAATTAACGTTCCTTTGTTCATCCCCAAAAGACTTCTCTCCCTGCCTTCTCCAGTGAGCACATCCTTAAAATAACTTCCAGCTGGGATCTCTCTCACTCACTGCTGATCCAATGCTGGCACTGGGGTTTAATCTCTTCTTGTAGGTCTGACTCCCTCTGTGTGGTGGATACTCAGATCCCCATTCCAAGCCAGCCTGGAGCTCCCTCCCATCCAAAAAAGGAAACTACAAATCCAAAAAGGAGGTTACTTCTCACTGCCAAGGATGCAGGGAGCAGGCTGGGAGGAGAGGGAATGGAAAGGGAGGCTGAGCTGGCCTTGGGAATTGCTGCTGGGAAGGAAATGTGAAAACCAACACAGCAAGAGCAGGATTTAGGGGGAAACCACTGGCTCTGGAGAATCCCAGGAGGGCTGTGCCATGCAGGAGGGGCTGCTCCTCTGCTCCCTCTCAGCCACTGCCTGGAGTGGGCACAGGCAGTGAGTGGGTTTGCCAAGGGCACACCAGCATCCTTTTCCCCTCCCATGCACCAGGGATCAGGGCTCCCAACCCTCTCCCACCTCTCCTGCCAGGGAGCTTTGCCTTCCCGATGGAGCAGCATTGCCAGGAAGCTATTCCCTTGACCTGTGCATACCAGACACGTTCAAGATAGTGGAGCTGATAGCGGGATCGTGTTGGAACATCACACACCGAATTCCTTTGCCTTTTTTTCTTAATTCCATTGTGTCTGCAGCTCCTGGAGCCCCATCCACACCCTGAGAGAGCTGGTGGAAAGCCTCCAGTGGGTTGGCTTCAATGGGCTCTGGAGCAGGCTGATGCTGAGGTTGCTTTCCTCCTTGTGGCACACCAAAATATCCATGCTCATAATATCACCAAAATATCTGCACAGCTACTCAGTGTCCTCAGCTGTGTGTGGCCCAAATCATCTCCAGGCCATGGCTGTTGGACAGCAACCTCCCTGGGATATGGGAAGGTGCCAGAGAAAGTTTACAGAGGGGGTTCTTGGTACAGAGATGCTCCTGAAGAATTTTCCCTCCTCTTCATATCTGCCTCTACCCCAAAAATGCACAAACAGCGACCAGCAAGGGAGAACCTGCCTCCCAGCACACCAATTCCTCCCATCCTCCTCATTCAGTCAGGACCAGAGAAAGCATTTCAGCTTCCCAGTGTCCGTGCTCCAGCTACAGGATCCATCAAGCCAGTGGAACCAGTTTCACGCTGCCATCTCCCAGTGGCTGAGCACTGGGATGCCGACTGGTTTGCTGTGGGTTGCTGGACAGCCATCCATGGGAGCAGGAGCAGCTCTCCTGGGCTGTGGACCTGTCCAGCCTTGACCTCGCAGGGTGTTTGCTCCCCAAAACAGCAACAAATTCCTGGGTGTGGTACGTGCCTGTGTCAGAGACCCTCCTGCCGACCTGCTCGGGGGCTTGTCCATCTCCCCCCGGCTCCAGGGGCTCCGTGGGAGCCCAGGCAGCTCGAACCCCCTCGTCCCTTTGCAGCCCAGCCGCGGGAGGCCAAAGACCCCATTAACGCCTCTGCATCTCTGGCACATCGCGACAGCGTCCGGCGGGGAGGGAGCCCCGCTCCTCCGCCGACCCGACTTGAGAAAAATCCTAATTATCCATCAGTTACCAGCTGGCTTGGCGTGGCGAGGGGCTGCGGCGAGAAAAGCGCCGCGATGGGCTCGGCGGCTGCGGCGTGTCCGGGCAGCTGGCGAGCGCGGAGCCCCGGTGGCTCCGGCGGGCGGGCGGCGGTGCCGGCGTGCCCCGTCTTGCAGCTCCCGGTGACCCCGCCTGCCACAGGGGGGGCTTCCAACCCGCAAGGAAAAACCTTATTTTTGTCCGCATCTGGTCTCTGCGATAAGAAGCCTATTAAAAATGAAAAGGGAGGTGAGGAGCAGCCTGGAGGGTTTCCCCCACAGCGCGGGTAGGAGCGGCTGCTGCTGTCCAGAGGTGGTGGTGACACTCAGGGTTCAGCCCGGGGGTCGGGACAGCCAGGGTCACCATCACCACTGCCCGGAGTCCCTCTGAGAGGACAGAGCTGGGTAATGCCAGTCCCAAGGCTTCACCTTTCTCCATTCACCTCTTTTCTAAAATTAGGAAATTTGCATTTTGAAGTAAAGGGAGCAGCTGATGATGTTGTGGTGCCATTGCCCACGCTGCTACCCTCACACTCTTTTCTCCTGCTCCTGCATTGAGTCAAGGGTGTCTGCTAAAGCACATCTTATCTCTGGAGCGATATGCAGACTCCTCATTTGCATCCTTCAGGAGTTGGGAGAATCCACCACATTCCTTGGGAAATTGTTCCTACGGTTAATTATCCTCAGTGCTAAAAAAAAAAATATTCCTCCTTGTTTCTAGTCTGAATTTGCCTGGCTTCAGCTTCCAAGTGCTGGATCTCGTTATGTCTTTTGCTATTAGATTAAAGAGCTGGCTGCTATCAGGAACCATCTCCTGGGCACACTGTGATTGAGCCCCCTTGCTCTTTTTGGGGGGAACTTCCATGCAGAACGTTTCTCTGGTATTCCTCTACAAGGCATCTGTACCAAACTGCCGTGAGTTTTTTGTCAGTAGGGGGTTAGAAGCGTGGACAGGAGCACTGTGTGTGGGCAGGGCTTGGGGACACTTCACTCCCCTGTCCAGGTGACACTGATTTGCCCAGCCCTGCAGAACAAGTGCTTGTCCAGCACTCTAGAGGGGCCAGCTCACCTGGTCCTTAGGAGTCTCCTCTCCTAAGTGAGGGAGAATGGGTAATGCCACATCTCCCAGAGGGATTCAAGTCAAAACCCTTCAAAACCAGGAGGCCATTGGCCTACACACTTCCATCAACCAAAGCTTGTGATAGTATCAAAAAACGATACCAAATCTTTTGACAAGATGACTCACACAAATCATTTGTTTTGGCACTGCCTGCTCACCAGCTGTCCTTTCCTCCGTGGCCAGATCCTCCATGATTCAACCACAGATTGCAAGAGACCTTCAGCTGAGACTCCTTCCAGTGCAGTGGACTCCTCACTGCTCCAAAATACTGCCCAGTGTGTTGGCTGTGCTGAGCTTGTGGTCAGTGCTCGGTGGAATTTGATCAATCCTGGCATTAATTATTGGGGGCAGCAAAGCTCAGCACACCCAAAAGCCACGAGGCTTCCCCAGGCGGAACAGGCTGGGTTGGTTTTTCCCAAATGCTTCCCAAAGCACGTGTGTCCTGCAGAGCAGCAGGATGGTTGATGCTGCTGTGCTTGGTGTGACCATCACTGCTCTGTCAGATGTCCCTTTCTGTCCCCAGCCCTACTTGACCAGACATTTACCTTCCCTTCCCAAGTGCCTGCATTTCCCAATGGCTTTTCCTTAGGTTACCTGTGTGTTCCCAGCTCCTGTGGATGCTCACACAATTATTTGTGAGTTCATTGACAACATAGAACACATTTGTCTTGCTGAGCTCCTTTCCCTGTTAAACCAGGACGAACTCTCAGGGGTGGCAGTGGCACTGCAGAGCTCACAGCGAGTGGGAGGAAAGCAGCAACCTCATCTTCCAGCACTGACCATGCCTGTGACAGCCCCAGCCAGGAGGACACGAGAAGGACACGGAGTGACACCAGCTGTCACCGCGGCAGGACCATTCCTCATGTGGCACCTTGGCAAGCCAGACATGCTACACCCACCTTGGCAATCCAACAGGAGTCATTGCTTTGAGTGAAACATCCCCTGTGCTCTCCAGGGTGCCAGATGCTGCTGACCCACTGCTGCCCTCTACGAGGCTCAGCTCTAGTGCAGGTGGGCACTGGGTCTGCAGCCAACCTGCTCTGGGGGATGCACCCACCCCAGAGTGGTGGCTCAGACCTCTGACTGTCTTCCCAAGTGTTAAAGCCACTCCAGGTGTTCAAATCCTCACTCTGGAGCCTTCTCAGGACCCCTTCTTGCAGCAGTGGCTCCCAGCCCCAGCTGCTGGGTCCATCCTCCATGGATGCTCCCAGCCACTCTTGGAATGAGCACATTCTCTGGGCAGCTCCAAGGTCCAGCTGCTCCCCCAAGGCTGGGAGGGCATCCTGTGGCACTGCCTGCCCTGATCTCCCACAAAAACTTGGGAAAAACAGCCACATCCTGTTCTGGTGAGCCGAGCTCCCGGTGGGACACGGCAGCTACATGAGCACAGCATAGGGTGACGCGAGCCTGAGCTCCCTTTAGTTAGAACAGTGGAGAGATCCCAGGGGAATGGGATGGCTTTCAGGAGGGCAGCCGTGCTGCGCTGTGTCTGCTCCACCCCAAAGCCATCCCCCGGCGCTCCTAGCTGGGGACAGTGGCAGGCGAGCATGGGACACGTTCCGGCCCCCATCCCTACGTGCCGGGACAAGACACCCTGCAGTGCCTTGTTTCGGTTTCCATTCGCACGCTTTAGGGGCACGGGAACGCCTCCCTTCGCTGTGCGGGTCCTGTGCAGCTTTACCTGTGACTGATAGCAGCTATCCCCCAGCAGGGATAGGAGCGGGCTGGAATCGCATCCTGCCCGACATTTATTCAGTTCCTAATGAAATGCATCCCTGAGCAACAGCCCGCAAGGAAAGACAGTGGAAAGAGCGGAGACTTAACCCCCCCTGCGAGGGCAAATCGTGTTCAACCACGGCGCTGTCCCAAGTCCCCGGTCCGTGTGAAGCAGCCGGACTGCACGAGCCGGGAATTCGGCTGCGTTCAAACCCCCGATCGCTGTGGGCTCGCTGCTGCTTCCCCACTCCTTTGGCTTCCACAGGGCACAGCCTGAGCGCTGCCAGAGCCCGTCCCCTCCCGCATCCTCCCCAGGACAGCCCGCAGCATCCCGCCGGCCGCTGCAGGGGTGTCCCTGCACGACAGCATCCGAGGATGCTTTCTGTCCCCCGCAGGAAGGACTGTCTTGGCAATTAAACACGTCACCCTCCCAAACAAAGGTCATTATCACACCCGGGGCTTAAATATCGCTGGGCTGCTCTGCCCATCCCCTGACAATGTCAAACCGCAGCCCGCTGGAGGAAACTCGGCTGCTCCTGCAGGGGTGTCAGTCGTTCCATCCCAACCTTCCCGCTCTGCCCGTGCTTCCCGGAGGAGAGACCCGGCCCGGCTCAAGCGTGGTGAGCTGCTCTCCCCGGTACTCTAGAGGTACCCGCTACGGGATTGCCACTTGTGGCACTGGCCACAAGTTCTGGTTCTCCTTAAAAACGCTGCGCCGAGCTAGCAGCACGGGTGCGAATTTAGGACCTTTTGCCACAAAAATCAAAGCATCCCCGCGCTCTCTGCCCGGCCCTGGGTCCCTGCTCACAGAGCTCTCCCTTGCCGGGCAGCAGGAGGGCGGTCGGAGCAGCCGTGGACCAAACCTGCATCCCGGCTCCCGAGCAGACAGCAGGAGCTGTGCAGCCATCCCTCTGTGCATCAAAACCTACTGCACTTCAAATCCTGCTCTGTTATTTGCTGTGACTTGCAGGGATTAAGTTACTCCTCTAATACGGTGTGGAGAAGGATTGTAAATGACAAGCAGGCATTTAAAGCACGGCTGGGAACGGTGCTGAGAGACACCAGCAAAGGTCCCTCTCGCCCACAGCCTCATCTCTGACAGCACCCGCTGGCAAACACGCCGGGAAGCACCATGAGAACAAGGCAGGAATCTCCCCAGGACATTTCTTTTCGGAGAACATTTACCCACAATTTAGGGAATTGCAGCGAGGAAAGCGACATCCCAGCCGCTGCGCTCCCCTTGGGGAGAAACCTCCTGGAAAGCAAGCACTGATGTTTCCAGCACGCTTTGCTTCCCAGGGCCACCACCTGTGCCGGTGATGTCCCCATCAGCGGTGGCTGCATCCCGTGCGAGCCTCCCCTCCGCAGCAGCGCTGGGTGCTGGCGGTGAGGACGCGGCTGAGCATCTCCCCAAGCCGAGGTAGAAGAACTCAACTTACTGTCCAGGTGGCTGACTTGGCGGTGCTGGATTGCTGGAAGGTCACCTCGAAGTGGTGGGGACCAGGGTAGTCGGTGTTGGAGGGGATGACAGGAGCCGGGGACATGGCGTCGAAGGTAGAGCTGGGCTGCGAGTAGGGAGAATGCGTTGGGACATTGGAGGTGTGCTCGGAGCTGTAGGGGCTGGTGGAGGCTGCTCTGCTGCCGATGCTCTGATCCATGCTGTTGTTCAGCAAATTGAACTGGGACTGGAGGAAGGGAAAAGGGGAGGAGGGAAAAAAGAAAACACCAGCCAGTTTAGAGACAGGGAAACCTCAGCCACCTTTCTCCAGGGCTGGGGTGTCCTGTTACAGCCTCCTTAAAGGGCCAGCGTGCGGGAGGGGAGCCAAAAGAGCTGGTCTGGGTGGCTCGGGTTTTCCGACAGGTCACCACTTGTGTGAGGGATGAACTCGATGTGTTCAAATCACCCCCCTCGAGCTGCTCCATCCTCGCTGGAGGCAGCGAGGTGCCACAATCCCGGATTTCTAGCGCACCTGCCTTGGGAAAGCCACACTTCTGACAGTGGGGAGAGGGCAGGGATGTTGTGGGGTTCGCTCAGGTGTGGGAGATGTCCCGCTGCAGGCGGGGAGTGACAGCTCTGTCCTGCACGCAGGGTTCTGCTCCCCGCTGTCCCTTCCAGCAGCCAGAGCTCGGCGAGATGCCCTGCCAAGGTGAGCAGCAGTCCCTGGCGATGACATCGCTCCATCGCGACGGTGATACCGAGAGGCCATCCTGTTTTCCAACCTCTTTTCCAACCTGTCCCCTCAGGTGTTCGCTGGTCACGGACACACACCCACACACCCCTCCCGGGCGTGCTTCCCCGAGCCAGCCAGCCCCAAGCAGTGGTTTGTAGCTGGTTTCCCAGAGGGATGTTTACTCCCAGTGCCTGATACAGCTCTAATTTGGGGAAAACCTCAAACCTACAGAGCACGCAGCTGCAATGCAGAGTGCTACAGGGAAGTCACGGGGCAAATGGACCCACTTAGGCAGGTCCTGGCTCTTATTCCCCACCCGTTGGACCAAATCATGACTTTTTACAATTTTTTTCCTTATTCCTCTTCTGACCAGTTACTGTCAGATTCTTCCAATGAAACCTGGCAGCTCCTCTACCCAGAGGCACAGCCCAAGCACAGCGACATTCCCAAGAGCCGTGTGGCTAAAGCGACTTTAGTATTTCACTAAAAAATCAGACTCAAATACAACTGTTTCTCAGAGCTAGTGGGATGGGGTTTTTTTCCCTCCAGAAATCTGCAATTCCCAAATTGCTCGGGGGTTGCTCTCACCCTGCAGCCCCAGGGGCAGTGGCAGTGCTGGTGACCATGTGCAGTGTCTGGTGCATTGTCGTGTGTCCTCCTGGCTCCCTGCATTGGGGCAGGGACACAGCCCCCCCATCAACTGCCCATCCCTGTCCCCAGCACCCACTGGGGAGCTCTGGGAAGCCAAGAGCTGTGGGAGCAGCCGTGGGCACAGCCAGCAGGCTCAGCCTTCTCCAAAGGGCTGCAAGGCTCACGGCTCAGGAATCAGGAGACGTGTTTTAACTTGGGATCCCAACCTCACCCAACCCTCTTCGATGTGGAATGGTTTAAAGGCAATCATCCTTCTCCAGGGAAGTTCTCCTGTTGCCTTGCATCTCTCTCAAGGTCGTTGGAGCCTGTGACTAACTGGAGGAATGCTGAACAAGATCTGGCTTGCTTTTACACATCCAGCCATTTTCTCCCCTAAAATATGTGCCTAAATCCCTCTATTCCTCCTTGCTGCTCTATAAATAGCCCAGTCAAAGACAAGCCAAGCTTTCCTCTATCCAGGCTCCACCTGGAGAAAAACTTATGAGAAACTCTGGAAAAACAGGCACATTAGGAAAGCTCTTGCCTTCCAACTGGGAAATGCAGCTGCTGTGGGGACCACGGGCAGGGCAGAGCTGGTGAGGTGGCACAGGCAAAGCTGAGGGATCAACCAGGAGAACAGCAGCAAGGGAAAAGGGATTGCTGCTGGATGGGGCTGCTCACAGCCCAGCAGATTCAGGAATATCAGGACTGAGCTGCTTTGTTCCCATCCTGAGAGACAGGACCACTCACGGCTGAAGCCTGTGGGTGTAAATGGGCAGAACAGAGCATCCTGAGCTCTGTGGGGGACAAAACCTTTCCTTAGGAAGAACGGTGAGTTATGAGACCCAGGGTATCAGCGAGGCTGGATGCCTCAAGCTGGGCTGCCTTAGCACAAAGCAAGAGGCAGCATCCTGAGTGCCCAGACTTTGGGAATCTGCTGGCAGAGAGACCCAGAGTCAGGTGTGTGGGCAAAACGGCAGACTTGCTGTTCAAAATTGATGAAATTGTGGAAACATTCCCCTAAAAGCCGAATCTAAGGCAGGAGTGTTTGTGTGTGTGTGTAAATATACACACACAGGGATAATTAATCACACAACTGCAGCAACGACCTCCCATGGAACAGCCCCAACAATGGGAAACACGGGCTTGGTACCAACACACTTAAGATGAAAAGTCAGGAATGTAAAGATTTACTTCTATCTCCAATTCCCTCTCTGCCAGGGCTGGACTGTTCCAAATGCTAGGAACTGACACAAACCCCTTTTCCCTAAGGAAACAGCCTCAGCACTTGATGACAGGGCTGAAAATATATTACCTGTGGCACAGGTAGAGCTTCACCTGCCCTGCCCTCCCAGGGATTTCCACCAGGGAGAAGAAGCCTGCCTGGGGGTGCAGGTGTGCAGTGTGGGCTCGGCTGAGAAGGTCCCCAGTGGGAGACAAAGTGGTGCTGGTGGTGTCCAGCAGCTCCAGGTGTCCCTTGGATGGATGCTTTGGCTGACACCCTTCCCAGCTGTGCACACACAGGTAAGGGACCCTGCACTCCTGGCACCCGAGCTTTAAATCACACCTCAGGCTCTGCAAGCACCAGATGGGGCAGAGCAAGAGGAACAGTGACCGACTGCCAAGGCTGCAGCATCCTGCACCAACACAGCTCATGGGAAGGGCTGGACCAGCCCCAGGTCCACCCTGCAGCTCCAGGATGGGGACAGGAGTGCACTGGGACAACCCCTGGAGCATCCTGGGCAGCAGCACCCAGGCTGGGCAGGCAGAGCCAGAGCAGGTGGCCCAGAAGTGGAGGGTAATTCTAAGAAGAGCATCAAAGCAAACCCCGTCCGTAGCAAGCAGCACCTACCGTGGTGTAATGCTGCATCGGGTCGCTGATGTAGAGCATTTTAGTTGTCTCGGGGTTCACGGAGCGCGGGGAATTCTCCNGGAAGGAGAGCGGGAGCGGGGCCGGGCGGGCAGCGCCAGGGATGCTGCGCTGGCCACCCGAGTGCCGCCGTCTGTTGGCTTTTTTGCTTTTTTCATCTCCCTTAGTTCTGTCAACTCGCTGCATCCAACAACAAAACGGGGCCCACCCCTTCTGTCCCTCATGACTATTCATTAAAGCACAGGGCAGGCCCCAGCTTGCCCAGCGATGGACTGGGCGATACCAACCATTCCCACTGCAGGGAGAGCAGGGGTCCAGCTCCACCACCAAACCTGCCTGAATCCCGCTCCCAAAAGCTGCTTCCAGCCACATCTCCAGGGGCTGGAGACCTGCTGGGCTGGCACCTGTCACCAGCACACTGAGGTGCCCACTCTGGCACTGGCCAGGCAGTGCAGAGACCCTGCGAGAGCTCCATGCCTGGGAGATGTGGAGTTATCTCTGTCTGGATGGACAGACACACAGGGGTGAGGATGGATGGATGGAGGGATGGATGGATGGATGGATGGATGGATGGATGGGTGGATGGATGGATGATGGATGGATGGATGGATGGATGGATGGATGGATGGATGGATGGATGGATGGATGATGGATGGATGGATGGATGGATGGATGGATGGATGGATGGATGGATGGATGGATGGATGGATGGATGATGGATGGATGGATGGATGGATGGATGGATGGATGGATGGATGGATGGATGGATGGATGGATGGGTGGATGGATGGATATCTAGAGGGATAAACAGGGATGGAGCATTGGGGTGAGCTGCTCGCCACTGCTGAGCACCAGCACCACTGAGGCACCAACGTGTGCCAAGAGCAGCGGGAATCAGCACGGGCTGAGTGCTCCCTCCACAGCCTCTCCCCTCTCTCGCAGTTCCCTCAGGCCGCCGGCATCCCGTTTCCAGAGCACTTCTTGTGCACCCCAGGCTGCTCCGGGCTCGGCTTTGGTTACAGCGGGAGCGAGGGGAAAGGCGAGGGCTCGCTCAGCGAGGGGCACAGCCCCAATTAGCAGCACTCTGCCCAGCTCCTGCCCGCTGTGAAAGGCCGGGGAAGGGAGGGAAAACGAGCGGAAAGCGAGGGAAAAGGGGCTGGGGGAGGGGAGGCAAGCTGTCGGCGAGGGAAACAGCGGCTTTCTGGAGGGAAAGAGCGGCTTTCTGCAGGGAAACAGCGGCTCCGCGCAGGGAGATGCAGCCGGGGCAGCCTCAGGCGCTCCCGGGCGCCGCCGAACGCGCACAAGCGGCCGGGATGTCTCGCACCGCCCGCGATGCTTTCCCAAGACTTTGTCTCCGACAGAAGCAAAGGTTTCTCGCAGGAAGGGCAGCGGCACGGAGCTGGGGCTGTGGTGGGAGCAGAGCTGCGAGCACGGCGTGCCCCTCCGGCAGCTGTGCCCCTGCAGCAGCTCAGGAATGGATTTTTCTCCATACCGTTTGTCCCGGAGTAAAGGACACCCTGCTGCTGTCCTGGTACTCCCCTAGAGCCCCGAGCCCTGCTGCTGCCTGCGCTGATGTTATCTAACAATAAATAGAGACAGTTTCACTGACCCGTGTGCCATTGGTTACAGGTGACCAGACCCTGCTCCAGTGCCAGCAGCGCTGCACCAGAGCAAGGTTGGTTTCTGAACCAGCAAACCCCCCAGTGCCTCCCCCAGAGCCCCCAGCCCACCCCTGCGGGGAAATCCAGTCTGTGCCTGGTCCAGGTGTCCATCCCTGCTGTCTGAGCACACTCACCATCACCGAGTCTGTCATGCCTCTGATCTGGAACATGTCCATCGTGACCTCTGTGCGGTTGGAGACCTCGTTGCTGCCGGGGGGGTTGGCAGGAGGGAGGTCGAAGTAGGTGCTGTCTGGCTCCCTGAGGAGAAGGTGAGGGCACAGTCATCTCCCCAGCTCTCCAACGCAGCCTGTGCCACCACCCCAGCAGCTCACAGTCCCCTCAAACCTTGTCAGATTCCCAACTTCTCCCTCCATCCTCTGCTTTTATTTCCACATGGCAGAGCAAGCTTTACCTGGCAGATAAAGCAAGGAGAGACGTAGGAAATTTTGCATTCACCCAGCTACTCCAGCATATCTGTCACCTTGGGATGTCTTTATGTGCGAGGGCCAAGGAAGGAAGAAGATTAAATGAAGCACAGTCCTTCTCCCTTGCTGGATTAGAGCATGAGGCACAAAAGCCAAAAAACTTGCAAACATCTTGGGGCTGGAAAATGTTTGATTTTGGAATTAAGGGTCCCAGCTTGAAGGGAGCTCTGCTCTGGCCCTGACAGTGTCCCTGCTCTTCCCTGGAGCACTGCAGCCAGGATGCAGCTACCCATGAGACAGACAGTGCCACATTGTTCAGCAAGTGGAATGCCCTGAGCAGAGAGTCTGAAACCAGGGAGCAAAATTTGCCAGGTGACCAAGGCATCTTGTGGAAAGCAGAGGATGCAAAAAGAAATTTGTCTTTGGCAAAGAGCCACTGCTGCCTCCAAACACCCCCCATGGGGAATGATCACACCCCACTTACAGCGTGCTCCAGAGGTGCTCGAACGTGGTGCCTTCATCAGCTGGGGATGACTGGGACATCTTCACAGCAGGAGAGTCTGACAGAGGGTAAATCACTCTGGGGGCAAAGGGAAACAGCAGGGTTAGCACTGCCAGTGTGCTGTGCTGTGCTGAGCTGTGCTGAGCTGAGCTGAGCTGCACCATCTCACTCCAGCAAAGCAGCTGTCCAAGGGCAGATATCCCTCAATCCCAACTCACTCCCAGCAGCACAACAGGGACCAGAGAGCCCCAGAGCTCATGGGAGGGGACACACAGGTCAGGGACCCCAGGGCACCTTGTGGGAGACACACAGGACCAGAACTCTCCAGAGTCCATCGTGGGGGACACACAGAGCCCATTGTGGGGGACACACAGGACCAGAGCCCCCAGAGCCCATCCTGAGGGGGACACACGGGACCAGAACCTTCAGAGCTCATCCTGAGGGGGACACACAANCCATTGGGGGGGACACACAGGACCAGAGCCTCCAAAGCCCCCAGAGCCCATCATGGAGGGGACACAGGACCAGAGCACCCAGAGCCCATCGTGGGAGGGACACACAGGACCAGAACTCTCCAGAGTCCATCGTGGGGGACACACAGAGCCCATCGTGGGGGACACACAGGACCAGAGCCCCCAGAGCCCATCCTGAGGGGGACACACGGGACCAGAACCTTCAGAGCTCATCCTGAGGGGGACACACAAAACCAGAGCCCCCAGAGCCCATCCATGGGGACACACTCAGGGCCAGAGACCCTCAGAGCCATCATGGGGATATTGAGGACCAGAGCCCCTCAGGGCCCATCCTGAGGGACACACAGGACCAGAGCCCCCAGAGCCCATCCTGGGGGACACACTCAGGGCCAGAGACCCTCAGAGCCATCATGGGGACATTGAGGACCAGAGACCCTCAGGGCCCATCACAACAGCAGGACCCCCATGGCCCATCGTGGGGGCCAGTGCCCACACCCCCAGCAGTGCAGGCCAGGGCAGCAGGCAGGTGTGACCCAAACTCAGCAGAATGAACCCGTTTTTCAGCCAAAGCCTCCCGGATGCTGCTGCACAGCCATAACCAGAGCCATGCTCAGTCCAGTCTGTTCCCCTCGCCCCTGCACAAAGGATCTTGGCCTCTCTCAGGGAGGAAAGCAGCCCAGCCCAGCTCTCCCTGTGTGCCCAGAGCCTCTCAGAGCCAGCAGCCGGATATGGAGGTTTCACGGAGCCATCTTGAGCCTTGTGCTACCTTCCCCTATGGGCAACCATCTTCTTCCTCCCTTGCCCTCTCCCTGCAAGCAGCAGGGTATCTTCCCTGCCCTGGCTGACACAGATACACCCCCGGGCACATCTGGCTGCCCCTTTTCCCACGCTGGTGTTAGCATCCCATCTCAGCTGCGACATCTCATAGTGAAAACCCGACACTTCCTGCTTTTGGGGCGTGAGCTGCCGAGTCAAGGGCAGCTGCTCTCTGAGTGAGGGATGCTCGGGGTTGCCTGGGCCCCTCTGACTCAGCTGGGGACCAGCTGCACGGGAGGGAGTTAAAACGAAAGCAGGGAAGCTTTCCCTGTCATTAGATCCCGAGAGTTGCTCTCTACAAAACACAGCACCCACAGCCACCCTGCCTGGAGGAATTCCCGTGGCACAGGAGGGCACAGGAGGGCTCATTCCCCATGGGTCCCATGTAAGGAACAACTAACAGGTGGAGTCTGACGTCCTCCCATCCCTCCTCATCCCACGTGTGACACACAGAGAAATGAAAGGACCTGCGGGAAGCTCTGAGAGGAAGAAAAGCCTAGAACAAACGCAGGTGACAGAACAGGACTGCTGGCGACCTTACCCTTCTTCCATGCTGCTTTCTCTGGCCCAGAGCAGCTTCAGGAAGTAGCCAGGCCTTTTCCTCCCAAGGAGAAAGCACCTCTGCACCGCCCCGGCTGTGTGGTCATCGCGGGTGACACCAGCTCTAACCACGTGGCTGCTCTCGTTTTCAAAAGGAAAGAAATCTGACTATTTTAAGGGCGTTTTGAAAGTTCCCTTTCACTCTTTCAAAGCACAGCCTTGGTGTGCAAAGCCAGGCCAGCATCTTCTCTCATGTTTGCCCTCTGAACTAAGGGGTACAAAGGGAAGCTGCTGTTAAGGCACATCCCTGGTCCTTACTCATCCTGGGTAAGCATCTCTGAAGCAAGACTGACAACCTGGCACCAAGCACCTGGTAAAGAATTTACCAACCAATTTACCTACAAATCGGTTTCCCCAAACTTTGTCTGGTGCTGATCTAATTCCCTCTGAAAGGAGGCGCCCTTTAGAGCCCCGTTTCAGGGAATGCTGGAGGCATTCACATTTGGGAAGGTGGGAAAGCACTGTGATGGTGAGGTCCTGCAGAAGGAAAAGTCATTCACACCAGTGTAGGAAGCAGTGGGAGCTTCATGCAACATCGAAATTAAAGATAAATTGAGAAGAACCTTAGAGCCTAATTCTGCATTGTCCTGGAAGCATTCCTGGTGGTTTGGATGCAATTCCCGTGCCCAAGGCTGAGCAAATGGCACCTGGGGCTGGGTTTAGGACATGCCACAGCTCAGATCAGCTCCCTGCCCCTCCTAGCCCCCCAGTTTTGAGCCTATTCTGCCTCTGCTCTGACTGTGTCAGCTCCCTGCTGTCACAAGCTCCCCATACCAGAAGGAAGACCTGGGATTTCATCCTGACTTCTTCCAGCAGGAGTTCAGACTCCACCAGGAGGATTATCACCTCCAGAGACCCCAAACTACTTAATAAAGTGGAGATCTCCTCTCCCAGGGAAAGGGTGCAGCAAGGAATTCTCCATCCTTTCCTCGACGTGGCAGGGAGGCAGAGGGGGATGCTTGGCATGACTGGCACAGCTCGGGAGGGACCTGCACTAGATTTGTTGCAGGTTTCTAAGGAAAAAAAGACCAAAATGTGCAAAGCAGAGGGTTGGTGGTGCGATCCAGGGCTGCCGGTGGGATTTGCCGGCGTTCACTGGGAGAGCGGCGCTCCGAGCCGGCTCCAGCGTTCCCTGGGTGGCTGCTTCCCTCTGTTGCTTGTCGGGGCATTGCAGGGAGACTGCACACGGGAAATGAGCCGGGCAGCGGGGACAGAAAGGCTGCGAACAGGCGATGTCCCCCTCTGCTCCCCGCGGGACCCGGCTGAGCCCACGGCGGGGCTGCCACCCCCGGGACGCGGGACCCGGCGGGGGCGCACCGGCTCCGGCTCCTCCTGCCTATGAAGCTTCCCTGCGAGCGGCCAGTGAAATAATTTCCAAAGATGAGTATGGAAAAGCTCCACGCACTCAGTTTTCCACGGCGCTACGGAAAATCCAGCCCCGGAGACAGAGGGAGAAGGAAAAACAAGGACCAAGGTTCCTACGGCCACTCAACGACGGGAGAACAACTCCCTGGAGAAGGAGAGCAGATGAACCTCCATCTATTCAACACTCACATGTTGTGACCACAGAGCCTGAATAAATTATTAGAATGATTATAAACTCAATTTTTTTCATCACACTGGGGACGGTGAAGGGCACCGTGGGCTCTCAGCCTCGCTGGGATCACTGCCTGCCCGCTGAGTTTCTGCACTCTCTGGAACGAGCATCTCTGACCTCACTACCAACTTTAGGGGTCAGGTTTGGCACCAGAAATGCTCAGTGTTTGTGTGATTCACTGCTATCCCGCCAGTCCAACAGCCCAGAACAAAACATGACCGCATTTTGCAGCCACCTTAAAGGGAGATAAATGAACAAACCCGATGTAACAGGGCTATGACTAATTCCTAAGGACTTTATGGGAGAGCAGGGCTTCTGAGAGCTGTTTCCATCTCTCACACAGAGATTCTCCCTGACTTGGGAACTGGCCCTGGACCTTCTCTCCTACGCAAGAGACCCATCAGGTTCATCCAGCCCACAGTGAAAAACTTAATGTTTGCAAAAATTACCAGTCCCACCGTGCCAACGCTGCCCTGTGCTATCATTCATTTGCCCCGGATTGTTAAATTCACACCTGCAAAAATGAGGTTTGTAAAAGCAATGGAGAGTGAGTGAGCTTTCATGCAGCCCACTTTGAATCTCAGGACCCCTCCGTGGGGTCCAGCAGCTTATCAACAATTTTCTTTCCGAGGAGGGGGCAGGTTGGACAGAAATGCTCTGTGGCTGCAGTCGCTGACAGCAGCTCGTGATGGGGCAGGAGGCTGAGGCTGCTCCTCCTCCTCCTCCCTCCTTGGCAGCCCAGCCTGAGCCCTGCACCGGGACCTGGGGCAGCCAGCCAGCCCCTGCATCCCACCGGCATCCAGCCCCTCCTTTGCTTCTCCCATTCGAGGCTCCTCCAAAAGTGCTTTCACTCCGGAGTTAAGGCACTTGGGAGCAAACTTTCCAAGACACTTTAAAATTGTGTCACAAGCGGACGCAAATCATCGTCCGGCCGCTCGGGAGAGGGTCGTGCCGAGAAAAATCACACACACACCCAGAGCAAGGGGTTTCCTTTTGAAGTTTTTGGTTTTTTTTTTCCTCCTACCTGCGTTTTGAGCTCCCCCGGAGGTCTCCCGCAGACAGGAGTGGCCTGGGATTGAGGATCTACGTTATTTACTGCACTACTCTGGAGTAGCGTCCCGGTCGCCAAGGCAATGACATTGGAGCTGCTGAAAGCTGTGTGAAAAGTGAGGCAAAAGCTCCTGCGCTCCTTCCTGGAATAGGAGGCAGTTGCAAAGGGGGTGGGGAGTGCTCAGTCAAGCGTGCCAGGGAATTAAAGCTGGTCACCAGCGCCAAAGTGACGCCGGGGCAAGTTGGCTGTGGGGGCTGCGACAGTGGTGGCCACACGGCAGCCCCGCTGGGCTTTTATCAGTCACAGAATCCAGGAATGGTTTGGGTCGGAGGGGAGCTTAAAGATCGTCTCGTTCCACTCCTGGCATTGCAGGGACACTTTTCACTATCCCAGGTTGCTCCAAGCACCGTCCAGCCTGGCCTTGGACAATTCCAGGGAGATTGATTGATTGAAAGGACACTCAGCGTAGATCAGGGAGGTTCTTCCCCTCATCAGATGGGTGGACTGAGCAGGTTTTGTGTTTGCATTCAGCCAAGTGATCATCCCTCCTGAGGCGGCCGGGAGCGCCTGGGGGACCGGGAAGGGCTCCGGGATTCCCTGCGCTGCTTCCCCCGGGGAACAGCGACTTGCCAAGGCACTGGGAGAGGGGCAGTGGGTGTAGACTGAACATTTCTGCTTAAAAAACATCACCTGCAAGGTTAATTATGGACTCACAGACACCCTGTCACACTGACAGCCCCCTCCCGTGTCGCTGGTCACTCGCCCTGGGTCACTCAGGCAGGCAGCGAGCACTGCTCATCCTTGGGCAATCACTGCTTGTGTTCAGGTCCCCCGTCCCCTGCTGACACCCCCAGCCCACAGGCACCCCCACATCACAGATGGGGCAGATGGTGACGGCAGAGCAGCTGTCATATCTGTCCCCCTGCTGCGGGGGCAGAAAACCGATACCTTCACACCCCAAAAAAACACATCGGTGGGGCTGGAACCAGCGTTTGGAACTCAAATAATCGGTAAAGAGACCAAGACTCGAATCCTCAAAGCCTCTGATTATGAGGTTTATATTTAAGTGATGGTGATTGTGGCCCCCAAACAGGCGGGGTGGAATCTTACCCTGGCCGTGCTGTCACGGGGACGGGAGCCAGGCTGCCGTCACCCAAAAATTCCGGGGGTACAGACCGTGGGGACAAAGGGAAGCAGTTTTGCATCCCTCTGGCTGTTCAGCGGGGAAGGGATGAAGAGGAGCCTCAGTCCGCGGGACCAGAGAGATTTGGAGGCACTGACTGTGTTTTGGGAACATCCCTGTCACCCTCCTCATCCCCTCTTGGTTGTTTTGCTCCCTGGCAGCCGGCTGCACCGGGAGGGGACTCTTTCCCAAAGGAATATGTCCCTTGAGAGCGGTTATCTGGGACCTGCCCCTCCCCTGGTGTGCCTGTATTGATTGATTGATTGATTGATTGATTAATTGATTCCAGTCAGTTCACATCCCTTTTGCTGGAGTATCTCTATTGCAATTGTTAGTTTCTCTGTCCTGTCCGGGGAATCTGGCGGGACATCCCACCAGTGCTCCCGTTGCTGTCGGTAATTAGCCGGCTGTAGTGATTAGCCCGAAGGGCTGATTAATTAGTCAGGGCTGTTCTGGGCGCGGGACGCTGCCCGCGGAAAGGCGCCAGATANTCTCGGAGCTGTTCAAGCTCTCGGGGCTTCTGGGCCGCTTCTCCCCGGACGGAAAATGCCTGGTGAGTGGCGGC
>VZTB01008390.1:305885-325465 GCA_013397245.1 Thryothorus ludovicianus
CCCGGGGACGGGGCGGTTGGCGGGGCCCTGAGCGGCCGCGTCGCGGGGCCCCCCCTGGCCGGGCCGGGCTGAGGGCGGACACGGAGCGGGCAGCGATGGAGCCCCGGAGCCTGCGGGCCTGGGCTCAGAGGCTGCTGCCGAGAGGCTTTGAGGCAGTAAGGGTCAGTACTGGAGACCTGAGTTAGGTTCAATTAACCTTAATCGGTTAGATGAAGCAGTACTTTAAATTAAGTAGTACCTGAAGGGAGCCTACAGGAAAAATGGAGGGGGCTTTTTTATAACGGTCTGCAGAGGCAAGGCAAGGGAGAATAGCTTCAAAGTGCCAAAGGGCAGGGTTAGATGGGATATTGGAAAGGAATTTCTGTCTGTGAGGGTGGGGAGGCTCTCTGGTACAGTTGCCCAGAGAAGCTGTGGCTGCCCCATCCCTGGAAGTGTCCCAGGCCAGGCTGGACAGGGCTTGGAACAACCTGGGATCGTGGAAGGTGTCCCTGCCCATGGCAGGGGTGGGACAGGATGAACTTCAAGGTCCTACTCAACCCGTTCTGGGATTCTGTGAAATAAAATACTTTATAAGACAAAAAGTATTTTTTTAAAAACTGGAGTTACTTACCCAGAAGTGATGGAATCAATCAGTTTCTGTTTATTACTATAAAACCCCCATTTCCCCCAGGTTAGCTCTCACTGTAGTTTGTGGTGGAGCTCAGTGCATATAGAATAGAATTACAGAATCCTTGACTGCTTTGGAGTGCCAGGAACTTTGAAGTGTGTCTGATTCAAAGCCTCTGCCATGGGCAGGGACACCTTCCACTGTCCCAGGCTGCTCCAAGCCCTGTCCAGCCTGGCCTTGGACACTTCCAGGGATGGGGCAGCCACAGCTTCTCTGGGCACCCTCTGCCAGTGGCTCACCACCCACGGGGGGATTTTTTTTTTTGTTTATAACACAACATTGACCCTCTCTGAACTAAACCTGGGATTGCAGTGAGCCTGGAGCTGATGCTCCATCCAGAATCCTGCCCCAGCTCAGCCCTGTCCCCGTCCCCCCCAGGCCTCGTGTGTGCAGCACCGTTTGGTGGTCCGGGATGCGAGCTCCCTGCAGATCCTGCAGCTCTACACCTGCCAGGATCAGATCCAGTACATCGAGTGGTCCTCGGACTCCCTGTTCATCCTGTGTGCCATGTACAAGCGGGGCATTGTCCAGGTGAGGGTGGAAGCAGGACAGGGCGTGTTTCCTGCTGGGAAACAGGATTTGGGTGTGATGTGAGTGAGAGCTTAACAGCCAGAACTAGTCTGAGGCTTTGCTGAAGCACCTGATGTTGATAACAGAGTTTGAGGATAACCCAGCATGCCAGGATTTTGAAAGTCACAACAAACATCTTAGTTTGAAAAAGAATATTTAAGATAAAAATATCTAACAAAACAGATCAGAACTGGAGATTATTTTACCAGTTTCCTACAGCAGTAGGAAATAAATAACATGCAAGCTTGTTAAATGGACTAAATCTATTTAAATATTGAATATTCAGAATATTTGTCAATGAAAAAAAAACCAACCCCACATCATTTGCCATTTCCATGGTCACCCAGAGGCGTGGGACTCACTTTTGAAGCGGACTCCAGNCCCCAGGTGTGGTCCCTGGAGCAGCCGGACTGGCGCTGTAAGATCGACGAGGGCTCCGCGGGATTGGTGGCCTCGTGCTGGAGTCCGGACGGGCGTCACATCCTCAACACCACCGAGTTCCATGTGAGTGGGGAGGCAGGCTCGTTCCCCGTGGTGTCAGATGTTGCTGTCTGCCCTTTGCCTCCTAAAATAACCCAAAGGCCTTAAAGCTGCAGGGGTGCAGCTCTGTGCTCCTGCAGGTTAATTCCAGGTTAGGAATGATTCCACTAAAACTTCCTCCTCTTGCTTCTGGTGATAAGTTAGAAAATGGACACTTAAATTTCAAGATAAAATTGTGTTTTAGAACACATCCTGATTATTTTGATTTTGATTTTCTAAGCAGTCTTAGAAATCTAGTATGTTGCTTTCATGGTGAGAAAAGCTCAGGATTTCTAGTTTAAAAAAACCCCAAACCATAAGTGTCTCAGAGTGATGTTAAATTAAAATTTATAGGCTTATGATTATTGACCTATGAGAGGAGATTTAGATCCAGATCCTAGAAATATTTTCCCAATTGTTTGATTTGACACACAGGAGCCAGGCTGCTGGTGGAACCACTTGTAAAATTAAAATTATAACACCTTTAATGCTTATTAAGACCTATATTGGGGAATGTTACTAATGTAGAATCCAGATTGTTTTGTAGATGGTTGGTTTGTTGAAAGGCTCATGGATTCTGACTCTTTCCACCTTTTGGATTAGAGCTGATGATTCCTGTTATTCAGTGCAACAATGAAGGATCAGAAAATAGCCAAGAATAGCATGTGACACACTTTCTCTTTTTGTTTACTCTTTCTAAACCTGTGGAAGGGTTTTAGGGGTCAGGATCTTGTGCCATAGCACTGGTTAGCACAGAATTCACATGCTGCAGTGCAAGATTCCCCTTTTTTGGGGCAAATCCCAGAGTTAGTGGGATATGGCTGTGGACTCTGCTGTGTGTGTGTGTACAGACCCACTCCCTCATGGCTCTAGATAGGACTGATAAGTTTAAGCCTTGGTTTTCCCAGGTGTGAATTGCCCTGATAGCAGCAATAAAAATTAAAAACAAGCCCAGAATTCCAGGCTGGAGGCAGCACAGCCATCCCTGCTGGTCAGGCACCAGCAGAGGAGGCAGAACTGCAGGCTGGGGCTGTGTGAGGCTCCCAGAGAGGATCTCGTGGCACGTGCATGTGGGGGTGGACCAGCGAGGATTTATTGCCTCCCAACAGAACTCGGTTTGACCTTAGAGGATTTCATTAAGCCTTTGCCAAGTTGGCATCTGTGTTGGGATAAGTTTCCTTTCCAGCTGTAAACAGGTTGCTAAATTAGCTGTTGTCAGACAGCTGCCAGGGCCAGGCCGTGGTTGGAGCTGTGTTTATTCCCTCCCTGCAAAATCCACAGTCTGGGGGGATGGACGTGGGCAGTGCTCAGGATATTTAATATCAGTGTGTTATCAAATCCAGTGATTGCCTGGAGGGTTTAGGGGTTCCCTGTCAGCTCAGCTGGGCTTTGGTCACTTTCAAACAGCACCAAGTAACCACTCGTTCTTGTTATTGCTCAGGTCAATGTGTGAACTCCACTGAGAGCTCACAAGGAATTTTATTATTCCCTGAGTTTTTAAAAGGTTATGCCTGTGCTAACTTATTTCTAGCTCTCTGTACTTACCAGTGCCTCAGAAAAATCATTACAGAATCCCAGAATAGTTGGAGTTGAGAGGGTTCTCTGGAGGTCATCCAGTCCAATCCCCCTGCCAAGGCAGGGTCACCTGGAGCAGGTGACACAGGAATACACCCAGGTGGGTTTGGAATGTCTCCAGAGAGGGAGATTCCATGCCTTCCTTGGGAAGATGCTCCAGTTCTCTGCCACCCTCCATGGAAAGAAATACTTCCTCAAGTTGAGGTGGAACTTGCTGTGTTTTAGTTTATGGCCATCACTCCTTGTCCTGTCACTGGCACCTAAAAAAGGAGTCTGGCACCATCCTCTGACACTTGGAATTCTTCAGCTAATTTGTAGGGTTTCTTTGTGGTCATTTCTCCTCCATTTTGAGTGGCAATTCCACATTATCAGTGTGTCCTGTGGAAGGTGTTGAGCCCCATGTGACTCCTTCCAAAGCCATCGTTCCATCAGAATTTACAGGTAGAGCTTAACCAGCAGCTGCAGGTGAAGGATCTGAAGGAAAGCAAATGGGTCCTCTTCACATTTCTGAAAGTGCTCAGGTTGGATCAGAGCCACCTGCTCTAGTGGAAGGTGTCCTTGCCTAAGGGAAGAGGTGGGATAAAATGATCTACATGGTTCCAATCCAAACCATCCTGGGATTCTGGGATTCTCTGCTTCCTCATGACCCTCGTGTTTTGGGATAAATAGTGTGAAGATGTTCTGGAGTGTTCCTCTGAAGAGCTGTGCTTATAAACTACATGCTTTGTACTTTGTCTCATTCCATGTCAGTTCCTTAAGCATTAAGGGCCTTCTTTGGAACTCCAGCAGCAGGGAAGAGTGTGTGTTTCTGTGTGTATCCCAGCTAATCCTTAGTAACTGTGCGTGGCTGCATTGGCTGAAAAATGCTTCCTGGCGAGGAATGTACTCCGAATAATCTTCTGAAATCCAGTGCTGACAGACACTGCTATGTAAGGGGGCCGAGTGACCCAGTCAAGTCTGGGACAAGAGTTGACAGTCACTTGAGCTGTAGGTTGTTTAAAAGTGTGTTTTTGTCTGCTGAAAATCACCAGTCCTACACCTGCCTGGAGCTGTCAACATCGGGCTGTGGTCCTGGGCTCGGCGCTGGAGACTGTTTATCACGTTACCATCTAAATACTTTTTATTTCTCAGCTGTTTTTAGGCTATTTTAAAAATGCTTCTGCTTTTGGTTTGTTTTTCCACTGCAAAACAACAGCTGAAAACTTCTCAGACACCATTAACGTGAGGATTTGGGTTTGACAACTCCAGTCAATCGAATCATTTATGCTGAAGAGAAAGTATCCCCCAAAAGGAGCAGTGGAGAAGGGCTTGATGCAGACTTAACTGACCATGGGCTGTTCTCCTTCTATAAAAACAGCTGTCCCTTCTCCATGAATTCCCTGAGAAAGGCAACAAACAGCAATGGGAATTTCCTGTCATTTTTGAAGCGTTTGGTTTCTTTTCTTACCTTCTGTGTTTGGTGTTTCTGTTGCTCCTGATCCTGTCTGCAAGCTGTGACATAATCCTTCTAATCTTCTTCATCTCATTTATGTTGGCAATTTAAATGAGATTGTGGAATGTTCCAGGTGGGAATATGAAAGTTTTCCCTTTCTGTCACAATTCAGTTGTAAACACAACGTTAAGGGAAGGGGGTGTGAAATCCATACATTAAGCACATAATGTGAGTCTTCTGTAGGAATGTCTGAGTGGGCACAAATGGAACAATGGAAAAGGATCCTACTTTCAGGAATCAAAATGATTTGGTTTTGAGTGTTCCTAGCACTAGGTCAAACCATGGAGTTTTGTGAGTTGGGTGAGAAGTTACAGTGGAATTATAGAATGTATCTGTGTGCTTCCCTCTGAGCCTGCAGCCCTTACAGGGGAGAGAATGGAGCTGAACAAAAAAGGACAGGATGAGAGGACACAGCCTCAAGCTCTGCCAGGGGAGGGTCAGTTTGGGCACCAGGAGGAATTTCTTCAGGGAAGAGGTGGTCAGGATTGGAAGGTGCTGCCCTGGGAGGTTTGGAGTCCCATCCCTGGAGGTGGCACTTGGTGCTCTGGGCTGGGTGACAGGGTGGGGATCAGACTGGATTGGACTTGCTGATCCTGGTGGTCTTTTCCAACCTCAATGTTGTGAATAGAGGATTTGAAACAAGATGATCTTTAAGGTCCCTTCCAACCCAAACCATGCTGTGATTCTGTGATCTTATTGGATGTGTGTGTGTGACTGTGCCATGAAAAGTGTGCTGGCTGTGCTCTGTGCTCTCTCCTCAGTGCTCCAGAGGCACTGGGGCAGTTTGTTGTCCTTGTTTTGGGGTACACAGGGCAGGGCAGTGTCCCCTCAGCAATACCAGGGTGTGATAGCACCAAAACATCCAGTGCCAGGAGCCTGTGCTCAGCAGTCAAGAACAGGGACACCATTATTGTCCTTGAGGAGTCAGAGCCTGACCCTTTTGGACAAGCTGCTGTTGGAGGTTTAGATTGGATATTAGGAAAAATTTCTTCATGGAGAGGGTTGTCAGGCTTTTTGATCCCTAAAGGGAGGGGTGGAATCAACATCCCTTGAGAGATTTAAAAGACATTTAGATGTGGCACCTGGGGACATGGTCTAATGGTGGCCTTGGCAGTGCTGGGGAAATAGTTGGACTCAGTGGTCTTTGAGGGCTTTTCCATCCTAAATCATTCTGTGCCTCTGTGATAGAGCAGAGATGGATGCAGAAATATTTTGAAACAAAGGTGACCTTTTCTTTGGCTGAGCCTCAGGCAGAGCAGAGGTGACACTGGGAACTCATCACAGGATGTGCTGTGTCCCATCTCCAGAGATTTGTGTCCTCTTGAGCTCAACATGAGCAGCAAGGTGTTACCTCCTGAGGCTTGGAGCAGCCAGTGTGGGCCACGATGGAGTTGTGTTTGATGCCCAGCTGGCCAGGGGAGCTGTTCACGAGGCTGAGTAGCAGCACTCAGATACCTCTGTCAGGAAATCTGATGATCCAGCACTCAGCATTCAAAGCCTGCAGCTGCTAAGCTTGTATTAAGTGGCTGGAGAATGTGTGCTGTGTGTTTTGCTCAGGGGAGGCAGGGCAGCCAATGCATTTAGGGCTGCAATTAATAGTCCCCAGCAGCATTTCAGTGCTGCAGTTGCTGCAGAAGAATGTGTGGAGGCATCGTGTTGGTATTTTTAAAGTAAATCTTGCCTGAGGAGCAGACTGACAGCGCTGGGTTTGGGTGGCCGGAAGTGAGCAGCCCCAGGGATAAAAGTTGATTAATGTTCATCTCATGGATTCCTCCTGGAGCTGCTGAACTTAGAGGAGGAGGTTTTGCCTCTCTGCCCTGCCCAGGTGAGATCTCACCTGCAGAGCTGCCTCCAGCCCTGGGGTTCCAGCACAGGAAGGACCTGGAGCTGCTGGAGAGAGTCCAGAGGAGGCACCAGGATGAGCAGAGGGATGGAGCAGCTCTGCTCTGAGGAAAGGGCTGGGAGAGTTGGGATTGTCCTGGAGAGAAGCTTTGGGGTGACCTCATTGTGGCCTTCCAGTGCCTGAAGGGAATTTACAGCAGAGATGAAGAGAGACTATTTCCAAGGGCCTGGAGTGGCAGGACAAGGGGAAATGGCTTCACACTGACAGAGGGCAGAGCTAGGTGAGATACTGGGAAGAAATCCTTCCCTATGAGGTTGGACAGAGCTTGGAGCAACTAGGTTTACTGGAAGGAGTCTGTGTCCATGGCAGGGGGTGGGACAAGATGAGCTTTAAGGTCCCTTCCAGCCCAAATCATTCTATGAATCCATGGAAAAAGATTTCTGTGTTATTTCTTCAAATCTCAGAATTTGTCTGATGTGTAAGGCAGAAGGACTGTTTGGGATTTCATGGATCTCTGATGGGGAGGCAATGTTTATTGTGATTTTGAAGCTTGATTTGAACTCTGTAAATCCCTTGAATTGTGATTCCCACCAAAACTGATCATGTCAGCAAGGGAAAAACCTCCAACTTCTGTTGCAACACAGAGGCTGCAGTGTTACCAATGGAGCAGATCCATAGGCTGCTCCCTCAGGATCCTTTGTCACCATTGAGCTGTGCCAGGTACTTCAGGGAAGGAAAAGGTGTATGGAGGACCAACCTGCAAAAAGGTGTAGGAGAACCTTCCCCCAAGACTGCTGGAGTGCTGCTGGGCTGTGTGGGGTGTGGGAGGAGGAGAAAATGGGGACAATATTGGTGTTATACAAAATGGATCAGTATTTTGGTGTTCAGTAGGGAAAGGCACCTTTGTGATGAAAGTGCTTCACTGCAAAAAGTCCTACCTGTAGCTCTTGGTGCAGTAAAATGCAGGAAAACACAAATTAAAACTCTGACCCTGGAAACTTTCCCTGCTCTGTCTCCAAACGCAAAGGTTCACGGGAAGGAAAAGGTGTATTGAGGACCAACCTGCAAAAAGATGTAGGAGAACCTTCCCCCAAGACTGCTGGAGTGCTGCTGGGCTGAATGGGAGGAGGAGGAAATGGGGACAATACTGGTGTTGTACACAATGGATCAGAATTAATTTTGGTGTTCAAGTAGGGAAAGGCACCTTTGTGATGAAGGTGCTTCACTGCAAAAAGTCCTACCTGCAGCTCTTCCTTGGTGCAGTAAAATGCAAGAAAACACAAGTTAAAACCCTGACCCTGGAAACATTCCTTGCTCTGGCTCCAAATGCAAAGATTCACGTGCCCTCCTGGTGAATGCCCATGTGTCTGATCTGCCGTTGCTAAGGGAGAGGGAGTATTTGTTTTTAATTGGGCAATGTGTAGATGGCAAGGCAGAGCCTGGAGTGCAGCTGTGACCTTGGGGAGCTGTGGGGAGGCTGGGTCTGCAGCTGCCTGCCCTCTCTGCAGCTCTTGGTGCTTGTGGAGGCACATTTCTCCAGAAATCCCCCAAACACCAGTGTAAAGCCTTGCTTTGCATAGCAGGTTTGGGGTGTCTGAATTTTTCAGTAATTCTGTAAGGGTGCCTCCTTGTGTGTGCCTGAGGAGGGAAGAGCAAAACACAGATCAGCCATCAAAGCTGAGGGTTTCTCAAAGTTGTAAAATACAGCTCAGTGTTCCCACTAGGCTTTTCCCAAGGGATACCATGTTCTGAAAGGGCTGTAACTTGTCATCCATTCATAAAGGCAGGAAACTCCTCATCTCTCCTCCAGAATCTGTGATGAATCTGTTTTTCCAACTGCAAAGTGACTCTGGGCAATAGATTTGTGCTCATATCAGGAACCTCAGCGTTTATGAAGAGGTTTTCTCTGTATCAGTGGTGTGAATTTTGTATCCTCATCTAGAGTACACATGTAAGCTTGAGGTAAATTCCCTGCTCACTGCCAGAAATTGGGAAAGAATTCCTCATAGTTGCTTCCCAGGACATTGTGTTATGCAAAATAGCTGCAGAATTAATTAATCACAGAAGGTGAACTTCATGTTGCTGAATTGGGTTGATGTTTTCCTATTAATTCTTTTTTTTTTAATCTACAAAAATAACTAAAACTGCTCCCTGTCTCTGTGCCAGCTGCGAATCACGGTGTGGTCCTTGTGCACCAAGTCTGTGTCTTACATCAAGTACCCCAAAGCGTGCCAGCAAGGTAAGTGTCACACAGCATCCTGGGAGTGACCCTTTAATGTGGCAGAAAGGGAAAATGACTTTAATGTGATGAGAAACCTCAGATTTGGGAACATGGTCTGGTCCCATCCTTTCTGAGCAGCACCTGCAGGTTGTGGTGTGTGAGTGAAGGATTCCAGCTGATCCATGTGCCTGCTCTTCACGTGTGCATCTGTTGTGTTTGCCCCTGAGGGATCCTTTAAGACATTAAATTATACTGGACGTGCTCGCAATGAAAAAACATTAATCCAAAGTGACTTTTGTCATCTTCTGCATATGGAAAGGCTGGAAAGGGAAGCTTGTGTCAGGGCTGTCAGACCACATGACTGTGGTGAGCAGTTTCCTGCCCAAGGGTTGTATCCCAGAGATGACAAAGACAATTACGTATTCCATGTAAAATCCAAGAGGATGGGGAGCAATGCCTGGGAGTTGGTGGAGACCTGATGGTTGCATAACTGATCCATTTAGCCAGGCTAAATGAAGTGGTTATTTGAAATCTGTTGGGTTTATATAACAACTGTCAGTGGTTAGATGTGTTTTGAAGCACTCTGGAGCTCTGCATCCTGAGAAATTGTACATTCAGAGCTTAAAAATTGCTGACACAATGAATAAGTAACGCCGTGCTTTGCCTTGATTAATGTGACCTTCTGTGAAGAGATTCTGTCTCCTCTTTTATTTCTGCCTTGAATTGGGAGTAACTGTTCCTGGCTGAAGCCTCATCAGCTCTTCTGCCTTGCTATGTGATTTCTATTTGAGCCAGTTTTAATTAATCTGTGGCAGGGGTGGCTTTCACCAAGGACGGGCGCTACATGGCCGTGGCGGAGCGGCGCGACTGCAAGGATTTCATCAGCATCTTCGTATGCAACAACTGGCAGCTCCTCAGGGTAAGCTGTGCCCCTCCTCCCACTCTGCTGGGGAGGTTACCTGCACGTCTTGCACACCACTCCACTAGAAACAGTGAGAGCAGCAAGTGCTTGGTATTTGGGATATGTGGTATAAACTGTTCACGCATGGTATCAGTCCGTGGAGGGTGGCATTGGTTGGATCTGAGCAATTAAGATGATGAAGAACTTGTTTGTATGTTGTGTCACCTCTAATTTGGGAATTCTGAGCCTCACCAGAAATTCTGAAATTCTGAGCCTCACAAGGAATTTTTCACTGAGAGAAAATTTGGGAGATACCACTAAATGTTGGTCATGTTCCTGAGCTCTTCCCTAATGAACCTTTTGGTGGAAGCTGTGGCTCCTCCATCCCTGGAAGTGTCCAAGGCCAGGTTGGATGGATCTTGGAGCAACCTGGGATAGTGGAAGGTGTCCCTGGGCATAGGATGAGATGAGCTGTAAGGTCCCTTCCAGCTCAGATTATTCTGAGAGTACGTGATCCTGTACTGGGCTTTAACACAAAGAATTAGGCTTCCTGGATTTTTTACTAATTCAGTGTAACTAATTTAATTTTCTTATGAAATGCTGTTCATGTAAAGGTTTAGAAACTTTTAGCTTGTCTGTAGAAGGGATCAAAGATCCACTGAATGCAGCATGTATTACAAGAGGAAATATTTTTGTTGCTACTCTGGTATACAAAAAGCTCTTCTGTGTTTGTGGTAGCCCTTGAAAGGTTAAAACTGAGCATTCTATCAGCTTAGATGCAACAGGGTTTGTTGAAACGTTTCAAATGGTTTTGTGGTTTCTCTTTTGTGGGCAGCATTTTGACACTGAAACCCAGGATCTGTTTGGGATTGAGTGGGCTCCCAATGGCTGTGTGCTGGCAGCGTGGGACTCATGCCTGGAGGTAGGAGGAAAAGCAGATTATTTTCTTGAATAGTTCAAGCTGGTCTTTGGCCATCATATATAAAGCAGTGACTAAAATAATTAGTGTTTAAAATGTTTCTTTTGAACATAAAAGGGTGTGAGTCCAACTTTTGTTAAATATTACACTTGTACTGGGGATGGGTGTCCTTGCAAGTGGTTGTTGCTGTTCTGTAAACCTTCAACAAAAGCAAATTATTTCTAATTTATCTTGCAAAAACATTGTAAACATTGCAGAAGCTGCTATTGAAATAATGAAAGAAGAATAATGGAAGAATGTAAGAGTCCTCTGCAGCTTTACAGACATTACAGTGCACAGTGATTTTACAGTTAATGAGAGTACTCATCCAAAAAGAGAGCAACGAAACCTCTTAACTCATAGATAAGAGACCATTTGTACCTTTGTATTTAACTTGCTGCAGGTGAAACAGGCAGAGTTTGGCAGGGATGATTTGCTTGCCTGTGTTTTTTAGCAGCATTGCTGGATTTTGGAGTGGCTCTGTGTGTGTTTCAGTACAAGGTGCTGCTGTACTCCCTCGACGGGCGGCTGCTCTCCTCCTACCGCGCCTACGAGTGGCCCCTGGGCATCAAATCCATCGCCTGGAGTCCCAGCAGCCAGTTCCTGGCCATTGGCAGCTTTGATGAAAAGGTGAGAGATTGTTTCCTGCCTCTTTTATCTAAACCACTTGGAGAACTTTGCCCTAACAGTCTCCCCTTGCCACGCTTCCTGAGCCAGGTGCGTATCCTGAACCATGTGACGTGGAAGAAGATCACAGAGCTTGACCATCCAGCAACTGTTGCCAGCAAAAAGACTGTAAGTGTGGATCCCAAATCCATGGAGTCCTTAGCAGAGCTTGGGTGCTGCTGTTTGTATCTGAAAGATGATGATGAATCTATTTCATTCTGGACACTTTATTTATTTTTTCTGCTAGGGCTTGGGAAATTGCATGACAAGCTGGGGTTGTAACAAAAATGTGGGAATCCTTTCAGATTTGATGGAGTGTGTGTCTGTGATTGTCTCTCTTGAGCAATAATAGATTCTCAGATGCTCCTGTCACATGCCAGTGTATTTTGGTGTAGGTGGTGGCTGCATTACAGATTTGAGTGTGCAGCCGATGGCAAACTGAACAGGAGAGATTTGTCTCAGCTTTATACAATTCCTAACTTTAAACAGTGCTGGAACTGGATTGTGTTCAGATTTTCCATCCTGTGTGAACAGGCTCATCCAGCTCACCTAAAGGGCATTTCCTGGAACATCTTCAGCATTGATTTTTATCTTTATACCTGTACCTGCAAGGCCTGACAGATTCTGTGCTGTTGGCAGCAGGTGCAGAGCTGCTATTCCCAAAATCCCAAGCTGATCTCATCCCTGGAGGTAACAAGAACAGCGTGTGGTGTTGTTTGCCATTGCAGAGGGACTGAACAGATCTCCTGGAAGAGTTTGTGTGTGGATTGTAAGCCTGCAATATTCACATGACTCTTAACCAGAAGCAAGGCACGAGTCATTAAAGCACCTCAGCAAAGCATCTCACAGCTGAAAAATGCCTTAACTTCCAGTTAGGTGTAAAATATGTCATGGAAAGCAAATGGAAATAGCTCTGTTAATCTCCACTACACAGACAGGAATTGCAGTTGCTATGTTTTGTCCTGGTGCTTGTGTTTGGGAATATGCAGGCACACTCAAATATTTTGGCTATTTTCCTTCTGCTGCGCTGCACTTTGTTTGTGATAGAAGCAAATTAAAGATTTTTGGTTGCAGAAGTGAGATTCGTGTTCCCACTCTCATGAGGATAATTTAATTTGCTGTCAGAAATAATGAATGTGGTGCAGTCCCTCAGACTTATTCTTTGGAGTGTTTTTCCTGATCGTGGTTCCAAATGGCCCATGATTCACTGGGAATATTGGATTCCAGATCTGCCTGCTGAAGCCTTTTCCTCTGTTGATGAACCAGGGGATGCTGAGATTTACTAAATATGCAAATGAGCCAGTGGGATGTGGGTGTTTGGTAACAGCCCATGTTCAAACTCTCCGAGGCCCTTCTGTAGAGCTCTCACTTGTTTCTTTGTAGATTGTGTATAAAGAAGTGGAGAAATCCCCAACTGTTGACACAGAGAGACTTACTTTCCCTCCAACAAGAGCATTGGCTAGTTCTCTCTTCAGCACACAGAGTAAATGTAAGCCAAAGTTTACTCAAACCAGACACTTGAGTTTGCCTTGGGAAGTCTTTAAATAAACATCGTAGGTGAACTCTGCCCCTTGGATGGTGGAACAGATCTGCTCTATGTTCTCTGGGGCAGTAAAAATTAGTCTCAGTCTTTTTGGCACTGTAAATCACCTTTGGTTATCAGTGTTTGAAATATTAGTTAAAAGGTAGTAGAAAAATTAATCTCTCCTCATCTTTCTGATTTAATCTGTCTTGCCTCAATTTCCAGCCTTTCCTTTTTCTGTAGGAGGGCAGGAATAGTAGTAGGGTGGCTGTGTGAAGATGTGATATCTTAAAGCAATCAAAATTTTGATTCAAACATCTTGGAGAAGAGTAAAATATTCAGAGATGAGGGGTTTTAACAGTTGGATGTGAATGCATTGTCCATCCAGACCCACTTAGTGAAATGTTTTTATTTCCCATTCCAGATGAGATTTCCCAGGTGCCAGTTTCTTTACAATACATCAAACCAGTTGCTGACAGGGCAAATCCCAAAGTGGGAGTTGGGATGTTGGCCTTCAGTGCAGATAACTGTTTCCTGGCAACCAAAAATGGTAAGTTCTGAGTGCCCTGCCTTAGAGGGGAAACCATGTGGGGGGTTTCCTTAGCAGAAATCCTTTGCACTATAAAAAGAGTCATGGCCCTGTAAAATCAGCTCTGTTGTGAGATATGTAACTACAGAGGAATCCCAGCCTGTCTTCTACTGTGTGTTAACTGTTGTGAGCTGCCAGAACTGCTGATCAGGGCATGAACTCAGCCTTGGCTCTGTATTTAATGAAAATAGTGGGGTTTTATATTTCTTCAAATTGATGTGAGCTCACTGTATTGAAAATGAAACAAATTTCCCCACTTAGAGTTTGGTCTCTTAAAAAGGCAGAACTCTGCACAACCTATAGCAGGAGGAATTCTGACTTCCTGAATAGTGAAAGTCATGAAATTAATGTTTCATTTTTCCCTGTGGTCTTGAGAGGCTGTTCGTGCCTGGATGACAAAACTCTGGATCAGGTGCAAAACTCATCAGACAGACTGATGTGATAAAAGCCAAGAACTGGGAGATGGACTAGATCACTTTTACCTTTTTTTGCAGTATTTCCTGAAGGCTCTGCTTGGCAAAACACCAAGTGGTGCTAACCTGGGGTGTACCTAAAGGTTGTGTTGTATGAATTTGTTTGTTCCTGTGTGTCACCATAGGACACACACAGACACTTTCTCTTGAGAAGGTTAAAAACTATTTATTAAAACATCTGACTCTATATTTATAGTATTTTTACACAGACTAGGGATTGGAGAAGAAGGTTGACACCTCTCCCATCCCATTGATCAACACAACTGTCCATCAGTTGTTTCCTACACCAAGAGAAAGTGTGTAAACAACTTTGTCTTATCAAAACAGACTTCTGATAACAACACCCGTGTGTGTGAAAAATAACTAAGAACTGTGAAAAATGTCAAGTTAGAAAGCACCTCAGAAAACTTGAAAAATCAAAGCAACACTTGTGCATTTAGAAAAACCAAGAGTGATCCTTTTACCCTCCAGCTATCACACACTTGCTGCTTCCCCTGCAGATAACATTCCCAACGCCGTGTGGATCTGGGACATCCGGAAGCTGAAGCTGTCAGTGGTGCTGGAGCAGCTGTGCACGATCCAGTACTTCCAGTGGGATCCCTGCCAGCCCCGCCTGGCTGTGTGCACAGGCAGCAGCAGAGTGTACCTCTGGTCCCCAGCTGGCTGCGTGGTGGTGCAGGTGCCTGGGGAAGGTGAGCAGCAGCTGCCACAAGCTCTCAGCAACTGCTCGGTGACAAAATATTATTCTGTTTCTAAATTGATCCGAGCGTTATCCTGGAAATAGCTCAGGTGTGTTCTTGGGGCTGCTTAAAAATGGGTGTTTTCACCCTTGGGAAAAGAGGAGCTCATAGTGAGCCACAGGAAATGTCTCAAGGACAGCACGGGGCCAGCAGGGATTTGTGTGGCTGATTCCAGCTGCCTTTTCCTCCAGCAGGAGGATGGGCTGCCAGCTCCTTGCTGACACTCTGATCTCTTCCCACAGGTGACTTCCAGATCATGTCTCTCTCCTGGCATTCCAGTGGGAACTCCATGGTGCTCCTGAGTAAGGACCACTTCTGTGTGTGTTACTTGGAAAGAGAAGAGGTAAAATAAAAGAACTAAAATGCATTAAAAACTGTCCCAAGTCTGAGGAAGAAAGAGGAAAGGAGTCAAAACCTGTGACCCAGTCTGAAGTGTTTGTATTTATAAGTTATTTATTTGAAGGAGCACCAAGCTCAGTGTGTGAAATTCTGTGATTGCATTTGAATGAAGTGATGTAGCAAGTGAAATGTAAGGAATGAGTGTCTGTTGCAAGAAAACCTGAATATTGATGGAGCTGAACATCTCTTTTTCAACCCTTATTTTCTAAGACTGTAGCTCTATGTGTATATAATGTATAGCTATTATTTAAATTTTCTATTTCCAATAAATATTTTGATAGTTACAAACTATAAACCTGCACCTCTGCACTTGAAAGTCTGTTTCAGTGTGATCAGTGATGTGATGATGTAGTGATTTATCCCAGCACAGGCAAACTGTTACTTGCACACAAATAATTTTGGGTGACAGTAACTGTGCCTGGGCCACCGTGGATTTTTTATATGGAGTCTTTGCCAGGGAGATCACCATTGACACTTCAAGATGCTGAATTACAGGTAACTGAAATGGGAATTTTTGTCCCATCTCTGGTGCCAAACAGGAGTGCATGGTTTGGCAGGGAAGGAGCAGTTGGATATCCTTCCTTGTTTTCCCCTGTGTCTTTCCAAGGAGGGAGCCTCTTGTTTAGGAATTTACTGGATGTTTTTTTCTTTTGCTACCTAATTTCACAGCCTCAGTCTCCAGAAAATAAAGAACAAACACCAAACAAGAGTTGAAATTTCAACTTTACTGCAAGGTTAATGAAAATTGAACAGGTAACTTAGAAAATGCATAGAGAAGCTTGGAAAGCTGGAGTCAGGAAAGACTGCAAAAGGAGTTTCACAAACACTCAGCCTACATTAAGGTCAAAAAAACCCACCACTGCAGCACAGTGTTCATCCAGCAGATAAATGCTCTGGTGAAAGGGCATGGAGAGAAGGTCATGCTTAAGGAAAAAGCTTGTTAGTGTCACCTCCTGAGCAATTACAGCTGTAATCTCTTGGGCTGCTTCCGAATTTCATCCTTGGATGAGAGGTTCAATGCACAGGAATGTATGAACCAAGGCTGACACACAGTGCTGAAAGTTTTCTCTGTCTCCATTAAAAAGTCCTGGCCCAAACTAGAGTAGATTTAAGAAAAATGGCGAAGAGTATCAATCTAACCAAAATAGAATTCCTTTTCAGTTCTACAAAGAACAGCTTTGAAGGCAAACGTGTTTGTGAGGCTTTTGGCAACGTTCTCTCACAAAAGTCTTTATTCTGTGGCTGCAGCAAACAAACAGAAGTAGAGAGGAAGTTCCAGTAGGTTCTTAGAGGGATTTTTACAAGCTCAGAAATGCATATTGAGTTCAGAAACTGCTGCTGAGCAGGTGGAACAGTGCAGCTTTAGCAAAAGCCAGCAAATACTGTTAAAGACTGACTGACAGCTTGGAAAATTCCTAACAGGCATTAATCAGAGCACTGAGATCACGGTGATTGGAACAGCAATTCCTCTTAAACAACACAAAGCAGTCCCAAGCACACGACAGGACTTGACACTGTGCACAGGGATAGAGCAGGGCCGTGGCACAGAGGTTCTGCTGTGCACTGGGGGTTTCAGCAGATTCCAATGGCACTTCAGGGACTGGGAAGAGCAGGCACTGGGACACAGAACACACCACTGCTCATTCACCCTGCATAAGGACCAGGGAGGACTGTAAATCAGGTACAAAATACAAGACTGACACCACCCTGTGTCTGCTTTAAATCCAACTTGTGCATTCCCCAAACAACCTGGGAACTGTCCTACAACCTCCCCCTTTCCTTCCCTTCCTCTGGCAACTCTGCTTTCTCACGTGCTCTGCCCTCAGCACCCTCTTCCCAGGGCACCACCAGCAACTCACTTGCCCTTGAACAGGTGATATGCAAAGGGGGTTTAAAATCCAATTTTGCCTCTTGTCATGGAGTAGCCCAGCTTGGCCTCGTTGTTGATGAAGGACATCAGTCCCAGGTAGGTCTCGATGAGGATGGGCCGCTCCAGCACCAACACCCCGTTAGCACTTCCTGGCACTGGGCCCTCCTTGTGGGCTTTCTTCACAGCCTGGATCAGCTGCGTTTGAAAGTTTTCCAGCTGGAAGAAACAAATCACCTTGCTTTTGTATTGTTCTACAAACTTGTTAAGGCAAGAAGCTGCTGATAGGGAATGGTGAAGGACAAGCATTAAAGCTGTAGTTGTCAGGGTTCTGTGGGCTCTGTTAGTCACAGTCTGGTATTTCACCTCATTCAGGTAATTTCACACAGGACACTGCTGATGTGTGACTAAAACAAGGTAAAGATTTATCAGGGACCAGGTGTTTATTTCTGACTGTGGTTCTGTCCTGATCACTGATGTGTTCCGCTTTAATAGTGTTCTAATTTTAGGCAAAACATCAGAGAGAAGCACCTATTACAAGAAGAACTGAGAACCATCTTGGTGAAATTTTTCAGTGAGCAATTAAACCATCTGTTAATTAGTTGGCAGTCCTAGATGAAAAGTCCATCAGCTTGTCAGGTAAGTAAGGGCAGAAACAGCCCAAGATCCATTTGCTTTTGGGTTTTACAGGATTGTGCACCTTTGGAAATTTTGGCTTTCTCTGTGCTTCAGCCAGTTATGGGTGGCTGACAAAAGTGGGAAGTGGAGCCACCCTGCAAGGCAAAATTTGGAGATTGGGGAGATGGAGCTCCCAGCTCTAAGTTCTACCTCTGATGTAATTGATTTTGTTTGATTAATTGACGTATTGCTTAAAAACCATCCAAGTTGTGTCCACCCTACGAGCTCAGTGAGCAGAGGCTGCTCCTTACCCGGCACAGGGACGAGATCTTCTCGTCAGCATCTGCCATGGGGTGCTCAGTGAAGGTCACGTAGGGGATGTTGGTGGACCAGGGGTTCCACCTGTTGATGAAGGAGGCACGGCTTTGCTTGTCCCACTGGATACGGATACCGACACCTTCCCTCCTGGTGGTGCAGAATGAACAGGGTAGAACTTTTCCAGTCTTTAAGCAAAGTTAAATAAAAACGTTCTGTCTAAAAAAGACCTACTTGAAACTAGATGCTATCTTGAAATACAGGTGGATAGTGAATTTTACTGTAGGCAAGAAATGCAATAATTCAGCCTCCGAAATGTGCAAAGGGACATTGTTATGAGCTGAGTGCAAGATGGTGAAGCAGCTGGGACACCCTGGCCATCCTTCACAGCCTGTGACAGCCCCTGTGTACAGGGGACCTGCCACTCACAGCTTTCTACTCGTGCTAAGTTGGTGTTACTGCTACTTACTGCATTATGTAATGGTGACTTTCTGCTCCAAAATCTACTCTTATCTTGAAAGTTCTCGAGCAACTTGCTTTTAGTGCAGCTACTCCCCAGCCCAGCAAACCAGCAGCGACCCTGAGGTCCTCTTCAGGAATTGTTTGCAAGGTTAAGCAAGCAAAAGGGAGAATTCTCAGACCATTCCAGTGGTCAGGTCAACAGCTCAATCTGTTCCCAGTATCTGTGCAGGACTTAGATGTGACTCTGGCTGCTTACCTGTTCAGAGATTTGGGTGGGAACTGAAACTCCCCCACGGAGATGGTGTCCACGGCGCTGAGGGCAATCCTGGTCACATGCTGGCACTGCAGGCTGATGAAGTTGTACTTGCACACCAGGAGGGACCAGTCCGTGATGAGGACAAGGCGCTCCTTCTCGTTATTCCAGTGATCGATTCTGGGGAGAAAACACGACTGAGCTTTAAGTGGTTTTGACTCAAAAGCTTGGCAGACAGGAGAGTTGCTGAGGAGAACAAATCTGAAGTCTTAAAAATGCTGTATATTTTGTTTTACAGCCTTTGCTTTGCATCAGCAGGGCCAGTGCAGCGCTGAGGGTCTGTGCCCTGCAGGACACACGGAGCTTTGGGTCAGTTTTTTAAAGCTACGCCCACGCAGGAGCGGGTTCTCTATGGGCCTGGATTTCATAAGGGGTTAATAAGGGAGCGTTGATCTGGATGTGGAAGGCTGGCTTATAAAGAAATGATGAAATAATGATGGCTGCAGCCAGCCTGGGCCATTCCGGGCCCTGTGCGCGCGTTAATATTCACCAGGTTTAATACAGAAAAGCGCCGTGGGACGGCAGCGCTGGACCAACATCGCGGGCCCGAGGCTGCCCTGGCCCCCATCTCCCCCAGCCCGCCGCGGGACTCACTCGGTGAGCAGCCACACGCTCTGCACCTCCCCGTCCTCGGCGGGCAGCACGACCACGCGGATCTCGCTCACCGCCTGCTCGATGGTGCCGGGCTGCGGGGGGAGAAGGCAGAGAAGGTCAGGGCGTGCGGGCCGGAGCCGCGGCTGCCCCCGCGCCCCGCCCGGCGCGCACCCGGAACACGAAGTACTGGCGGAGGCGGCCGGCGCGGCCCGCGGTGCGCACACTGAGCGGCCGCAGCGTCTGCCGGGGCGGCGGCAAGGCCGGCTCGAAGGGCGG
>VZTB01008390.1:325479-351379 GCA_013397245.1 Thryothorus ludovicianus
GAGGCGGCACTGCAGCCCCGCCCGGGATGCTGGGTCGGTAGCCCGGTGGAGATACGGGATACGGGGCTCGGCAGCGCTCCCCGCTCCGCTGGTCCGGGGTATCGGGTGTTGTCATCGTCGCACACCGGCGGCTGCTGGGACCGTCACCGTGGCACACGTGGGGCTGTACAGAGTGGCGATGCTGTCAGTATCGCTTGCTCAGAGCTGATTAGTTATCGGTACCATCACTGTCACATCCCCAGGGCTCTGTCAGGTGCTGTGACCATCGGACGCCTGTGTCAGGTACTGTCACCATCACGCAGCAGGGCTATAGCAGGTGGTGGGTGCTGCCAATATTGCCTGCTCAGAGCTGTGTTAGGTAGCAGATGCCATCACTGTCACACACTGGGGCCGCACTGGGTACTGTTACCATCACTGTGGCTGTACCAGGTGGTGGGTGCTGTCACCGTCCCCTGCCCAGAGCTCTATCAGGTACCAGGTGTCATTGCTGTCACACACCTGGGGCTGTATGAGGTCCCAGGTGCCACCATGGCTGCACACACAGAGGTGTGTGAAGTCAGTCTCAACTCTGCTGTGGATTTTCAGGGCTAAGACAAGAACCCACACACATCACACAATGTACAGTGGGAGGCCCTGACGATGCTCTGCTCTGGTGGTCTGGGCAAGTCTCTCATGTACCCACAAAGGAACAAGATCTGTGGGACTACAGAGGCCAGGCAGAGCCACTGTGAAGCAGATCTGGGTCAGATGTGCAAGATCCTTAAATGTCACCAGGATAGATTTCCGGAAGGTAGCAGAGCAGTGTGGGATAAGGACAGGATTGTGCATGGAGAGCCCTGGCGCCTCTATCACATCCAGCACGCTTGATAGCGAAGATTAAATAATGCTGGGGAATGAATGGCATGTTAATGTTTCAGTTTCTGTGGTCTCTGGCACGACTGCAGATATTATCATCAGTATTTATGGAACTGTATCATATCTTGGACCACTTTCATGGCTGTTTTACCCGGAGCCAGAGGATGACATCCTCGGCAGGCGGCTTTGCTGGGAAATTATATAAAATTGAAAACATACTAAATTGACTTCACAGACAGGGTAGGGTTTCAGATATCTGTCTTTCACGTGTATCCCATGAATCCCCCACTGTGCTCTCCACAGCTTTTGCTCACACGGGCCTCTTTAGGTGGGAAACCTCACTGCTGCCTTTAAATGGACTTTAAAAGGACTGCAGAGCTGACTTTGTGCTGGGTCCTCCTCAAAGCACAGCTTTTCCCATTGGACTTTCCCCTTCTCCCTGCAGGCAGCCTGGCCAGGGTGGCTGTGTCTGGGAGAGTGGCCATGCCAGGCCAGCCAGGACCCTGCAGTGAGTTGTGTCCTGCCTGTGTGACAGCCAGGATTGTCACCTGAGGCAGCGTGGGAGCTGTGGCTGGACCGATCAATCCCCATCCTTGGCCTCAAGCCGTGTCCTGGAGAGGGAGCCCGACTCCCGGCTCTACCGGTCCCTGCCCATTGCGAGGAATCCCTGGAGGTCTAAATGGGAGCAGCCCGTTTCCTACTGTAACAAAGTCTTAACTTTTTAAGCCCGGATAGAAAAAGAGAGGCCTGGATTTATTGTATCCTGGAGCTCTCTCTGTCCTTATAAAACATCTTTATGTAGCTGCCTTTCTTCTCGAGGAAGAATGAAGGATGTTTTCTTCCCATCTGTTAGGCTTGGCTGATATTTACTGCTAAGTGGAAGCATTAACCCTCCTCACCTGCTCTTTTCTCTTACTTTAGGATTTATGGCACTGCTGTGACCTTGGGAGGGTTCTGGTGTAAGGAGCAGCTGCTTCAGTTTTTTTCCAAGAGCCAGCAGCTTTTGGGCATGGCCCTTGGAGACTTTAGTCTTGATTAATGATTGTCCTTCAGCCACAAAATATGTCCATGAAACTACTCCAGCCTTCCTCCAAACCTTGGTATCCTGCTTCCCTGATGAAAATCAGCACCTGCCCCAGGCCAAGTGAGCTCTGGAGTGCTCCGGGGCAGCTCAAAAATGCACAGCTGCTGCTCTGGGTCCTCCTGGCCCTTGAGGAGGGTTTGCTGGCAGGTGCTTGTGATGTTTAGTGCAGCATCCCTGCTCTGCTCTGCTCTCCTCCTCCCCATCCCACTGTGCTGGCTGCTGTGTGCAGTTGGAGGTGTCCCTGCCAGCAGAATTTCCTTGGGAAGCGATCAGTTTTGCTATCTCTTGGAGTGCATGGGGGAAGATTGAATCTCTGTGGGATGTTTTTCGAGCTTCTGGGAAAGGGATTTGGGGGTGGTGTGTCCGCAGAAGAGCTGCCTGTGGAGAAACAGCCCCAGAGCATCGCTGCTCCATCCCTGCGAGCAGGGCCTCCCCCTCCTCTGCTCGGGGCTGGGCACAGCTCGTGGGAGGGATTTCTGACTGACAGCGAGGAAAGCGGCAAGAGAGCATGTGAGGGAAAGGAGCTGGACCTGGGAAGGGCAGGGGGAAGTTTTGTTACTCCCCTGAACCGCAGGGAAGCTGCTGTGGTGCGTGTGTGTGAGGGAGTTGCTCGCTCCCGGCTGCGGAGGATGCCTGCACCTCTGTGGATGGAGTGAAGGATCACCCTGCTTTTTTGGGAAAAGCCTCCCTGGGAGGTGAGATTCTCCTGCCAGAAGAGCACCCCTCCTTTTTCCTTCCCCTTGCCGAGGGTTGGATTTCAAAGTGCCTTGGGAAGGGGATCGCAGCTCCGGAGCAGCTCAGCCCACATGGGGCTGCTCTACTGGGCACAACCCAGGTCTTGTGAGCCCCCAGGTCCGCGAGCTTTATCAGGAAGCAAATCCCAGAAGGAAAAGTCACTTCAGTGCATTTCTCTGCGAGCAAACGAGCATGAGAAGCCAGGTTTGGTTTGGGGAAAAACCCAGCCACAACCTGCACTGTGATTTCCAATGGAGTGAAGAAACTCGCTGAGCGGAACCCGAGAGGGAGAAGCATCCAGGAATGATAAATCCACTCTCCCCCTGCGAGGACTCCCCTGTGCTGCGGTAGCTTTGTCCTTTGCAAGGAAAGACACCGGCAAGTTGGGAGCAGGAGGCAGCAGGAGCCTGTGGGGAGGAGAAACCGGCGAGCTGTGCTGGAGGAGGCTGCGGGATTCCCGGGATAACCGCTGGAAGCACCTGGAGGAAGAGGAGCAGCTGCGATGGAGTTTCCTGCCATGGCACTGTCACTCATCGTGGCGCTGCGAATGTCTCCGCTGGCTGCTGGGAGCAAACTGCAGCCCCACATGTGAGTAGGAAGAAAGAGTTCCGGAGGGGTTTTGTCGGGCAGGGAGTGGAAAAGCAGCAGCCAAATGCAGTGTTTTCAAATCAGGGGTGAAGCGAGGAGCAGAGGCTGAAGGGGTAGCGGGGAGGAAGCTGTTGTGGGTTTCCTTATTTGCTACTAGATGTGCAGAAAAGGGAATAGAAAATTGAAAACCTGGATAGTCTTTTCTTGTAGGAGGGAACTCCCTGGTTTAGCTGAAACTGTTGTCTGAGTGAAAGAGATGATTCCTGTGTGAATACTTTGCCCTTTCTTCCAAGACCTGCTGCTTTTATTTCACTTCACAAATCTTTCTTATTCCACGTTCCTCCCCACCCGCTGCTGTTACTCCAGCAGCACGTAGGCTGCTCTTTTTAATTACATTTTACAGTTACAGTTTGGTGTTAATCATTTGGCTGCTCTGGAAAACTTCCTTGCAAATTTGGCCTCCTGCCAGAAGATGGTCTCTCAAAGCCAGGGGATCACTGTAATTCCCTTTGTCTATGGAGCTGGTGTGGGGTACAGACTCCAAGCCGCCCTCCCTGAGGGGTTTAATTCTTTAAAAAAAAAGGGTGTCCTTTAGAAGATAAAGGTTTTGGAAGAAGCAGCTTTTTCTCCCCACGTCAGGGTTTTGTGCTCCTGCCCTGACAGTTACTTTGAGGCCTTCTTGGACGAGGCACTGGAGCAGAGCCCTGTGCCAGCATGCTGGGGTTGGAATTGAGCAGCCTGGAGCAGTCGGATGCCAGCTGTGACCTCTAAGCTTCACCACGTCCAAATTAGTTATTTTCACTTCTTTTATCTAAAGTATCTCTGTGAAAACTCTGGGTCCCGTTGGAAGAGGCAGAAGCAGCCCCAAACACCAAGTGGCTCGTGGAGTCAGGGACAAATATCTCCCTCTTCATCCTTAGTTAAACCCACTGACTTGTGCTTGGAGAAAGAGATGGGATTAGAGAAGAAACAAAGTACATTTCTTTGATTTATTGGGACTAGCCTGGTAGTTCTGAGCAAGAAACCACCCCTGTGGGTGCTCAGCCTGGCACTGTTTCTTTTCCCTGCAGCGACTGAACTCATCGAGGAGGTGGATCCAGGGGGGGTTGCCCAAGCCCTTCCTGCCCCATCAGCAGGAAATTCAGGCTGCGGGAGCCCTGCACCCATTGCAGCTGTGCCCCTCTGGATCCCCTGCATCCCTCACATCCCTGCATCTCTCTGTCCCAGGCCGAACGTGTGCGCGGAGCAGGAGCTGGGGGTCGTGGGGCTGCGGCAGCCGTGCGTGCAGGCGCTGACCCGCGCTGTCAGGGTGTGGAAGCAGGACTGCGGGGGCCGCCGCTGGTGCACGGGCTACGAGCGCAGGTAGGTGCTCCTCCCTCCTCCTTGGGCTGCTCCTTGTAGGAGGAGAAGCGATTCCCGCTCAGCAGCAGCAGGGGAGAGAGCTTGGTGCTCGCTGGTGGCGGCTGCACAGCTGTGGAGGGATGGGGGCAGCCAGATGTGCACCCATCCTGCTCCCCTGGCTGTGTTCTGGAGTGGGAAGCAGCCAGGGGAGTGCCTTGGTGCCTTCCAAGGATGCTCAGTGATGAGACAGCGTGGCCAGGGCTCACTTGGATGTCCCACAGCTCTCGAGGGAAAGAGGAGGAAACACCTCGGAGGAAACCCTTGGCATTTATCTGGCTAGTGGGAGGTGTCCCTGCCCGTGGCTCTTCCCTCCTCCTTGGGCTGCTCCTTGTAGGAGGAGAAGCGATTCCTGCTCAGCAGCAGCAGCAGGGGAGAGAGCTTGGTGCTCGCTGGTGGCGGCTGCACAGCTGTGGAGGGATGGGGACAGCCAGATGTGCAGCCATCCTGCTCCCCTGGCTGTGTCCAGGGGAGTGCCTTGGTGCCCTCCAAGGAGGCTCAGTGATGAGACAGCGTGACTGGGGCTCACTTGGATATCCCACAGCTCTCGAGGGAAAGAGGAGGAAACACCTCGGAGGAAACCCTTGGCATTTATCTGGCTAGTGGGANATGGCTGGGGCTCACCTGGATATCCCACAGCTCTGAAGGGAAAGAGGAGGAAACACCTTGGAGGAAACCCTTGGCATTTACCTGGCTAGTGGGAGGTGTCTCTGCCCGTGGCAGGGGTTTGAAATTAGATAATCTTTAAGGTTCCTTCCAACACAAACTGTGATTCTGTGATTCCATGATTTTGTGATTAGGGGACAGAGCAGTTCTTTTACAGGTTGATATGAGCAGTCCCATGAGCAGAGATGTGGCCCTGACCTCACAAACTGCCAGTAAAGGGTGGAGTTACTTCACAGGATATAAAAGCAGGAGACCACAGAGCTTGGCAAACCTTTTGGGCATTTTTCTGGAGGGGCTTCTGGTTCAACCTGGCATTTCTGTGATGCTCAGAGATTTAAGCTGGGAAGGAATCCCAAAGACAATGTCTATCCATTGTTTTCATTGTGAAGAAGCTTTGTCCTCTTGGTGAGCTGTTTCCCATCTTCAGACAATGTATGACATCTGTTTCCTATGATGCAGCCACGTTAATGGAATGACTTATTCTCATCACGTGCACTATTCCTGTATCTTTGGGTGTCTCCTCCTCAAAGCCCCTCAGTGTCTCCTGACAGAGGGGCCAATTGAGGGTTACTGACTAAAATAGCAGTAAATGTGGTGGTGGTGCAGGGAATGGGGTGGTGCTGGACCACCTGTGGGGACAGGGACTTCAGGGGTGGTGGTCAGCAGGATTTGCTGCAGGGTGACCTCCTTCCTTTCACTCCATGAGCTGGACCATGCTCAGGCCCCCGTCAGAAGAGCTTGAGCTGGGCTTGCACAGGTGAGCACAGGGTCGGAACATACCCTGAGTGCCTGTCCACCTAATCATAGCATCCCTTGAGTTCCCAGCTGGCCAGAGATGGGAGCCCAGGAAAGAGGCCCTTTGGAAGGAGGGCTCTAAACATGCTACAGCACAAAAAATGAGCTTTTCTTACCTACCCAGCAGCCAAACTACAACGTGCCCAAGCTGCTTCCACCCTCCACCTGCTTTTCCGGCCTCATTAGGGAGTTACAAGCCTTTGCAGAATAAAAATGATAGTTGTCGTTTCAAAGAAACATCTTGGACTCAAGATGGCTTTTAAGTCCTGACTTTAGGAATTCCTTGTAACCTGTAATTGCCGGTAATTACCCTGGTGATGAGATCTGTGTCCTGGTAACAAAGGAGCAAACAGAGTCTGACTCTTGGCTGTGTTTTCTGGGAAGGCTTTGAAAGGATGGGTGCCCTGTCTGCTTTCACTTCAAAGGCTGGAAGCTCTTCAGCCCCAGCAGTCCCTTCAGCTCCTTAAAGGATGGCTTTGACGTCACAAATCAAGGGACAAGAAGTGAAATAACTTTCTGTTCTACTTTCATTACAAATATCAGAAAAACCCAATGGTAAAACTGTCCCTGATGGAAGCACAGAGGGGAAGCCCCTGAAGGAGTTGTGAAATCCAGACAGGCAAAGGGATATCAGCAGAACATTCCTTGGGCAAGGTTTTGTCCCAGATCCCCTGTCTCTAAACTTCTAAGAGTTCCCATTTCAGCAAGATTTTCCAAGAGCTGGGAGCTGTCCTGCCAAGCTCCCTTGTGCTCAAGGCAGTGGCGGTGTCGGCACTCACAGGGATGCTGGAGCTGCTCCAGTTGGACCTGGCTCTGGCAGCTTGGGGCTCAGGAAGTGCATTCACAACTCCAGGATCTGACCTGGAATTGGCCTCGGTGCCTTTGAGTTCCTGGAGGTGACTGGGCAGAGCAGCATCTGCTCAGCTGGAGCATCCTCGGGCTGCTCTGTGTTCCTGGTGGAGGGATGGGTTTGTGCAGCTTCCCAGTGAGTAATGACAGCAAGTAGCTTTGCTCAGCCCTCCATAACCAAGCTTTTTCTATCCCAGAGGGGCTGGAGGGGGATTTTCCAGCAGCAGGACACAGCAGGATTCCTTGGGTTCCATTGGTCTGGCTCATTCCCCATTTTCTCTGCCAGGGTCTCCTTAAAACACAAAAGAAAAGAGAAACTCTGAAGATCAAGTATCTCCTGTGTGACTCTTTCCCATCTGCAGCACCCAGATACCCAGAGGCACCGAGGCTGTCACAATATTTGCCTGTTCTTGGGGCAGCTGAAGGGTCTGCACTGTCTGATAGAGCCTCCAGGAGGGTGGGACTGAGGCTGCTCGGGGCACTGCTGGGGCACAAGGAGCCCTGAGCTGTCCAACATCATTATTTTGGGCTTTTCCTCCCCATCCCTGAGCCTCCTCATCATGTTCACACCATCCTGCATCCACCATCTCCCCTTCTCCTTCCTGCTGGGCTGGGGAGAGCTCCTGGTACCAAGAGGATCCTGGTGGGCTGGAGCCTGGTGTCTGTGATTTGCTTTCTCAGCTGCTTCTGGGACACAACAATTTCCTTCATAATTTGTTAGCAGCTCATACAAAACAAACCAAAATTGGTATCTGCTTTTATTTTTCTCAGCTGTGCTTCCACGTGCTGCTTGGCACGCAGGAGTTGCTGAAGGTTTCCTTCCCGGGGATTAATGATTTGCTGTTATTTGGGGTTTTTTTTTGTAGGAACATTCAGACAAAATCAAACAAGTCGACTGAGTTAGGATAAATATTTTCAGTGGACATGCACAACACATCTGCTGTGCCAAATATTTGTTGTTGTTTGCCTGATTTGCTTTGGTGGAGCAGTTTCATGTTCTGCCAACGGAGCTTTTTAAAAATCGGCTTCAGAAGTATTATCTGTGTTTCAATTCTCACAAACACACAACACCAAATTTCCGGGGAAAAAAATGTGTCGCTTTTATTTATTTACGCTTCAGATCAGTCCCTGCTTTATTCCCCCAGCTCCCACCCTGGAGGGAACTACTGGGAAAAGTTAAAGGGACCCTCAGTGTTCCCTGCCAAGCTGTGTCCAACACAACTCTTGGTGCAACTTGGTGTTGCCATCAGGATTATGTTGATTTTTTAGCTCACCTTTGAGACACCTGCTCCTGCTCACTAAAACAGAAATACCTGTTCTTGGAATTTACATTTCCTTTGTGAGCAAGTAGTGTAAGGGAGGAGCTCAGTGCTGTAAATAGTCTAGAAAAGGATAAAAAAAGTAATCTGGGGTGTTATGAAGACCTGGGTGTTGTCTCTTGTGTTCCTAATTAGAGTAAATTAGGAGTATTTTCTTAGCATCAATGATCACTGCCAGGCTGTGTGGAAAACAATGGCAGCACGTTTGCAAATCAAATTCCTAATTTTATTTGCACCCACGGCTACAAATTCCGTTCTTCCCATTTTCCCTGTCCTGCAGGAGCTGACTTTGGCTGGATTTTTGTGTTTCAGGGTTGTGTATTTCACGGGCTACAGGCAGGTGTACCAGGTGAGGTCCCAGACCACGTACAGGTGCTGCCCAGGATGGTCCCAGCTCTTCCCAGGGGATGCTGGCTGCCTGAACAGTAAGTGTCACTTTGCTTGGCTCAACTTCCTTGATTTTGGCTCATTTCAAGTCCTGTGCCTGCAGAAAATATTCTAAAAGTATCTTTAAAAATGTGCTTAAAAATAACTGTCATGGGGTTTTTTTTAGTTTTCTTTTTTCCTGGTGGCATTATTACTCTTACTCTTACTCTTACTCTTACTCTTACTCTTACTCTTACTATTACTATTACTATTACTATTACTATATTACTATTACTATTACTATTTCCTTGCATCAGAAGGATGCTGCTCTGGTTTCCTGGGAATCACTGTGAGGTGTTTTCCATTTCTGGAGAATTTCTCCATTCAGGGTCCCCAGCCATTCATCCACTTGCCAAATGCTACAAAATATTCAAAATTGAGGCCAAATTGACGTTTGCAACGGTGCCACTGGCAGAAGCTCTGGAAGCTCCTTTGAGAAGGTTTGGGTTTGTCAGGGGCTGGGTTTTTTAAGAGTGGCTGAGTTTGAGCTGCCCCTGTGAGAGATTTGGGATTTCTGCATCCACCCTTTGCCTGCTCCCTCCCGTATCCAGAGGGTGAGCTGGGCTCAGGGTGGTGATTCTGCAGTGTCAGCCTGGGGTTGGGGACACAGCCACAGGGGAAGGGGTGGCAGTGGTCAGGTCTGGAGTGGAGACCCAGAACTTGAGGCTTTGGGGTTCTGTGGCTGGAGTCCTGCTCTCTTCCAGTGCAATTCCCTGCCCAACAGGCACGGAAGCGTGCCCTCCCCAGCTGTGGGGGAAGCTGAGAGATGTATTCAGGTTTGCACGTGATGGGGATGTGCAAATATCAGCCTATAAGACGATTTTATGCTGTTGTTGCAGAAGACAGAGGCAGCTTTATCCCTGTGGGCCCCACATTCCCTATTTCCCTCCAGATTCTCTGCCTGACACAGGAGGCAGCTGCTGTGTCACTCCTTCCCCTAAACCCTGGGGCCACGTCCAGCTGGGGAAACATTTAACTGGAAACTGCTTCTGAGGTGTTGAGAGCAAGGAAAAAACCTCTTGAACTGAACCAAATCTATGTGTAGAACCAAAAGTCACCTCGTGCAGAGCCCTGCACACTCCTTGTGCTGTGGGATTAATTCCCTGACTCAGTGCCTGGTTCTTTTCTGATTTAGACCTGGAGATGCTCTCCCACCTTCCCCACAGAAAAGCAGCTTTGGATTTTAGTGATAGGCAGGAGAACCAGCAGAGCATTTTGGGATCTGACCTGCCCTGCCATCGGGGGAATCAGATCCAGCTCTGTTTTGGAGGCTGTCAGGATTGGGATTGACCTCCAAGACAGGAAGATGTCTCCCACAGCTGCTTGCCTTTTGTTCTGTGAAGAGGCTGTCTGTGCCTTCCTCAGGCTTTGATGCTTGCAGCAAAGTTTTTTTTTTTTTTAAAAAAGGGATAAAAAGGTGTGTCAAACAACCAGTCTTTATTCTTCCTATTCCAAGCTGTGGCACAGGAGAACAACCCACGGGGGAGAGGAAGCTCCACGGGTCCCTCATAACCCCTGCCAGTGAGCAGATAATAACCTCAGCTGAACTCAGAAAAGCACCTTCTCTGATGATTTTTCCTGCCAAGGAAATGAGTAATTCCATGCAGGAAGGAAGCAGAGAAAAGGAAATAGAGCTGCTCATGGCATGCTCTGAACTCATCCTTCTCATCACTGCGGCTGGGAATGGTCCTCAGGGACTGCTCACAGCAAGGCTGGGCTGGAGTGAAGAAGAGAGGGACAGCCAGTGCCAAAAGCAGAGTGACAGCAGCCCAAAAACTCCTGCAGGAATTGCTGCTGAGCTGCTGGGGAGGTTGAGGTGGATCATGACCTGGAGATGGTGAGCCCTGTCCCCATTCAGCTCTCCAAACCCATCTGGATACCCCTGGGTTCACACCCAGGACATGCTGTAACCTTGTTTCTGGGACAGAAAAATAGGTATTTATGTACCTCAAGTGCAACAGGCACAACAGAGAGCTGATCTCTACTGGCCCTCAGCACAGGCAGGGGCAGAAAATAAAATTACATTGCCTGGTGAATCAACTTCTGAGCCCCTGAGAGCACCCAGCAGGTTAGGGCTGAGGTGGGCAGTGGGAATTTTGCTCCTTGTTTCCAGACCCCCAGGCAGCAGCTGGAGGAGCATCCCACAGGAAAATGGGGCAGCTCTGCCTGGCCCCTGCAGGTGCCCCCAGCCAGGGTCTGTCCTGATCTCTGCACTGTCCTGAGGAACGTGTCTGGGCTCTGTGTAACTAAACCTCATTGGTTTGCAGGGGTGTGATGGCTTTTCCTGCTGGTGGCTTTGGCCTCAGCACCAGGGTGTCCTTCTGGAGCAGAGGAGGTGTAGGAAGGCCTGGGAGGGAATTCTCAGTGACCACCAGTGAGGCACTGGGGCAGGGGCACACGGCCAGGCCATTATTTATGGATGCTGGAGGTTCCCCTGGTCGGTGTGTAGCATTCTGGGGTCAGCCTGTGCTTGCTGCTGTGGTTCTGCTGAATGCCACAGAGCCGTGCCAGAACATGTCAGCAGGATTTGTGGCCCTTCCTATCTGCCTCCAGAGATCATTGATCGTGTTCCAGGAGTACTGAGCAGGGGAAGGGCATCTCTGCTGACAGTTTAATTAGGGCTGTTGTGCAGTGGAATCCCTCCAGTGGGGACGCCTTGCTCTCCCTTGGGAACTGGCATCTGCTCACTGCAGGGTTCTGTTTGCTCTTTGCTGGTCAACATTTCTCCTTAAAAATTAAAAAACTACCCCAGCCCATGTGAGGGGAAATTTTCAGCACTGCAGGCTCAGTGTAACCAGCCAAGGCCCTCTGCCACCTTTTTGTTTGAACATGACCAAACTGTCTGACATTGATGGTGATCCTAAACACCGTTATGAGATGGGATGTCCCAGCACCCTCTCCCAGGTCAGGAGAGTTGTTTGGGCTCTCAGAGCTGTCCTAGTACCTGGAAGAGGAATTTGCCTTGTTGCAGCCACTGCACTGGGGGTACCCACTGTTAGCATAGGTTGGAAGCTGTCTGTAGCAAACCTGGGGTCTCCTCCCCTTCTTCATGTGCAGATTTGTCTCTGAGCTCTTACAGGTGAAGAAATGTCCCCAAATATAGGGTTGTGGGGACAGTACTGGAAGGGTGTGGTCTCTGCTAGGAGCAAACAGCTCAGCAAGGGATGGAAAATTGCATAGAAACAGAGATCTCACTGGTTTCATATAGAATTTCTATTTCACAGAATATTTGGCTTTGTTCCTCTCCTCTGATTTGTGTGCCCTCTGAAATGGTGACAGCCAGCCTTGCTGGCCACCCCCAGGACTGTCATGAGTGTTTGTTGCCTTCTATTGCCCTCTGTCCTGCACCACTGATCTCTTTGGGAAGGAGAAAGGTCAGAAGTCAAGACACCCTTTGCATTTTTAGGATGGCACCAGATTCTTTCCCTGCCTGATCGCTGATAGTTTAACTCTCAGACTGAGCTGCCTGCTTTCAAGTGGCCTCTGAGATGCTGCTTAAATTCCACCTGGGTTCAATAACACAGGTAAAGCCCTCAGTGATTAGGAGAGGGGCCTGCATGTCTGGTAATCTCTGTGATCTCCACTTTCAGCTGCAGATATTGAAAAGCAGAATCTCTCTGAGTCTGTAACTCTTGACATGTGTGGAGGAGCTGGAGCTCAGCCCCCCACAGCCTGTCTGTGCTCTTGGTCCAGCCCCTGCCAGCTTCAGAAAGGACATGGTGAGGCAGAAAAGCACCAAGGAGGGCTGTAAAGGGGTTAAAGAGGAGACCATGGCTAGGTTTAGTGTGGGTGTCACTGTCACTGCTGTGATGTGGCCTACAGAAGCTCAGCCTGAGCTGCTGGTCTAAAGCTGGTCAAAGTTGTCCTGAACTCAAGTTTTTATCCAGGTGAGGTCCTGCTGTCTTCTGATCTTCAGCTCAAGTGGAGTTAAAGCCTAGTCTTAGGTAGGAAGGAGAATTAATGCTCCTTTGAGGGAGCATCAGAGTCTGAGACACGATGAAAACCCATGGGATCATCCCTAGTGCTGAGCAGAAAGCAGCTGAATTGTGACCTCCCCATTAAAAGAAAAAACTTCTGTTAGTCACAAATGGCCAGTTAAAATGCTCCAGAGTGAGTTACCCCACACTGAACTGGGTTTGTTCTGCCAACTCCACTGAGTTTTCAGCCATCACCTTGCGAGCAGGGAAGGAGTGCTCGTGGGGACCTGCTGTTCTTGCTTTGTTGGCACAACCACGGAGCCTGGCATGGCCCTGGAGCCTGGCACAGCCCTGGAACCTGACACAGTCCTTGAACCTGGCACAGTCCTTGAGCCTGGCACAGCCCTGGATCCTGGCACAGCCCTGGAGCCTGACATGGCTCTGGAACCTGACACAGCCCTGGAGTCTGGCACAGCCCTGGAGCCTGACACAGTCCTTGAACCTGGCACAGCTCTGGAGCCTGACATGGCTCTGGAGCCCAACACAGCCCTGGAACCCAACACAATCCTAGAGTTTGGCATAGCCCTGGAGCCTGGCATGGCCCTGGAACCTGACATGGCTCTGAAGCCTGGCACAGCCCTGGAGCCTGGCACAGCCCTGGAGCTTGGCATGGCCCTGATGACTGGCACAATCCTGGAGCTCAACAAAATCCTGGAGCCCAGCACAGCCATGGAGCCTGGCACAGCCCTGGAACCTGGCACAACCCTGGAGCCTGGCACAACTGTGGAGCCTGGCATGGCCATGGAGCCTGGCACAACCCTGGAGCCTGGNCAACTGTGGAGCCTGGCATGGCCATGGAGCTTGGCATAACTCTGGAGCTCAACACAATCCTGGCTCCTGGCACAACCCTGGAGCCTGGCACAACTGTGGAGCCTGGCATGGCCATGGAGCCTGGCATAACTCTGGAGCCCAACACAATCTGGGAGCTCAGCATAACCCCAGAGCCTGGCACAGCCCTGGAGCCCAGCACAGCCCCAGAGCCTGACCATGTGCCCCATCACAGGGCGAGCAGCTCAGGCTTGTGATCCAGGTTGGAAGCCTCGGCAGGAAATGCGTCCGGCTCGCAGTTTAATTTCCCTGAGAGGCGGTGGCTTTGCTTTGTCCATCACCTCCTGGCTGCTGCAGGCTCATTGTTTAGTCAGCTGAAAAGCTGTGACTGAACTCCTGAACCTCTTGCCTGCGATGGTGGTTAAAGGTCCATCGTGGGCTCCCCTGGGAGCACATCTCTGCCCGGGCAGGGGGTGGCCGGGCTGTACCTCAGGGAGCCCAAACGTTGCTTTTCTTCATCGCTCTTCCTCCTAAATCAGTCTCATGTCTCCAACTTCCCCAGGATCCCGCCTCGCTGAACCCTCACAAAGGGTTCCTGGCCTCTGAGCAGAAGGCGGTGATGCTTCCCATAATTTATTCTTTCTCTCCCTGTTTCCCCGAACAGTGTCATTACCCTTTTCCCAAATTTCATCACATTAAACTCTGTCGCTCTGAATTAGGAGCTCGTTTGCAGGAGGCCTGGAGGGCGCAGAGGGGGAGACCCACAGCCCCCACCAGCCCTCGGGCTGGGAAGTAGGTTATTATGATTTCCACTCGGTATGTGCCAGCCTGCAGCACAGAGCAGGGAATTGTCCGGCTCATTCAGGAAATCTGGGGCACTGCCAAGAATAACACCCCTGTCTTCTAACCCCTGATTTGTGTCGCTGAAATTGCTTCTAATATTTTCCATTGTTGTGCTTTGGGTCTCGCTGAGCTGCTCTGAGAGCCGAGTGCTGCCGGTGAGTTGGGCTCCCTGGAGCCAGGCTTGGCTGTGCTGGGACCTTCATGAAAATGTGGTTTTTTTAGGTGTTTAAGGTGAAAGATTCAGGAAAAACCAAACCACTGTGTAATTTGGCCAGGCAACCCATTCTTTCTTATGATGCTGAGGCCTGAAGGACTTAAAGAAAAGACAGCTCCTCTCCCCTCATGCATGATCAGAGCTGGGAAAACCTGGAGGCTGCAGCCCTAGAACACCTTGGCACACACCTGGAGACGGGAAGCTGTTCCTGCCTCACTGTGCAGGGAAGTATTTGCAATCCACAGGCGTCACGGCTGGGCTGAGCAGGATGCTTGGCAAAGAGCTTCCCAAGTTCCAGTGCTGTGCCAGCAGGGGATTGATACGGGATCGCTGCAGTCCCCGGGGATACGTGGCCATGGAAAGCGACTAAAGTGTTAGATGAGGAGATAACTGGCTTTGTGAAGCAGCATTTCATCACGGGTTCATTAGTTCCAGGAGACGACTGCTTGGGCTTCAATGCTACCTTTGTGTTATAAATAATCTTCTCTTCTGGAGGGAGGGGAGTTTGAAAAATCATCAGGTGCTTAAAAGAGCCAGTGCTGAGGCTGGAGGATTTTGGGCTCTAGTGGATCAAAGGTGCAAAGTTTGTGGAGTTTGGCATAAGCCAGGCTGTCCCTGTGTGGTAAAAGAATTGGTAGAAGAAAGGGCCTTTGAGCAGGTACATAGCTCTGTCTGGCAAGAGGATGTGCTTTGAGGGCAAATGTGAATATTTGGAGGATGGCACATTCACCTAAACCTTCACCAAACCTCCCTAAGCACAACACCTCAGGAATCACAACATTTCCCTGGTCAGTGCAGCCTTGGCAGAAGGTGTTGTGTGAGCCAGGAGCAGGATTTAGCACAGAGGAGAAATCAGGAAGTCAATTGTGTTCCTGTAGGAAAAAACAGAGCCAATATTTGATATATGGGAGATTCAATAGTGGGAATGCAGTAACGTGGTTATTAGATTTCCATGTACAGTCAGTTAGAACAGATTTTTCAGGCGTGACCAGTTGACACCCACCAGCTTTGGGTTCCTTTTGGGAAGGCAATCCGTGCCCTTTCCCAGCTTGGATTTCGTGTGGCTGCCTCAGAGTTTTGAGTTGTCTTTTACAATTGATAACTTTGCAGATTTATCTCCTGGTGTGCTCAAGCTGTCCTGCCCCAAAACTGCAGCCCCTGCCTTGCACTGTTTCCATCTGTGATCCCTTTTTCTCTGAGTGCACAATTAGTGTTTTGGAGCCAGCGCAGGGGGTTTTGTGCCAAGAATTTTGGAGCCATTTTGGAAGCCTGCGCGGGGTGCCAGTTATAATGACACAAAATGAAATGTGTAATCACAGACCTGCTTTTTCTGTCACTAATTAGTTACAGCTTTAGCTGGAATGGGAAGAGAAGCCAGGGGGGCTCCCAACTTGCAAATAAGAGGGAGAAGCTGCAGCCAGCAGAGCCCACGTGCGTGGGGGACCCTCCGGTCAGCGAGTGCTGCTGTAATTGTTACCAGGTGGCCCCAGATTGTACAAGGGCTTGTAATTTAATCACAGCTTTCTATGTTTAGTTGGTAACTGACCTGAAGGCCCTGTGACACCATTGGTGGCTGCAGTGTGCTCCTTCCTGGGATGTATCAGCTGGAATAGATGGGTCCCCATGGCTTCTCTCAGCCCAGGGCTCTCCAGAGTCCAGCCTGGGCTCAGCAGAGGGTTGGGGTGGGTGAGTGGGAGCTGCTGGACCAGGGGCCACCACTGTGTATCTTGCTCTGTATCATCAGTTGATGCTCTTTTCTACAGGTTTTTGCCAGGTTTTTGTGAGACAGATTCCTACCAGTTCCATTGCTCTTGGAGTTTGTAGCAATTTGTTCAATGAAAAGTGGGAGGAAAAAAAAGGAGGTGAGGGAAAAAGAATGAAGAGAGGAGCTGGCCGTCACCACAGCTCTGTCCAGATCAGTGAACAGAGAGAAAATTTCATTGTGCAAATCTTGAAACAGATTTAAAAAGGAAGATGGATGCTTGTTCTGCGTCCTTACCCCCTGACAAAGCACCACACTCATCACAGTGCCCCTTCTCACAACATTTCTACTTTTGAGACCAGCATTTCCCAGTGGGAAATATAAACCACGGGCTGCATTTCATGAGTTATGAGAAGTCCACGCTCCCCTGGAAAAACCATAACCTTGTTAGTGGGTTTATGGGGACGATTTGGAAAGGTGGATTTCAGAAGCCTAATTGAGCATTCTGTGTCTCCGTGTCCATTTTACACTCCGCTGGGTGAGAACAGAGAAACGTGGCTGCTCAGGCTTACTTACAGTTTAGCTCCATTTCATCCTCTGGGCCGCCCGAAGGTGACCCCACGATGGGGCAGCCAGATCCCAGGGAGGCTTGGTGCAGAGGTGGGAGCAGCCCCCAGTTGTTCTAGAAAGATCCCTCCAATTTTGGCACCAGTGACTTGTATTTGTTCCCTCGAGATCTTGCGTGAGTCGTTTTCTGACTGTTTTACCCACTTGTTGGCTGAAAAAGCATCCTTTTACCACAGCCCTGATGTTCTCCTGTGATTCTCAACGAAAGCCCTTAGACATGCCCTGAGGTAATTTTCTTCCTATCCTAAATTTTGAGATTTTGTGCATTGAGCACCGCACTGTCAAGCAAAAGAAAAGAAATCAACTTTCCAAAATGGTTCAACAGTGTTTTTTTATGACTGTTCAAGTCTTCTCTGGGGCTTTGGGCATGTCACCAGGGATGGGGTGTTTGCCCTTCTGGTGGTGAGTGTGGGAATCTTCCTCTTCCTCCTCTTTGCAGCTGCCTGTGGTGGCATTTGTCTCAATGGTGGGAGTTGCTGAGGGGATCCTCGCAGCTCTGTCACTGCTCCTCTGGCTTCCAGGGCCCTCACTGCCAGCACGGTAAGCAGCCCTGCCAAATTCTTCCTTTAATTCTGAGCTGGAAGAGGAGAGGTTTCGGAGCGAGGGATGCCCTGATTTATTTACATTTTACTGTCGCCGTTGTTTTATCTGCAAAACTCCAACAATCTCCTCTTGGCTTTCGTGGTGTTTGGGGAACTTGGATGTTTGGAAAGGAAATACTTATCATGACTTGCTGTGAAACACAGCTCCGTGCTGTACAATGGCCTTTATTCCTGGCTGCCATCCGTGGCAGGATTTGCTGGAATCGGAGAAGGAAGCTGATTAAAGTTGGGTCAAACAAAGGAACCCCGGGGTCACAGCCTGTGGGGTGAGCTGTGCCCAGGGCAGTGTGGCATTGAGTGCCACCTCGGAAAGGAATGTCCTCACATCTTTGGCCAGGCTGCATTTTGGGGCTGCTAAGCTTTATTTAATTAACCTTTGTGAGATATAGAAACTCCCTCTTGAAGGTTATTGAGTTTCCCGTGGTTGGTGGCTCACGGATGTTCTGTTTTGGGAACAGGATAGTCCATAGCAAACAACCCCTGAAAGCTGGGATGTGCCTTGGGCTAAGAACAGGTTCCTTGGGCTGCAGGGACACACGCTTGTCTCTCTGCTCCCTGTCACTGCTGAGCCTGCAAGGTCCAGGGCAGTAGTGATTGCTCACATCATCTTCAGATGATGCTGATTTATGGCACCAAATTAAATAATGAGACTTTTTTCTTTACCATCCACGACTGTGTCTGTCCTTTCTGAGACCTTCAGTTCTGTCCTCTTTAGGAACCACAGATATGTGGAGGTAGGGGAGCTGACCTGGAAGGACATTTTATCAAAACCTTGGACCCCCCTAACCCTAACAAAGGCAAAAAGGTGAAGTGTGAATCAATCAGTGCAAGGAACACACACGTCCTCTCTCATCCAAGCTGGTGGGGTAAATATTGGGTAAATGTTTTCCTGTGCAGAACCTGAGAGGTAAAAAGCACTTTCACACTTGGAAATGTTTAGCAATTCCCATAGTTATAATTGGTTGCAGCTTTGAGAATTGAACACGCATTTTGGAGACCCTGAATATTTTATTAATTGGGAAATGTCTTGGTTTGGAGGAGAAGAAAACGCTGGAATGGCACTGAAGATACTCACCTTGCACAAGGGACCTGAAGTTGGGGCTTTGGGTCTAACACGCCTGTCATGTTTTAAATAAAAGTCCGAGTTCCTGAATATCTGTTGTCAGATGCCACTGTCACCATTTTGGCAGAGTTGTGGGAATGGGATGTGGAAAAGGGATGTCCAAGGACACAAATTATGGCTCTGCTGCCTGAAGTTAAAAGAAGAAACTGATCCAAACTCTGGTATTTTAGAGTGAACAAATTACAAGGAACAGGGAAGAATGTGAAGTGGAGGGGATAAATCATTCTTTGTGCTGCTTGTCCTAAGTTTGTAAAGCATTAATTGCCCTGTTTCCTCCTGGCAGAGGAAAGCTCAGCTGAACCAGGAGCATTCCTCTGCATTTGCAACCTCAAATTATGTTCATTCCTGGGTGATTAATATTTCACACCCAGGGCAGGAGTGACCCCCTGCCATCCCATTCCCTTTTTGCCAGACAACATTTTGTTGTTTCCCAGGCCCATCATTTGTAAAGGTTTGAGCATTTTTGTTGCCTGCAGGTGAAGGACAGATAGAGGCAGAGGAGACTGGGGACTGTGTTCATTTTTCAAACAGCTTCAGAAAGCTTTCCTGACTTTCCAGTTTCATTTTAAATTTGGTTTCTGTCCTACTTTTAAAGAGATGCCCCTGAAAAATTCCAGAAGTCAATGAAACAGCTGCATTAGCCTTGGCTTGCAGAAATTATTTTTGTGTGTTTCTTGTTGCCTTTTGTTATTTGTAGCATTTTTCAAATCTCACAGTCCCTGTCACAGTGGATGTGCTGATTGAGGATAAGGAAAGACACCAGACACAGCATCATCCTTCCTTCATCTTCATTTCTTACTGACTCCTGTCAATGGTTCTCTTCGGTAAATACTTATTTTTTGGACAAATTTCTGGTGAAAAACCCAATTGTCTGGATTTCCATCTTCTCTTTCACTGTTAAAAGTGCTCTGGGTGGTTGGCTTTGCTCACCAGTCAGCGTTTGTGCTGGATTTTCCTTATAGGATGAGAGGCTGCTTTGGGGAGGGACACCTCATCCGTGACCTTTCCTTATCTATCACCTGTCAGAGGAACTATCCTGGTGTTTGAGATGATGGCTCCTCCTTGAGAAAGGATGAAGCTGTGGTGTTACTGGGCTAGAGTGGCTCTAGATGTGGGCAGGACAAGGCTGTTTGGTGAAAAGGACACGAAAATAACCCACATGAGCAAAGCTGTGATAGTCCACGTGTCACTCGTCTTTAAGAAATCCGTGTTTGATCCGAAAGGAACCGTGTTTTCTTGCCTGGAAAGAAATACAGATGTGTTTGCTTTAGAGGCAGGACGCTCCCTGTCCTGGCCAGACTCCTATCAGAGCTTTCAGCACGGGATATTTTTGCTGGCCAGCCCCGAGCAGCAGCAGCCGGGTGTTTACCCTGGCTGGGCAGCCGGCGGCTCCCCAGCGCTGGCCGTGCAGGGTGAGGTGCTGTCCTTCCTGCTCCCCTGAGCTGCTGACAGGGACAACATTCGCTCACCCTCTGGGTTAAATCACCTCGTGGTGAAGGCACAGCCCTCGCTGGGGCTGGGTGAGCTCTTGCAGGAAGCTCTGCAGAGCATCACGTGTGCCTGTCCAGGTTTCAACACCTTTTCTGTTTTGTTGCCTCTTAGTGGCTTTTTGATCCTGTCAGATGCTGTCAGTGTAGAAATGGATATTTTTTTCCCCACTCTTCTTTCCCTGCTCACCCCTCATCAGGTGAGCTTTTCTTAGCAGCAAACTGCAGCAGAGGTTGAGCTGGACAATCTAACAGTGACCACAGACTGGTTTTGAGCTGAGGAAGCCTCTGGGTTGTCCTGAACTCCTTTGGTGTCTTCCATCCTGGCTAGATGAAGGGGTTGTAAATGGAGTATTCAAAGTTTGGAGTGAGGTTCCCTTTAGAGCTCCTTTTTGGGGGCTTGGACATAAATGACCTTTCAGTGCAGGCTCATTGCTGGAGGGAAGGGGTGTCAGAGAGCCTGGGCTCTGCTCCAAGCCTGCCTGGCCTTCCTGGGAATCCTTGGACCATCCAGCGCTCTGGGGTCCGGTGCTGGTGAACCCACCAGACCCCAGCGAGTGCAGCAGAAGGGGACCTGTGTGTGTGGGAGGTGTCAGTGGCCAGGGCTGGGAAGGTGGCTGTGTTATTTACTGGGAAGGTGGCTGTGTTTTTTGCTGGGAAGGTGGTTGTGTTATTTACTGGGATGGTGGTTGTGTTATTTGCTGGAAAGGTAGTTGTGTTATTTACTGGGAAGGTGGTTGTGTTATTTACTGGGAAGGTGGTTGTGTTATTTGCTGGGAAGGTGGCTGTGTTGTTTCCTGGGAAGGTGGTTGTGTTATTTGCTGGGAAGGTGGCTGTGTTGTTTCCTGGGAAGGTGGTTGTGTTATTTACTGGGAAGGTGGTTGTGTTATTTACTGGGAAGGTGGCTGTGTTGTTTTCTGGGAAGGTGGTTGTGTTATTTGCTGGGAAGGTGGCTGTGTTATTTACTGGGAAGGTGGTTGTGTTGTTTTCTGGGAAGGTGGTTGTGTTATTTGCATGTCCTGCTCTAAATCAGCTGCTTGGCTTCACCCTTCGCTCACTGGAACCTCCCAGCAGCGTGGATCGTTTCAGCAACACTCAGGCTCCTGGGGCTCTGCTGTGGGAACTGCACCGTGCTGGGGGGCCAGGACCATTCCTAATTAGCCCGGCTGTGTTTTGAAGCCTGGGCCAGCCCAAACCTCCTTTGGCTGAGCACAAAGCAGAGGTCAGCAGTGGCGAGCAGGGCCGTGATTAGTGTCTGTGCCTGGAGGCCAGCTCGGGTGGCTTTGTCACCCTCCGCCTCAGGAGATCATTATTGTCTCTTTCTTTTATAGCACTGCCCTCATTTACCCAGCCTTTGACGTGCCCTCGGCGTTGTTTGATTGAGTAAGGACCTGATTTCTCCTGCTAATCTCTCCCGAGCTGTTCAGTTGGAAGCCTTTGGATGTGTTAGGGCTGGGAGAGAGGGGTTTGCTGGAGGCCACAGAAACGTGGGGCTGCGAAACGCTCAGAGATGTTGGAAGTCAAAATGGGAAGGGTTTATTCTTTGGAAGCAAAGGAAAGCACAGGCAGTATTTTCTTGGATCCAGGAGCCAGATGCTCTTTCCAAGACGGAGAGACTCGCGTGACAGCGCCAGTTCAGACTCAGGTGACTTCCCCAGAGCAAGGACAGCCCGGTGCAGACTTCAGAATGACGGTAGCAAGATGCTGTGATCGATGCTTCCTGGGCTGGCAGTTCATGAGGCCGATTTAAAATCCGTTTTGTGGAATTAAATGGCTGCAATTGTTCTTCAGCTGTCAGTTCATTGGAGAGAATCCACGGTTAATAATACCAGGGCTAAATTAAGCAGAGCACTTCTCCAGCAGCCAAGAAGTCCAAATACTTTTATTTATAAGCAGCCTCCTGATTCACAAGGTTAGCCTTCTGCTGGGAGGGGAGAGGAGCCTGAGGCCAGAGGAGATTCCTGCTGGGATTTTCTTGTATTTTGGCTCAGGAAGGCAGTGGAACAAGGGCAGCTTGTGCAGAGCTCGGCTGCGTCCTGTGCTATCGGCTTGTCCATCAGCCAAGCGTGGTATTTAAGAGCTGGCAAACAGGTAGGGCTGAGCTCTTTGAAGAAATCTGTGAGAGGAAACAAGCCAAGGCGATGCGGGGGCTTATTCAGCTAAAACCCATCTTTTGTAAAGGGAGTTTGGAAGAAAAGAAAGAATGTGCTGGAGCCAGGGGAACATCTGTTGTTGTACCTGCAAAAGAAGTGTCCTGGGACTTGTACCTGTAAGGTGACCCCAGGCCCAGAGTCCCTCGCTGAGGTGTGTTGGTCAAACACCGTTCATCACACCCGGCACCATCTCCGGCCTCCACGTAACTGCAGGGCAATAACTCTGTGAATAACTGAGTGGCTCGTATGATTTGAGTTTCTAAAGGTGAACTGGAGTGCAGCAAACAGCCTTTTGGATGTGCATGGCTCTGTCCAGCTCCATTGGTGAGTGATGGAGTGCGTGCAGAGGCAAAAGTATCGCCGGCCATTTGTTTAAAGGAACGGGATACTGGGTGAAGCAGAGCTAAAATCTGATGGGCTTTGGTGGATTTGAAATATGGCTGGCTTTGTTCTTTTCAGGCTTTCCTTGGGCTCAGCTCAAGAATTAAGGATTTCATGATCATTTAAAAGAGATTATCATATTGGGTGGAAGAAAATATACGGCTCAAGTCCTTTGGATGAATTGTAGCCCTCTGCTTAGGTTTTGGCAAATAAATCAGAGTGGAACCTTTTCACTGATTTGAAACGCTTGCACAGATCTTTACTGCTCCTCACGTTAAGATCTGCCAAGGGTAAGAAAACTTGGAAGGAAATGATTCATTGAGCCACCTGAAGAAGACAGCAAAAAAAAAAAAGAAGACAAAACTGCTTTGCTGTGAGGGATGGGTAGCTTGGGACAAGTCATGTGAAGTGCTGGATGGCATCTTCAAAGCGCTGCATCCCCTTCGGTGAGGGCTGAAGCTCCCCAGCACCTCCCGTGATCCCTCCTCCACCACGGCAGAGCCGGTCCCGTGGCAGCCCCTGCTCTAATCTCCCTGCAAAAGATTTCCTTGGAGCTTCCCAGCCAGCTGTGACCAATTAAACAGGGGCCGTGGCTGCAAAACCGCAGCCACTCGCGGAGCCGGGCGAGGGCTTCGAGGGGTTTACGTCTCTGGGAGGGGCGAAATCTGCCCGAGGTGTTTTCTTCCTGTAAACCACCCGGGGAAAGCCAGGTTGTGAGCTCAGAGTCAAGGGATATTTATGGAGGAGAACCGATTATTTTTCAGGCGCTGTGAAATGCTCCAGTGTAACTGGACCACTGGGATCCCATCGTGTAATTGGTAATAAGAAGGATTTGTTTCTCAAATACAAAGGAGATTGAATTAAAACTGAGACTTGAATTAAAATTGTATTCTTGGATAATTTCTGGAGAGGATTGAGCCCATCCCCCTGGTCAGATAGCCAAAGACCATTCCAAGCTCACAGTTCCTCACCAGTTACTGGTTTCTTGCAATGAGAGAGAACATGATTGTGAGTGAGAGACTAAAATCTTTAGGTCTTCAGTGGATTCACAAAAGTGAAATGACAGGGCACAGCTGGATTCCCTAACTGTGACAGAATCATCAAATCCTTTAGGTTGGAAAAGACCTTTAAGAGCATCGAGTCAAATCATTCACCGAGTCTTTGCTTGTTTTCAAAGGATCTGCTGAAATTCAGTGGTGTGGGAGCCACGCTACCCATGGGCACAAGGGCCAGGTTCCAACCAAAATAGGAGGGTTGGTGAGTGAGATGGGGAGTAAGGGCCACAGCAGGAATGAGAAGCATTGCTGCAAAGCTGCCTGGAACTTGTAGAATTAATTTATGCTTAAACACACAGCCCACTCTGCAATAAATCGTTGGTATGTTATGCTTTCCGTTTCTGGGTTTGGAAAGGTTGGGGAAAACATTTTTTCAATTCATTAAGTGCTGCCTTCTCTGAGGCATCATTTTAAAGTCGTATTCTCTGGCAGGTGATAACATCTTTCAAGCAGCCTCTGAAATGCCTTATTCCCACCTCAGCAACAGGTTTGCCTTTCATTTTTTCTTTGTTGTGTGTCTGTTTTGTCTCCCATGCTGCATGGGCTCAGCACAGCAGTATAATTGGTTTAATAATTCAGAAACAAACACATATTGAGATTTCAGTCACTACAAATCCCATTCTTTCTGGGAAGATGCTCAGAGGATTCCCTCCCCAGAGGTCTAATCCATGTGAATTATGTGAGGAAAGGAGGACACTTTCCACACATCCTTTATCCAAGTTTCAGTGCATGCGAATTCCTGTTGTGTTTTTCCCTTGGGCTGGAGTTTGATTTTCTGGGCAGCCTGGATCCAAACTGAGTTGTTTGATAGCGGAGAAGGAAGAAAATCTGCCACTAACAACCCCCACAGAGAATTCCAGGTGGCACCAGCCAGTGAAGGAGTTTTTTATGGTCACTTTTTACTGTTTTACGAAGTTCAAATGGAAAATGTTACCTTGGAAAACAGGACTCCTCTTGCATCAGTGGCACCAGGATCAAAGCACCAGCTCAGGGAATTTGTTCCTCTGCAGCTTCTTTATCATGGAATTATAGAGTATCTTGAGTTGGAAGGGACCCACAAGAACCATCAAAGCCATGCCAGGGCTGGAGCTGTGACCCTGGAACTGGTTCTCCCTGCACATTCCTCAGCAGAGGAATCTCTAGACTGAAAGGAGAGTCTGGGGGACCCTCACCATTCTGGGCTGAGATTCCCCAGCCCCAGTGTGGCTGGTTTCCTCCCAGACACACTTCATTTTATGGGGCTGCAGTTTCCCGTGGCTCTGCTCGCAGACAGTGACACATGTGCTGTTTTAACGCTGTGGCTGCTCTCCCCTCTCACAATCCAACATTTGCGGGGCCTCAGCAACCCCTCGACATTCCCGCTGGCCACACGGGCACCTGCTCGACCCCTGCTCTCTGCAAACCAGCCAAACCCCAGTTTTGGAAGCCCACAGGTGTTTCTGGTTTGCGTTAATGGATATTGACTGCCTGTCCTCCCTCCTCTCCAAGCCAATAAAGCCGTGGGTCTGGAAAGGCTCCGCTCCCCGCTGGAGCAGCAGGCCTGGCTCGGGATGCCAAGAGCCTGAGCGAGCTCCTTCCCCACGGCAGGAGTCACACAGGCTCACGGGCGCCCGCTGGCCCCGAGCTGCTCTCTGAAGTCATTCCTTTGTGTGTGACTTTCCATTTTCCACGTTGGCTGGGCAGCCCGGCACGCTGTGGATTTCGGGCACTGCCATCACCGTTGGGGTTTGTTTTACACGGGGCTGCCCCTTGGATTTATTGGGATCTTCTTTTCAGGGTCAGCGTTAAAAACGTGAGAGACAGAATTTTTGTTCGGACTTAGACGTTTGTTGTTTCTTATCTCAGTCACAGCCTCGCTGACTGTGAGTGCTTCTATACACTGAGTTAACAGAGTAGAAATGGTGCCTAGACTTCTGTCTTCGAGGTCTTTTCTTGAGTTTACAGTACCCAGTTATGAGATGTTAACTAATTTATTTTTACTTTTAACCCAATAACTAATTACTTGTGTCCTGCACTGCAGATTTTTTAAAATAATTATACGAAATTACCTAAACTCATGAAGAATGACTAACCTACGTCCTAAACCTTCTATCTTGTTACATATATATCTTATATATGTATAAGATATATATACATACATTTATATATGTGTATATACATACATTTACATATGTATATACATATATATATTATACATATATATTATAATATATTCATATATATCTTAAAACCTTAAATTCTAAATTTTTCACT
>VZTB01008390.1:351416-373041 GCA_013397245.1 Thryothorus ludovicianus
TTCGAAATCTCCTGTGTCTAGAGTTCCGACAGCCACCAGCCACTGGGCTGGTACTGGGAGCAGTTTTTGGTGGTTTTCACCCTGCTGAGGGAATCTGCCTTTCCCAGGTGCCTTCAATTGTGGCATTTCCACGAGCTCTTGTAGCTGGCAGAGCCTTGGTTTGAGGTGGGACCCCGCTGCAGATGGGCTCTGCCAATGCAAGAAGAAGTAACATGACCCATGTTTGCTGGTTAAATTTGGGATTCTCTTCCTTTAAAGATTTATGTGGCTTGCTTAAAGACTGGCTAGACCATTCCCAGAGGTCCAACCCAGCTCTCCTTGCCAGGAGCTGTTTCGAATCATGGATAATGGGAGTCACTCCTGTGATTCACGGTCCTGCTCCGACTGTCAGAGATCAAAGGGCCAAAATCACCGAGCCCGGTGTAAGAAAGGCAGCAGCCGGCAGGGGCTGGGTTAAATGGAGAAAGGGGCAGGAGGGCTCTCAGAATTAAGGAGGATCTGGGGATGCTGTGCCTTTCCTTGGCATGCCGTTGTGTTGTGTGAGGGGTGTTGGGTTTCAGCCCCGCAGATGCCGAGCCGATGGATGCCAGATGTGTGTCATTAGAGGATACCTCTCCTTACCAGCTGCAAATTGTCCATCACTTCCTCTGCTGTTTTCACCGGGAGAAGCTTGAATTCCCACTATTTCCTGCCATCTCAGATGTTGTCAGGCTGCTCTGTAGCTGCCAGGTCGTGGAATTGTACGGCCCAAACCAGTCATGTGGGGCAAAATTGGGCGTTGTGTGTTCATTTGTGTTTTTCAGGAGCTTGGTTAGGATTTGCCTTGATAAACTTGCCCAGAAAATTCCATTTTATATTTAACTTGCAAAATGAATCCCCAGAAAACTCCAAGGATTTCACTGGAAGAATGCTGGAGATGGTTTTGTACTTATGTGAGAAGAAGACATGGCTTTTCACTTTGTGGTCTCTGGTGCAACAGGATATGCTCCTAAAAAAATGTGTGTTTTTAAACAGAAGAAATGGTTAAAAAATAGGAATACAGAATGCTTCTGGTATAGGTAGGGACAAATTCATTAGGAAAATGTTCATACTTTCCCCAGGCTTTTCTTCAGCAGCAATCTGAGGTTTCTGTGATGTTCTGTGTGTTTGATACCTTGCTGTAGGGCACTCGTTGAGTTCTGTGAATTTTCCAGGCCCTTGGAAGCTCATTCCTTCCTGCCTGTATCTCCCAGACAGAGCACTTCAGCAAGCTCCCTTCTAGAAATGGCCTGAAAGGTCTTTTTTATTTTTTAAAACCTGAAAGAAAGGTTCACTATAAGGAAAACAAGGGCAGCAACTCCCTTTGCTGAGCACTTCCACTTGGCTGTTCCACCTGGATCTGTGCTGGCCTTGCCTTGGGGCTGTGTCTGGGTGAGGAGGAGGAAGGTGAGGAGCATTCCATGGGCTCCTGTGGCAGAGATGGAGGAAAAGAGAGGAAAAAGGACCTGGATCTCTTCTGAGGAATGTGTTTGAGGTACCTGTCCCTTCCATGCTGCCATCCTGGCACATTCCATGGTTGGAAATGCAGCATTGGCTTTGACCTTTCCCAATATTCAGTGGAGAGTGGGGGTTCTTGAAATGCATAGGAGAAACAGATGTAAAAAAATTAGTTTTGGGAAGCAGCAGAGCAGGTAATTTTTCTGGTTTAAAATGATTTAGGCGTTATCCCCCTCCGTATGGACTGGGAACCTGCCCTGGATTGCAAAGCAGAGTAGTGACTCCTGGCAAAAAAATACATTATTTCAGTCTCCTTTTTCCCCAGTTGCTCAGGATCTCACCTCATTAATAGTGGAGATTATGGAATGTCAGATATTTGGCGTTTCTGGCTATTGGAGCTGTACAATAGGTCCCTGTGGCTGGCTGTCACTAAGCTCCATCTTTCTGTGGGGAGATGTTTGATCTGCACCTGGTTGTGCTGGGACTGGCCCTGCCCAGGAAACCTCTCCCACCTTAAACAACAGCTCCTTCGAGGAGGTGAATTTCCAGTTTAAAACATTACATTTATTCTTCTATTTTTTTTTTAAACTCATGAATCTCCCTAGAAGCGAGTAGCCCTGACCCTTTCATTAGAGACAAAAGGGAGTGTGTATAAATGTCTTTTGTGGCTTGGCAGTAAACTTGCTGAGGACGACATAAAACGTGCTCATTAAATGCTCTTTACCCAGCATTGCTTTTTGTTTTCAGCAGCACTGTGATGTTTCATCCCACCATTAATTGCCTAATACCAATTATGGCATAAACAAGCCATTTGCTAGTGTAACTTTTTCCATTTATTTTCCAAGGTTCTTACTCTTGACACCCATTATGCATCTGGGAATGTGAGGGGCAATATTTATGGGGGAAATATAAATAATGAGATCAGTGATCAATAGTTTTACTCAGACCTTCCCCTGCTATAAAAGCAACCGTGGCTCTTGAGAACCTTCCAAAACGCTCCCCCCACTTGGATGCTTTGTTGTATTGAGCTTAATTATATGGAGACAAAGAGACTTGGGGAAGACTCTTTTTTCCCAGGGATGTGCCAGTTTTTCGGCGTAAGGCACGGCCTCGCAGCCGAGCGAGCGGCCCCGAGGGAGAGGTGGGCATTGCCTGGGTGTCACAGACACCCCAAACACTGCCAAGTGCCTCGAAAGACTGGGCACAGGCAGAGGGGCAGAGCTGACCCCTCCTTACAGCTTTTCTGCACGAGGTCATTGTTTTCTTTATGGCATTTCAGCTCCTGGCTTCTGTTCTGGCTGAAATCTGGGAGCTGGCCGGAACGAGAAGAAATGAAAGGTGCTGGTTTAGGATTCCCTTTGGAATAAAGAATGGGGCTTCTGGAGCTTCATATTCACATGAGTGAGTTTAAACGTGATAGGTGAAACACCTGGATGTCACACTGACTCTTGCCATGCCTGTAGCACTCATTTCTCTGGCAGCAGAGATTTATCCTTTGTCATCGCTGCTCCTGGAAATAGGGAGATCCCCCCAGTGCAGAGATGGGCACTGACAGGCTCCTTGTGTCAGGAATCACAACTAGAAGGACTCGGGAGGTAGGAGAGGCTTTTGATGTTTAGCTGGAAAAATGGGAATGAGCCAGGGCTGTGAGCCTTGGCTGTGGGAATGAGCCCAGGGATGTGTCTGGAGCCCAGACCCGCTGCCTGGGGCACGTGTGGTGCTCAGAGCCATCAACTCCTCCAGTCCCTGTCTGAACCCTTTGCAGCTTAACCTGGTGCTACACAATTTCTTCTGAAACTTCTTCTCTCCAACTAGATCTTGCTAATTTTTCCCCCTTAATTCTGTGTGAATCTCTTTGGCTTTGTAAGTGGTGAGAAGGAAGCTCTGTGCCTTTCTCACTGCCATGCTGGGTCACTGGTGTCCATTCAGAAGCCACCTGCCATGGGGACACACCACTGAAGGTCACCAGCTGCCTGGTGAGCACAGAGTTTCACCCTGTTGCAGATTTTGCTGTGAGAAACAGCTAAAAATGGGACAAACCTGCTGGAGACACTCAAACCTCCCTGTGCTCAGCTTTGGCAAAGCCTCTGTGATCTCACAGAGTCGAGGTTGCTTCAAAGGGTTGGAAACTTTGAAGGAAGTCTCTTTACCTTCTCTATAAGAGGAATACAGCTTCTTTCCCAGGAGAGTCATCTTCCCGTCTTCCCATTAAACACAGTTTTGGCCATACAGTGGAAAAAAAATCATCAAAGCCCAGCCGGTGCGCTGAGCTCCTGAAGGGAAACCTTGGAAAGCCTCGGAAAGGCTGCCAGGAGCAGTATATTTTTTATGGCATCCATTATATAATGTGTCAAAAAAGAATTCTCTCCACTATGGGGAGATATTTATAGTCCGTAGGGTTTTATGGCAGAAGTGGAGTGTCTCAGGTTACCCTGGCTAAGCCAGGCCAGGCTGTTGCCTCTGGCTCCACGGGAGCAGGTCTGGGAGCCTGAGGGTGACTGGGGAAAGGAGAAGCTGCTCTGGAAGTCATGACCTGCCCCACCTCTCCAGTTCCTGAGGAACCTTGGCAGGACCAAGCAGAAATTTTCCTAAACTCTCAACAAATTGGGCGTGGGCAGCAGGTAGAAAGCAGTGGCAGGTTGTAGGAGTGGGCAGGAGGAGGAAGAGGAGGATGTCTCTGGTGAGTCTCTCTGAGGCTTATATTGGTCAAGGAGCTGAGGAAACAACAAATGATGTGACATCTATAGGAAAAAATGTGTGATCTGAGTGGAGAGGGGACATTTGATGGACATCTTTGCCTTGCCCATTAAGAGAAGCTGTGAGGAGCACACCTGGCACAGGTATGGGAATGCTCTCGGATCCACATCAGCTGGTCTCTCTTGTGAATGTTCCTCCAGAACATCTGCACAGCCTAAAGCAGCACCGTGTGCTGACCTGGCACACACATTCCAGTGGGGTGGAGGCAGATGAAGATGTCACAGGTGTCTCCTTTCGATGGGGAAGATTCCCCAGTTTCCCTGGAAGTGTGGTCACCTCGCCTTGGAGGAGGCAGCTGGAAAAGTGATGAGCAGAAATGTGTTTACCCAAATTGAACCACTGAAATATTTGAGCTAAATTTTCTTCTTCTTTAAAAAATAAATACCTTAAAGAGCAGATATAAAACCCTTTGTAACTTTTCCTGCCTTAACCTCCTTGTCAAGGAGTCGAGTTCCAAAAGACCCGCAAAGTTTACAGACAACTTGCTTATGCAACTTGTAAGTTCATAAAGATTGAAAGCCCTGTCTGTGGTATTGATTAAACCTTATTTGGCCATCTGACATATTTATATTTGTGAGGAGTTTAGTGGGAGCCAAGACTGATAATGCAATTGCTCTGAGGAGGCTGGCTCACGCTAAAGAGGGGGTGTCAAATTGCACACGCACAGCTGGTACGTGTGGGAATGATGCCACTGTGATAAAGTGAGCCTGTGGTCCCTTCTCCATCTCTCCTGGGACTCCCCAAAACCCAGACAGGGCACGTACATGGGTGTGTGTGTGCATGTGGGATCTCTCCACGTGTGGTGTTGGGTTTTCCTACATCCACACGGTTTAACAACATCCCAGAAGTGCCTCACGCTGCCCTTCCTGCCACAGGAAAACATCACAGAATCACAGAACCATTAATTTTGGAAAAGACCTTCAAGATGATTGAGTCCATCTTGTGCCCAGTTTCCACCCTGTCACAAGCCCACACTTGGGCAGGGCACTCCAGACTTCCCTGGGCAGCCTCTTCCAAGGCCTGACCACCCTTTCCATGGAGAAATTCCTCCTGATGACCAGTTTGACCCTCTCCTGGCACAGCTTGAGGCTGTTTCCCCTTTCTCCCTGGGAGCAGAGCCAGACTCCCACCTGGCTGCACCCTCCTGTCAGGTTCAAGACCATGATAAACAAAAAAAAAAAGCTAGAAAGCACCAGATACACCAGCATAGTTTGAAAAACTACCCAAAGATGACAGATGACATCAGTTTGGATGGGAAATTAAGAAAGAAATAAAGGGTGAAGGAAAAAGCCTGTGGGAAGCAGTGCCCGTGGCACGGAGTCAGCATTATCTGAGCATTGCAGGAAGCTGTGAATGATAATCTGCTCCCTGCAGACCACACAGCTCCCAGCAGGCACAGGCTCCTTTTATTCCCCAAAAAGGAGATTTCCTGGAGGTGCTGTCTGTCACGGCTGTTTTATGATGTCTCTGTTATTGCAGGTCAGGAGGAGCCAGGCTGGGCTTGTCTCAGCATTTGATAGAATCCATGGAAAGGCATTGAGTTTGCAGAGTATTAGGTTAATAATAAATTAATAGGTTAATAGGAAAATCTGGATAGGAATTCTGGGGATATGGGAAAATCTAAAATATATCCTTATGGTTTCTCTTTTCCACAACTCTGGTTACACCTTTGTATCTTCCAACTCGTCTTTGCCACCCCTGCTGGCAAATCTGGAGGTACCATGGGAGACAGGGATTGAAGCACCACGGTGCCAAATCCCAGAGGGTGCTGAGCTGGAGAGAGGGGAAACGACACAAAAAGGAAGAAGGAAAACAACAAAGAAACAAAAACCCCACCGAGCCTGGATTTTGTGTGTAATCCCTGTGTGCTGGCAAACTTCAGCAGAGCCCCAACACTGGGAGGATTGTGCAGCCCGGCCCTGGCTCATCCCCCTGGCACAATTTCAGAGAAACAACGGACAGGCTCCTCTTTCATCCCAAATTCAGCCACGCAGAAGTGCCTGCAGGACCCACAGCCAGTCCTGTGCTTAACTCCTTGCATTTTAGCACTGGGGAAAGCGAATTGTCTGGTTTCCTTTTAGGTTATCAGGAGGGCTTGCTCCTGGGGGAATATTGATGAGATTTTCAGGGGCCAAATCCCCAGGATGTCGCCGCCTTTCTGCCAGTGCAGCTGGTTTCAGGAAGATGTTCTACAGCAGCCTCATTTTTAGGGAATAATTACCCAAAGTCTCTGAGAGCAGCTGGAGTCTGTGAGGTGTTCCCTCGGCCAGAGGGAGGGGGTAGAGCATCTCTGCTGGGCTCTGCTCTGCTCGGGATCTGTCTCTGGAGCTGCTCTCTTTGCACTGCCTGTCTCCCTCCCAAGAGCTGCAGATTATCCCTTGGGAATGAGAGAAAACCCGTTTTATCCTGCTTTTAATCACTTGTAGTCTGTATAAACCCTAGTAGTTTTCTTTCTTTTTTTTCTTCTTTTTTTTGTAAAACAAAATGCAGAAACTTTTGTTTGATTTTTTGTCTTATGAAAAGTAACTTCCCTACAAAAACCTGACAAAAAACCGGCCAACCAACAAAAAAAAAAAGAAAAAAAAACCCACAAACCTCCAAACCCCCCAAACACCCCACAAAACCACAAACAAACAAACAGCCGTCCCCACTCCCAAAAAAAAACAAACCACAAACGAAAACAAATAATCCAAACCACCATGGAAAAAAGCTCTTTTGAATATTATTGAAATTAAAAAACAAAACAACCCATTGCAGATAAGAGTTACCTATATGTGTATGTATGCAACACTGNTTGCAGATAACAGTTACCTATATATGTATGTATGCAACACTGCAGATCTAAGTGCAGATTCTGTTGGAAAAACAGATTTTCACAGGTTTTATTTACTTCAGGGCCATCCTTTTAAAGAAATTGATCTGGAATTTGGAAGCGCGGCCTCCAGCTTTTGCTGGGCCTGGGTGTGTGCTGTGAGCTCAGCAGCCCTGACCTTTTTGGGACAATAATCCTGCCTTTGAACCCTTGGTTTGGGACTCTCAGATGATCTTGGGGTATATTCCTTATATTTATAGAGAATATTTCACTATAAATCTGCCTTCATAGCCTTGCTAAAGGAAGAGTCCCAGCAGCAAGGTGGCTTTCCCTGAATATTGGGAATTAAACCAATCTTCTTGTCCTATCCAAGGTGAGGAACCTGCTGGAATTGGGGCCGAGGTTGGCACATTGGCATCAAAATTTGGACCCTGGTCCTCCTTTCCCAGGGAATTGGACCCTGGTCCTCCTTTCCCAGGGAATTGGACCCTGGTCCTCCTTTCCCAGGGAATTGGGCCCTGGTCCTCCTTTCCCAGGGAATTGGGCCCTGGTCCTCCTTTCCCAGGGAATTGGACCCTGGTCCTCCTTTCCCAGGGAATTGGACCCTGGTCCTCCTTTCCCAGGGAATTGGGCCCTGGTCCTCCTTTCCCAGGGAATTGGGCCCTGGTCCTCCTTTCCCAGGGAATTGGACCCTGGTCCTCCTTTCCCAGGGAATTGGACCCTGGTCCTCCTTTCCCAGGGAATTGGGCCCTGGTCCTCCTTTCCCAGGGAATTGGGCCCTGGTCCTCCTTTCCCAGGGAATTGGACCCTGGTCCTCCTTTCCCAGGGAATTGGACCCTGGTCCTCCTTTCCCAGGGAATTGGGCCCTGGTCCTCCTTTCCCAGGGAATTGGGCCCTGGTCCTCCTTTCCCAGGGAATTGGACCCTGGTCCTCCTTTCCCAGGGAATTGGACCCTGGTCCTCCTTTCCCAGGGAATTGGGCCCTGGTCCTCCTTTCCCAGGGAATTGGGCCCTGGTCCTCCTTTCCCAGGGAATTGGACCCTGGTCCTCCTTTCCCAGGGAATTGGGCCCTGGTCCTCCTTTCCCAGGGAATTGGGCCCTGGTTCTCTTTCCTAGGGAATTGTGAGCATGCAGGATGGTTGAGATGCTCTGTGTGCTCTGGAGAGCTCTCACCTTTCGGAGTCCCCAGGATGATGCAGATATTCCTTTTTCCTGTCGAATTCCCTGCCCTGAGCCCGGAACTCGGCTGAGGTGTGGGTGTGCTCTGGATTTGGGGAGATGGCTGATTTCTGGGAAAGCTGGGAAGTTGTTCAAGGGAAAGCCAGATGCTTCCAAAGCGGGGCCTCTGGCGTTTCAGGTTCCTTCAGGCTTTTTCCATTGGAGCTGTAAAATCACCTGACAATAGGCATGAATATTAATGGCTCTTAGCCCGAAGGCAGGGGAAAAGTGAGGGTTTGTTATCAAGGTTAAAAGTGGACGGCTGCTTTCATGTGGGAGTGTGTAACCTCCATAAATAAAACACCAGATGTGCTTGGATTCTGTTTTCCTTTAAACGACTTGGGAATTCTCATAAAGAACAGGAATACCCATGCTCACCAGGAATTTATTTCAAACCTCTCCTTGCAGAGGTGAATTAAAGAAATACGAACCTTGATCTAATATCAATGTCCATCTATTAACAGACAAAGACTCTAACAGTTTGGAGTTACACAGTGTGTGTTTATTACAGCCTGGGCAGTGTGTGGGATATCTCCCTAATGCACACTGTGAAGTTTCATAGGTGATTACAAAGCTTTTATGGACAAAAATGTTGAATATATAAAATACAAATGCATATTCATACCTTCGTATGCTAATTGGCAAGGAGGCCATTAAGCATGTGTGGTTTGTTTCCTGAAATGAGTTGGGGTCTTTTTTATGAGAAATCAATTAAAATGATGAAGTAAACTAAGTCTTCTTCGCTCTGACCTTTTTACCTTTTCAGAGTATTCGTGACAAATGAATCCTTGGTAGAGGTTGTAGTTTCTTGCATTCAATTTGTTTCCTACTATGGGAAAGTTGGCTATTGTCCATAAAATTGACAAGCAATGAGTTATTAGATCCTGGATATCTTATCTGAGATCTGGCTTCTGTTGGGTAAAGCTTATGTGTCTTTTTAGCTAACACAGCATCTATTCTAACTGTAATCTTAACTTTTCTGAAATCCTTAATTCCTCAAAATTAGCATCTCAGAGGGAGCTGGTGAATGCTGGGGCAGAGCAGCCAGGTCGCTGCAGGGTGGGTGCCACGTCCAGCCGGGGTCCTGAGGCTCTGAACCCTCCAGATTAAGCCAGGCTTACCTGTAAATCCTCCAAAACGGGGCCTATCTGCTCACAGACAGGATGTTGGTGCAGGTGTTCCTGCAGGAGGATGGTTCTGCACAGAGCGTGCCTCAGGGAGGGAATGATGCTGTCAGTCCCTTCCTTGGGAGGGATTTGTACTCAGAATATATTTGAAACAAATCTCGCACAGGTGCGAGGCTGGAGGAGCAGGATGGGATTCTTCCAAAGAAGAATTTTTCGTTTTTAAATGAGCAGGGATTAAAAAAAATGGAAAATGGAAAAAATGGAAAAAAAATGTGCTATGTGGGTGAAAGTTCAGAGCAATGTTCTCTTTCCTAACTCTTCCTTGCAAACAAAAAGCAAATGTAGGTATTTGAAGCAGATTATTTGAAACAGTTTTGACAGAAATCGTGGAGGAAGTTTCATATTGAATTTATTTATGTTTCCACGGCACTTTGAATAAAACTGAGAAGCTTTCCAGGAGCTCCTCGACATCCACTGTGTGTGACCTTGGAAATCAAATATTGCTGGAGCCTGTGGGGTGATTTGAGGTGACCCATACTTGGTTTCAAGGGTCTGTGGGAGCCTCCAGGAGGAGTGAACAGTGCTCTGTGCCTGCTCCAGTTGCTGCAAGAGTCCTTTAGTGTCTCACCACAATAAACACGTGAACACAACAAAAACCAACCCTTCATTGCTGAGGACCGAGGTGGCTCGGTAACGTTTTTGAATACTGGCTTGTTTTTTTTTGAAAAATCACCTGAAAAGTTTCATTTCTGAGTGATGTGAAGGATAGGAGTGACCTGAGTCATCTGTGCCATGCCCAGTCCAAGCCAGGATCGGTCCCTCGGGTTGGATTTGAACTGCAGAGTTTGTCCAAAGCTCCCAGAACTCAGGATGGGCAAACAGCCCTAAAATCACGACAGGAAAATCCTCACCCTCAGCCAGCAGTGATGCTGAGCCTGTGGCGAGTTGGGGGGATGAGGAGCACTCCTTGTTTTATTTATGGATCGTGTGTTTCGGTCATGGAGGAAGGAAGTTCCATAAAACTTCGATAAATACAAGCTCTAGGGAGCTGCAGGAGTGTTTGCAGAGCCCAACCACAAAGCTTATTTTGACAAAATGTGGAGGCAAGGATCATTCTGGCTCTGGCTGGGGAAACTCAGGGGTTATGGGGAACCTGCTGAGACTGGGTCTGTTTGAAAGATTAAAGGGAATTTTATATGAAAGCTGCACTTCGACGTCATAACGATAATAACAATAATAACAATAATAATAATAATACTTCAGGTATGCTGGGCTGGCTTCATGTGGCTCCGTACCTCCCCTCAAAAAGACCCTGCATTTATGCACTTACTCTGCGTGAAAATGTAATTAGAATTTATGGATTTATGGAAAAATAAAGCCTGCCCAGAGTGCTCCTCCAGCTCCCTGCCTGGACCCTGCCCTGCCCGGAGCCCTTGGAATGAGCCGGCGTCTCCGAATGCCGGCAGGTTGCTGCGGAGAGGGGGATTAAGCAAACATAAACCCTTGGGGATTTCGTTAAGCTCTAGCAGGCCTTAGGATTTCTGAAAAGTAAAACAAAACCTGCACGGTCGGTCTGGTGTTTCCGAGCAGCTCTGAGCCCAGACAGGACCGAATTAGAGGAGGCTGAGGGAATTAAACGCTGGGGCTCTTTGATCACATCAGCCTTGTTTTGATCGCTGTCCTTCTCCAGCCCTGCTCTTGGCTGGAAATGCATTTAATTCTTCATGACTTGACAGGTTTGGGAGCTGCCCACAGACACTTTTCATTGCTGTTATCGCAGGGCTGATCTGGGGCTGGGTTTGTGCTGGATAAAAATGTCACTTCCAGGGATGGCCCTGCAAGGACCTTCCTGTCACCATCCGTGTCTCTGCCACCCTTCCCATCCCCACGGATCGTCAAAGGATTCCCTCTGCGGCTGGCCCTGGAGGCAGCAGAGATCTGGGAGAGATGGGAATGGGGCTGGCTCAGGGTGAGCAAGGGAAAAACCAAGATTTATCTGCAGTAGCAGAAGGAAACCCGGAGCACGGCGCAGCTGAAGCGCGTTCCTGGCACAGCTGCAGCCCATTCTTCTTCCATCCAGCCCAAATGCCTTCAAACTCTATTTGTCTCCATTTTTCTGCTCTTTTGTAAGAAGGAAATGCTGCTTTACGGAGAAAAAAAAAAAAGCAACTTCTTAAGCACAGATACATTTTTGAAGTGCCTTGCTCAGTGCCAAATGTCAAAAATTTGCCAGCAACTGATAAATCTTTTTGAAACCGCCCCATATATTCCACATGTCCAGCTGAAACTTGGAATTTCCTAATCTTGAGGTGATTTTGGTCTGTATCCGAAAATAATGGAGTGGTGGAGCAGTGATGCAGGGTTGGGGAGCATCTCCAGGGCTGGTTCACAGCTTCCAGGGGGATTTTGGGGAGGATGGAGGATGCTTCAGGGGAGAATCCCAGGTTTTAGCTCCTTCAGCTCCCCAGTGGAATCCGTGAGAGCCGCTGAGNTGTGTCTCATTCTCCACTTGAGTTACAAAAATTAGTAGAAAATGAGTACAAGGTGTCTATTTTACATTTTTCAACCTTTTAGTTTAGATTTCTGTGGATTAATGCTATCCAGTTGTGTTTATTTGAAGGAATTTTAATGAAAAGGGATAAAAGTTCTAAGACAAGAAAGTAAAACTTCTGAAACAACAGGTCTATAAAGCAGAAAAGTTTTGCCTTCTCATTTTCATGAACAAGAGGGTTGATAGAGAGCTGAGATAACAGGTGTGTTCTTATCTATGTGAATCCCTCCAGGACAGGAATTTTTTGGTTGATATGTGGAGCATTTGGGCAACCTGTGAATGTTGATTTTTCTTATGGCACTGAAAGCTCAAAAATGGGAAAAAGAGCTGCAGTGAAAGCAGTTGGGTTTGGTTTTGTGCAGCGTTTCAAGCACGGGCAGGGTCAGTGGCTGTGGTGATCAAGGTGGGAATCGTGGCCATGCCTTGAATTTTATTGCCTAAAAAGAGATGAGATTTCTCCTTCTCAACCTGTGTCACTGTTCCCTGCTCCTGAAATGGAGAGGAAGAGAAGCCCCAGTGTTAATCTGTAAATGGAAATCCTCAGTGGGGCCAGTGACCCCAGTGCCAGCTGTGCTCCAGGTGGCCTTTTTGTGCTCCCACAGCTGGAATGTGCCCTGCCTTGCTCGGGGTGGGATCTTCCTGGTGCTTCCCTCTGTGTGAGCGCTGCTGGTTCGGCTCAGAGTCAGAGAAATGCAAAAAAAGCTCTTTGCTCAACAGAGCCAAGAACGAGATTACGGTTTTTGGATCGTATCACAGCTCCAGGATTCATGGATAGGTCAGGGAAAGCACCTTCCCCAGGCTCCTGCAGAGCAGAGCCACAAAGCCCTGGATTCCCTGGAGGGACATTGAAACACCCGCCCAGGGCACGCTGGGGGTTGCTTTGGATGGTCATGGCTTTGTGGCAGAGTTCTTGCATATTTTCAGCACTGGTTTGCTCAGCAGAAGGCCAAAAATATTTAAATAATTAACAGAGATTGCTGACGAACGGGGAAAGAGCTGTTTCTGTGGATATCGGTTCGGACATTAAAGAATTCCACAGAAAAATGTCACTTTCTTGCCAATTTGGTACATTTGTCTTGTTTTGTTGAACATAACTGAGAAGTATTTCCTGGCTCTGTACCACTGTAGAGATGTGTGAAATAAACAGCTCTGCCCTTATCTTAGCCAAGCGAAAATATTTCCAGTTTCCCCAGAATTCCCCTGATGAGGATTAACTTCTCTGATGATTAAGAGGTTCAGGATTTTGGTGGAAACAAGCAATCCTTTTTACAATTTTTTCTTTTCCATTTTTTTCCCCCTTTATTTCTTATATTTTTAGAGGGGACAGCGTGAATCCCTTTGCACATATTTTTTGGAATAATTTGTAGATTTTTGCTCCCTGTCTCTCCCTTGTTGCCTCTGACTCTGTGTCAGGGGGCAGTGGGTGCCCTGAGTGCTGTCATCCTCCTGGAGCCCCTCATCCATCCTGGGTGGATTTGCCCTGTCTGCAGGTCTCATCATGCCAAAACAGGACACTTAAGGAAGATTAAGCCTTAATTTAAGTAAAGAAGAGTTTGCACTGGGCTGCCTGACTCCTGCTTTGCTCCAGTGTAAATCTTTTCACCCCTGCAAAGCAGGTGTTGAGTTATTCCCCCATGGCTGCACTTCCCAAACAACCTCACTACTGTGTCAGCCGTGGGACCCTGCTGTCCTCACCACTTTTTACATTAATTTCTATTTTTACATCAGATAAGAAGCTCTTTCCAAACTCCCCACATGCTCTCACATGTTTTCAGGAGTGGACGGGGCTGGATCTGTGTTTGTGCAGACGGGGAGAGTTTAAGGCACTGATTAATGTTTACAGTTTGCAAAAATATTCAGCTTGTGTTGGTCAGAGTCCTGATGGAGCCTGAATAAAGCTGCCTGAGCTCCAAACCACAGGGGCAGATATTTGGAGCTCTGTGTTGGCTGGGAGGGTTTGGAGCTCGCACCTCTCCCGAGGGTGGCCCAAGAAGAGGAGCTGTAGGTTCACAGGTCAGCAGTTGAAAGGCTTCATCCTTGGGATTGCATTCCTGGCTCGGAGTGACATCAGGCTGGGACTTTCAGAGTTCTCTCTGAAGTGTCTGCTAAACAAACTGCTCTGCAATAGCATCAGCTTTGTGTGGAGAGGCAGGAAAATACCAGGGACCAGAGGCTGCTGCTAAAGCAGGAGAGGTCTTGAAGGAAAAAATTTCATCTCAGCCACTCAACAGCTTCCCAACCTGACCTCTGGTCAGAAGGAGAAGGATGTTGTAGCTCAGTGTGCCACTTTTCCTGCCCAGGATTGCCTAAATTGTGTTGATTCACTCCCAGCAGAAGCACAGGCAGTGGGTGGGGAAGCACTGCAGGATCACAGGGCAAACCCAGGCGTTCTTTCCACGCCGGGGTTGTGCTTGGTTGGCTGAAATCTGGGATCTTAATGGAGGGTGAATCTGAGCCCTGCAAAGAAAGGCAAAACCCTCTGGCTGTGTTTGGCTGTGGGAGCTCAGCTGGCCTGTCAGGAGTGGTGGGGTGGCCACTGTGACACCTTGTGAGCCACAGGACCCCCAGCTGGTCCCCACCACGCAGGGTTGGGGTCCGTGTCCAGGTGGGTGTGCAAGGCTGCTCATCCCTCACCTGGCACCTTGTTATGGAGTGATTCCTGCCCTGGAACAGCCTTTGCCTGTCCAGTCTGTTCTCCCTTCTGAGCCAGAGGGATTACACTTAGCAGGGATTTATCCAGTGCTGGGCTGCTTTGCTCAAGCCACCAGGAGAGGAACCAGTCAAGGATTGGTCTGAGAATCCCCTGAGTGCTGGCACCAGCTCCCATCTTGATTTACCAGCTTGGAGCTGGTGATCCAGGGTGGCAGAGAAATGCAGTTTATGTGCTAATAATTCTCTTTTACTGATATCAATAGTACTCAGCTGATGGGGTGCTGGTTCACTCTGCAGGGAGGAAGAATCACAAATGCAACAAGTTTGGGAGAAACTCTTAAATCTTTGGTCTCTGCCCCAAACAAAGCACTTCATATCTTTTTTTTCTGCTCTTGTTTTCCAGGTGAGCAGTGATAAGGGCAGCAGAACAGCTGAGGGAGGACAGGACAGGGCTGGGGCTTGGCATCCCCTATGGCTGCATCCAAAGGGATGCCCAGTTGCTCCTGGAATCAGGAGCCATGGGCATGGCCTGTATTTCTAATCTGATCTGCAGTGGAAAAGCTGTCTGCAGAGTGGTTTGGGGATATCTTGTTTTTTTACAGGAAACAAACAGGTTTGCTGTGTTACAATGAGGCAGGGCAGGTTCTAGGGGAGCTCAGGTGTTGATGTGCCCTGGGCTCTGCCCCAGCAGCAGGCATGTTGGAGCAGTGCAGTGGAGAGCTCAGAAAACATCATAAACCAACCCATAAACCACAATTCTCACAAGCTCTTGTTTATTTTATCCCTCTAAGCACCACTTGACATAGAGGAGTGCATTTGTACTTTTCATGGCCTTCGTAAGACAAGGGCATTAGCTCCAAACGTAAATGAAAATTCACATTTTAGCTGGATTGTGCATAATAAACCTGATTCAGCACATGCTGGGTCTCAGTTTAGCTCCCAGATTATATTACACATAGAAAAGTTCAAAAACCTGTCTGGAATATATTTGAGCATGCAGCCCAGGACGTGCTCATCCTTCAGCTTGTTCCTTTCCTCACCTCTTCCATGTTCCATCTCCTGCATGTTTCTGCTTTCCTGGTCTCCATCTGGCCATTTCCTTTTATCTGGAGTCCTTTGTTTTTAAATGTCAGAAGAAACGTGGTTCAGGGTTTGGGTTAGTTTAGGATGAGGATTCCAGCACTCCTGTTTACCTGAACACTTTGACTGTGTCTGTGCAGGAATGAATTAACTCTGGGGCTTGTGATGCTGTTGAGCTGTGAAGCACCACACCACCAGCTCTGATTTGTTTGGGTCCTTACAAGAATTTTAAGACTGAATCTGAATGACATTCTGTGAGAGTCGGGGGCTCAGCCCAGCTTGGCCTCTGTTAAAGGATGTTGGTGCTCTCCTGGCTCGTTCCCCAGGCAGCAGTAATGACCTGCTGCAGATCCTCATGTGTTGCCATGCTCCAAACAACTCTTGGTACTCAATCAGCTGAAGTAAATTAGGTGACAAGGAAGCTGGAGCTGGCTCCGACCCGGCCAAGCATAACTTATTACATAAGCAGGGCTCAGTTTGTGTTTGAGCCTGATGTGCTTTTGGTGCCTGTGCTGCATCTCTGAGCTGCCTGGAGGAGTCTGAGCCCCTCACCGTGGTGAGGTTTCTGTCACAGCCCGAGGAGACAGGATTGAGCAGGTTTGTCACAGGAGTCACACTTGTTTTGTGGGCTGAGAGTGAGTGCTCTTGGTTGGGAGCTGCAGGAGGGATTCCCAGGGTGTGAAGGCAGCAGAAGGGTCCCTTTGGTGTGTGCCTGAGCAGTCAGGGAGTCACTTGAAGAGCTGCCCACTGTGACCCATCTGCATTCCAGGCAAGGATAATTTAAGATAAACAAGTCTTGGTAACGTTTCTGAAGAGAAGAACTCAGCCTAGCCCTTTTTTCACAGCTCTGTGGCAGTATTCATTTCTGCTTGTCAGCACCTCCAGAGACATTTACAGGAGCACTGGCAGTGCCTCGGGTTGGAGGCAGCATTCCCAGGACTTGGTCTGGGCCGGCAAGGACATTCCTTGTCTTGCCACAGGGTATTTTGGAATGGGTGAAGTATTTAATAGATTTAAAGTGGCTCCTGGCAGGGTGGCAGAGTGTCTGTGCACAGCCAGGGCTGTTGGAAGGCAGCACAGCAGGGCAGGGGCTTCACTGTGGGACATGAGGAGTGCAGGTGTAATTTTGGTGGCTCTGTGACCCTTCTGACATTTCCCCTTCTCTTGTCCCTCCTCTGCCCATCTCTTTGCTCCCTCACCTCATTCCCTGGGGACTCTGGTGGACACACCAAGCAGCTTGAGCAAGGTGTGTGTGCAGCACATCAGACCATTCTCAAACATTCACAGCATCCTTCAGAGAGGTCACTTGGTGTTTTTTTTTCTCCACAAAGTAACTGACCNTCTCTTTGCTCCCTCACCTCATTCCCTGGGGACTCTGGTGGACACACCAAGCAGCTTGAGCAAGGTGTGTGTGCAGCACATCAGACCATTCTCAAACATTCACAGCATCCTTCAGAGAGGTCACTTGGTGTTTTTTTTTCTCCACAAAGTAACTGACCCAAAAATTCGCCTGTTATTTTTGTTAAAATCAAAATATTAACGAGAAGCATGTGGGCTGTTGCCTTGTGTAAACATTAAGACGAGCTGAAGTAGTCCCTGAAATGTTAGGAAGCTGCTCTTGGAACAATCAGCAAAGGGGACTCGTGACTGGAGTCCACCTTCCTTTGGAAATTGCTGCAGCAATAGCATGAAATCCCTATTTTCCTCCTGGATTCAGCTTGTTTCAAAATTTTTCGTGGAATGCTATTCATCGCAGCCTAAACCACAAGTTTTAATTTGGAATTTTACTATGGCCAAATAATACTGTGAAAACGTCTCAAAGTAGCGGGGCCTGCTCCCTCCAGCTCAGCCCTGTGAGCACATTGTTTCAAAACATTCCAGAAAGTTAAATGAGGCTTTTGAGCTTGCCTCTGGAAAATCCAATAAGCTATTCCTACTTCTTGTTTAATGAAAAAGGTAAAATAAAATTCTAGGCTCCGTCTTGCAGGAAACAGGAATGAGCATTATGGTTTTCTTTGGAGCAGTTGCGGCGGCTGTTCCTCATTTCAGCTTAAATTTGGTGATTAAGGTTTACTTTTTGTCGTTATTTTAAGAACGGCCCAGCCCAGCTTTGGTGTTGGGTGCTGTTTCAGCAGCTGGCGATGTTTTGGGGGGGAAGGTGTGATGGTAACGAGGCACTTCCAGAGTGAAACACCCCTTGTTTGGTGCGACCCCGCACCAGCCTGGCGCCCCAGGGGGACACCCTGATCACCCCTCCCGCGGTCCATCCCTCCTCAGCCTGGTTTGGGGCACACCCGCGGGTTTATTTCAGGCTGCAGCATCCGCGGATGCCGCCGTGGGTCCCTGGCCTCGGGAGGGTCGCGANTTGTCAGCACCTCCAGAGACATTTACAGGAGCACTGGCAGTGCCTCGGGTTGGAGGCAGCATTCCCAGGACCTGGTCTGGGCCGGCAAGGACATTCCTTGTCTTGCCACAGGGTATTTTGGAATGGGTGAAGTATTAAATAGATTTAAAGTGGCTCCTGGCAGGGTGGCAGTGTCTGTGCACAGCGAGGGCTGTTGGAAGGCAGCACAGCAGGGCAGGGGCTTCACTGTGGGACATGAGGAGTGCAGGTGTAATTTTGGTGGCTCTGTGACCCTTCTGACATTTCCCCTTCTCTTGTCCCTCCTCTGCCCATCTCTTTGCTCCCTCACCTCATTCCCTGGGGACTCTGGTGGACACACCAAGCAGCTTGAGCAAGGTGTGTGTGCAGCACATCAGACCATTCTCAAACATTCACAGCATCCTTCAGAGAGGTCACTTGGTGTTTTTTTTTCTCCACAAAGTAACTGACCCAAAAATTCGCCTGTTATTTTTGTTAAAATCAAAATATTAACGAGAAGCATGTGGGCTGTTGCCTTGTGTAAACATTAAGACGAGCTGAAGTAGTCCCTGAAATGTTAGGAAGCTGCTCTTGGAACAATCAGCAAAGGGGACTCGTGACTGGAGTCCACCTTCCTTTGGAAATTGCTGCAGCAATAGCATGAAATCCCTATTTTCCTCCTGGATTCAGCTTGTTTCAAAATTTTTCGTGGAATGCTATTCATCGCAGCCTAAACCACAAGTTTTAATTTGGAATTTTACTATGGCCAAATAATACTGTGAAAACGTCTCAAAGTAGCGGGGCCTGCTCCCTCCAGCTCAGCCCTGTGAGCACATTGTTTCAAAACATTCCAGAAAGTTAAATGAGGCTTTTGAGCTTGCCTCTGGAAAATCCAATAAGCTATTCCTACTTCTTGTTTAATGAAAAAGGTAAAATAAAATTCTAGGCTCCGTCTTGCAGGAAACAGGAATGAGCATTATGGTTTTCTTTGGAGCAGTTGCGGCGGCTGTTCCTCATTTCAGCTTAAATTTGGTGATTAAGGTTTACTTTTTGTCGTTATTTTAAGAACGGCCCAGCCCAGCTTTGGTGTTGGGTGCTGTTTCAGCAGCTGGCGATGTTTTGGGGGGGAAGGTGTGATGGTAACGAGGCACTTCCAGAGTGAAACACCCCCTGTTTGGTGCGACCCCGCACCAGCCTGGCACGCCAGGGGGACACCCTGATCACCCTGATCCATCCCTCCTCAGCCTGGTTTGGGGCACACCCGCGGGTTTATTTCAGGCTGCAGCATCCGCGGATGCCGCCGTGGGTCCCTGGCCTCGGGAGGGTCGCGACGCTCCACGCGTGGGGTGCGGGTGCAGCTGCGGGGCTGAGCATCCCGNCGTGCCATCCCAGCCCCGTTCTGTCCCGCTCCTGCCGCATTCTTTCTGCTCCCCGTCCCCGCTCCATCCCTGCTCTGTCCCCGCTCCATCCCTGTATCGTCCCCGTCTCGTCCCTGCTCTGTCCCCGCTCCGTCCCTGCCCTGTCCCTGCCCTGTCCCTGCCCTGTCCCCGTTCCACCCCTGCCCTGTCCCCGCTCCATCCCTGTATCGTCCCCACCCCGTCCCCGCTCNTGTGGGCTGAGAGTGAGTGCTCTTGGTTGGGAGCTGCAGGAAGGATTCCCAGGGTGTGAAGGCAGCAGAAGGGTCCCTTTGGTGTGTGCCTGAGCAGTCAGGGAGTCACTTGAAGAGCTGCCCACTGTGACCCATCTGCATTCCAGGCAAGGATAATTTAAGATAAACAAGTCTTGGTAACGTTTCTGAAGAGAAGAACTCAGCCTAGCCCTTTTTTCACAGCTCTGTGGCAATATTCATTTCTGCTTGTCAGCACCTCCAGAGACATTTACAGGAGCACTGGCAGTGCCTCGGGTTGGAGGCAGCATTCCCAGGACCTGGTCTGGGCCGGCAAGGACATTCCTTGTCTTGCCACAGGGTATTTTGGAATGGGTGAAGTATTAAATAGATTTAAAGTGGCTCCTGGCAGGGTGGCAGTGTCTGTGCACAGCGAGGGCTGTTGGAAGGCAGCACAGCAGGGCAGGGGCTTCACTGTGGGACATGAGGAGTGCAGGTGTAATTTTGGTGGCTCTGTGACCCTTCTGACATTTCCCCTTCTCTTGTCCCTCCTCTGCCCATCTCTTTGCTCCCTCACCTCATTCCCTGGGGACTCTGGTGGACACACCAAGCAGCTTGAGCAAGGTGTGTGTGCAGCACATCAGACCATTCTCAAACATTCACAGCATCCTTCAGAGAGGTCACTTGGTGTTTTTTTTTCTCCACAAAGTAACTGACCCAAAAATTCGCCTGTTATTTTTGTTAAAATCAAAATATTAACGAGAAGCATGTGGGCTGTTGCCTTGTGTAAACATTAAGACGAGCTGAAGTAGTCCCTGAAATGTTAGGAAGCTGCTCTTGGAACAATCAGCAAAGGGGACTCGTGACTGGAGTCCACCTTCCTTTGGAAATTGCTGCAGCAATAGCATGAAATCCCTATTTTCCTCCTGGATTCAGCTTGTTTCAAAATTTTTCGTGGAATGCTATTCATCGCAGCCTAAACCACAAGTTTTAATTTGGAATTTTACTATGGCCAAATAATACTGTGAAAACGTCTCAAAGTAGCGGGGCCTGCTCCCTCCAGCTCAGCCCTGTGAGCACATTGTTTCAAAACATTCCAGAAAGTTAAATGAGGCTTTTGAGCTTGCCTCTGGAAAATCCAATAAGCTATTCCTACTTCTTGTTTAATGAAAAAGGTAAAATAAAATTCTAGGCTCCGTCTTGCAGGAAACAGGAATGAGCATTATGGTTTTCTTTGGAGCAGTTGCGGCGGCTGTTCCTCATTTCAGCTTAAATTTGGTGATTAAGGTTTACTTTTTGTCGTTATTTTAAGAACGGCCCAGCCCAGCTTTGGTGTTGGGTGCTGTTTCAGCAGCTGGCGTTGTTTTGGGGGGGAAGGTGTGATGGTAACGAGGCACTTCCAGAGTGAAACCCCCCCTGTTTGGTGCGCCCCCGCACCAGCCTGGCACGCCAGGGGGACACCCTGATCACCCTGATCCATCCCTCCTCAGCCTGGTTTGGGGCACACCCGCGGGTTTATTTCAGGCTGCAGCATCCGCGGATGCCGCCGTGGGTCCCTGGCCTCGGGAGGGTCGCGATGCTCCACGCGTGGGGTGCGGGGGCAGCTGCGGGGCTGAGCATCCCACTCTGTCCGACAGCGCTCGGAGGAGCTCCCGCCCATCCCGGGAGGGCTCCGCCGTGCCCGGGGGGGATCCGGGGCGCTCCCGGGCCCGGCGGTACCTGCGGGGGCGGAGCGGGACCGCCCCCACGGCTGAGCCGCCCCGCACCGCCCCGCGCATCCCTCTGCTGCGGCCGCGCTGTGTCCGCGCTCCGTCCCTGCCCCGTCCCTGCTCCATCTCTGCTCCGTCCCTGCCCTGTCCCGTTCCAGTCCCGTTCCTGCCGCATTCTGTCCCGGCTCCGTCCCTGCCCCGTGCCATCCCAGCCCCGTTCTGTCCCGCTCCTGCCGCATTCTTTCTGCTCCCCGTCCTTGCCCCGTCCCTGCTCCA
>VZTB01008390.1:373901-422425 GCA_013397245.1 Thryothorus ludovicianus
ATTTTTTCAACATTATTATTATTAGTATTATTATTAATTGTTATTCAGTGCATTTCTTACTCTGAAAAGTCAGTTCTGGCACAGGGGGAGAGAAACAGGAGTTTTTTCACATCTGTTGCTGTCCAACTGGGTTAAAGATAGCTCCTGTGCCACATTCCTTAAAAAGCCAAATGCATGCATTTTGCTTGGGTATGTAGATTCATTTTTTCCTCAGCTCTAAAAGATCTTGCCCCAGTCCGGGGCAAAAAGTGAAACTTGATACATTTTTATCGTGAAAAGATCGTTCCTTTCTCTCTCTGTGCTCAGTAGATTCACACAGGACAGGGCTCGGTGTTATTTGGGGTTGGGTTTTTGTGGAAGGGGAATCCTCTGGCAGCAGTGGCCGGAGCCGGGAGCTGGGCACGGCTGGGGGATGCAGGCAGAGGAGCCGTGTCAGGGATCACTGCACTGGAACATTCAGCCTCAGTGTCTTTTGGAAGCCAGTTCCCAGCCTGCTGCAGTGTGGGAAGTGCTTGGCCGGGCTTCCCATGGAGCAGGTGGAGGGGATGGAGCCTTTGGTGCTCCCATTGCACGTGGTTTTCATGAGGAGGGAGAGGAGGACACGGAGCCAGGTGTGAGTTCTGCCCCTGCACCTCCCCTGTGTGTGCTCAGCTGCCTCCACGGCAGGAAAAGCTTGTGGAGATTTAGGAAATAATAGAGAATATGTGAAGGTCACTAGAGGTTTGGGATGCTTGGGCGTAATGTAGACATCAAGGAATGCATTATCTCATCCTGAGATAATGCTAATAAATAAATAAGTGCCCCAAGCAGTCGGTTATACAGTGATATCAGAAGAGCTGTGAGATGTGCCAGACCTTTGGAAAGGGGCGAGTCGCTCCTTTGTTATTTATAGATCAGATGTTTGTCTCAAACTCAGATCGTGTTTGCTGTCTCCATCCAACTGTGTTGGCTCAAAGTAACTCCAAGACGAGCTCTGAGGTCCAGCTTTGTGCTGGATCCAGCCTTCCCTTCCCTAATGCAGAATTCATCAGATCCTGATCCTGATCCTGCTCCTCCAGCCTCCATGGACAGGTAGCTCTGTAAATGCTTGGCTTTATCCTTGGTGTGAGGTACCTCTGAGGCTGCACAGCTGAGGGGTTTTCTCACATTCATCCATCTCCTGACTCATCCTAAACTGGTATCTCTGCGGGTTTGGTTAATTTGGTTAATTTTTCCTTCACTGCCCGAGCTTCCCTTTGACTGGTAATAGGATTTCTCCTGGTGTGCTTTTAGAGTCCCACATGCTGTCTCGGTGTGATTTTTCGGGTCTGTGTGCTGGTTTCCATGCAGTTCCCATCTGCCCAGCCAGCACACACGTCCCCACAGCCGTGTCCCCTCAGCAGGCAGCTGCCACGGCACAAGGCTCTGCTGTGTGCGCGTCACTGGCGGCTTTGTGTGTGACAGGAGAGTGAGGAGGTGCTTTGTGCAGTGATGGTGTGACTTTCACTGAGGTCTCGGGTGCCTTGATGTGCCCCGTGTGTACAGACGGGGCTCTGCTGGCTCCCGGTGTCCCGATGGCAGCTCTGGGTGTTGTGTCCTTACACAGCCGCCCTCACAGGAGGAGCTTTGTGCTCTGCTGGGGGCTCGCAGTCCATCATCACAGCGATGTGGACCTGGTGCTGTGATATCCTCTCACTGAACCTCTGAAGCAGCCAGAAACCAGCAGAGCTGTTGTTTGATCGTGTTCCATTAGCTCCTTCAACAGCGACCTGTGTTTCCACCCGGGGGGTTCCATTCCCAGGCCCGTGTCTGGGAATCTCTTGGCTTCCACTGCCTGGCACAGGGATATCTTTCATCCAAAGTGGCAGCCTGCACAGGGAACTGGGTAAAACAGTGATGAAAGAAGGTTGGAGAGGGTGAGAGCAGCAGCAAGTCCGGAGCAAGTCCGGGTGCTTGTTGCTGCGTGCACCTCTGCTCCGTGCTGAGTAATTCCTAATTACAGCCCCATCCTGAGGCACACAGTGGAGCACGAGCGGGAGCTGGGCGACTCTCCCAGCCCCAGTGCTCAGGGGCAGGAAAAGGTGAGCTGAGGACACAGCCAGGGACTGAGGCAAAGCAGCATTTTCACTCCATCAGACTGTTCTAAAGCCGGTGCATCCATTGCCTTTGGAATCTGCTGCTGAGGATGACACAGGTGGTGTGGGAAACCTCTGGGCATCTCCCACCCGCAGTGGAAGGAATACTGGCCTCAATAACTCCCTGCAGCTCTTTAAGGGCTTTTGGGGCTTTCTCAAATGCCTGGTTTAGGATGAGATGGGAGCTGAGGGTGTGGAGATGCTCTGACTGCCCCAAATGGCCTTCACTCACCTTCCCAGCCATCCTTCTCATCCTAGAGGAGGAAAAAACTTCCAGGCTGGCAGAGAGGGGATGAAGCATTGTCCTCACCCATTCTTGCACTGTTGGACCTTGCCATGACTGCTTTGTCTGCACACAGGAAGTGTGGAATAACAGGACATCCAAATTCCTCAGGTTATTCAAGTTGGGACTGTGTGACACGTGCAAGAAATGAATTAATGCAGAGGGTTTTTTCATTCTAATCTGTGTCCATAGTGTGGGATGGCTGTGCTCTCCTGCCCAGGAGCAGGGACTGTTGAGTCCTCTCTCTTTTTACTTCTTGAAATTGCTGAATTATCTTCAACAAACTGGTACCGGAAAGATAAAGTCACTAAATCCCACACGTGCTCATCTCGGTGGATTTTAATTAACCTTTTCCCTGCAGCCCTGCTCTGTAATCCAGGCTAATTGCTGCAGGGATTAAAGGCTGGCACTGCTGCTCAGCCAGAGCAAACCTCCACAGTGTTCCTCCTGCCTGTGCTTCCAGCTGGGATCCATCGCCTCCTCCTCAGCCCTGCAAGGAGATAAACTGCCTCCATACCAAATATTTAATACTTTGCAGGGCTGCTGTTGCCACTTTCTTCCCCCTGACACGTAGCCCTTGGTGGATGTAAATCAGTATTCCTTCTGGAAGGACCTGTGTGTGTGCAGGGAGCACAGCCAGCCAAAGCCATCTCCTGGCTCTGTGCCCCCTTTTTTTGGTTTGTGTTCACCTTCCCCATGTTTGATTGCTGTATTACCTGTGTTAATCCATGCAGGTGTCTGAGTTTCCAGGGATTGTTTCTGCCCAGTGAAGAGGCTGGGATGAGCCTTCCTTGCAGGAGACACAAACTCCAGTTTCTTTACACAGCAGAGATGTGATTTGATTGATGCAAGCCCCACTCCCCAGCCCTTGCTGCTTCAGGCTCCTGCCTCAGTTGTCTTTGCCTGGTACCCACTGCCCTGTGCACGCAGAGCAGGGCTTGGCAAACTCTGTCCTGGCACAGCTCTGGCTTGCTCAGAGTCAGCTGAAGAGAAGCCTGTGTGCTTCTCATTTTCTCTCCTTTGGTATTATTAATTTCAACCAGACTTTGTCAGCTCTCCAGCAGGAAAATAACCCCGCCGTGCCACGAACCGCAGCTCGCGCGGTGTCACGTAGGGCTCTGGGTCCTGCTGCCAGGACCTGCACCAGGGACAGAGTGACCCTTCACAGAGCTGCTCCTCCTGGCCCTGGGAGCAGCTCCTGCTGCTTCCCAGTCCATATTCCCAGCTGTTTCTCACTGGTGAACACCTGGAGACGCTGCCACTGCTGGGGTTGGCTGCTGGCTCTGCCCCCTCGCAGCCGCTGGGGACAGTTTTGTTTTGGTCACACCGTGGTGCAGGGTGTTCCAAAATCTCCCTGGTGCTGCAGAGGAGATCAGGGAGGCTCCAGGAGGGACTCTGGGATGGAGAAGGGGTTATGTGGGGGTGGTGGCAGGAAAGGTGATGGGTGATTCTTGTGCGAGAAAGGACTGGCCGCTGTCCTAGGCCAGGAGGGGGTTGGGATGGGGACAACCCTCTGCAATCACAGAGATTTAGAGGGTGAAAAGTACAAAGGGGGAAGAGGAGACATGAAGAGAGGAGATGTAAAATTACTGAGTATGAGTAATGGGGTGAAAGTAAGGAGTTTACTCAACACATCACTGAGTTTCTTGGACAGTAAATTCTCCACGGTTTCAGATTAGAGTTGAAGGGAAGCAGTGGAATAGTCATTTAAATTCAGACCAAAAATATTTATTATGCTACATAAAATCTTCCCAAACCCCAGTTTTCCTGCTCTTGAGCTGAATAGAGCCAGTTCTGTGTATTAATAGCTAATCCTGCCCACAGAGATGAGTTGGGAGTGCCTCAGGGGCTCTAGGGCTCTGCAATATCCCAAGTGTGTGCAGAGAATGATTGAATCAGAATTAAGTTGCTTTGACCAGCATCTCAGACTCATGCCATCACATTTTTCCCCTTGAAAAGCCACTTTGGCTTTGGCTCACTCTTCAGAGCATCACTCAAAGCTTATGTTTCACCTCAAAAATCTCTTCATTTTCCTTTCTTTCAGTATTAAGTGTCTTGGAAAAAACAGGAAGAAAATACCAAAATCTCCTAAAAGGCTCAGTCCAGTGATTAAAGCAAAAGGCTGGCATTACAGATATGAGCATTTTGCTGGGTTGATGGTGACCACAGATTCAGGGAGCTCTGCAGGGGGAGCCCAGCATGGCCAGTGCAGCAGAACACCCCAAGGCAAAGCTGGAGGGTCCTTGGGAATCACTGGGACAAGAGGGGATTTTATGATCTCTTAGCTTTGGGTTTTAATGTTTTAAGCCTTGCTAAGAGAAGTGTTAAGAGAAGAGGGTAATTTTGTATTATCACTGCAGAGCTCAGAAAGACCGACTCAAACAGGCTCCACCTTTCTAACTTTACTTCCCTTTCCATCCCTGACCCAGACCCTCCCTTGCTGCTGGCTGATTTTCGCAGCCATCAATCTGATGAACATAAAATTTGGCTCAGCCAGGGCTGTGTTGCTCTTTTTGGTGCCCTTTGCCTGCCCGGTGGGAGCTGTGGGTGAAGCAGAGCTGGGCTGGGGCACCGGGCACTGCTGGGGCAGGCGTGGGCTCAGGGCTGGGCACGTTCCTGCACCTCTGGCGTGCAAGGACACGGCCAGGTCCCCACCCTGCCGTGATTCACCCAGGAAATGTTTCTTTATCTTCTTAGTAACAGTCGTGGATGGGACTCAGCTCGGGGCAGTCCTTGCTGGGAGGGGCTTGGGCGAGCTGGAGGTGCAAAAAGTGCAAAGAGAAACACGGAGAGACCCAAAGCTGCTGAAGTTTTTCTCTCCGTGGGGAAGGGAGTGGTTGGTTGGGTGTTCTGCTGTTTGTGTGAGTGGGATTTGGTTCCCCACACGGATCCTTTCCAGTCTGAAGGGTCGTGTAGGTGCACATCTGTGCACAGCCACAAATGGCAGGAATTAAGGAACTGTGCAGCCCTGTCCACATCATCTCAATGTATCTGATTATGGCACAGCAAGAAATCTGCCTCAGAAACTTTAAATTTCCTTTGACAAGCCAAGAAGTGTAAAATACTAATTAATCCATTATCTTGGAGTCAGTGGGAAAGGTGACCATTGTGAGGTGACCAGATGAGGATGCTTTGTGCTGACTGATAAATAAGATTGTGTTTTTGTGGATGTTGTTCACTCATTGCAGGTTTGTCCCTGGAATTTTACAAATATCTTTACTGTCCAACCTTGTTCCCTTTGCTCTCATTCCTCAGATCTGGAGGCAGCAGAGGATAAATATTCCTGAGCTCAGACACCCTCCTGTCCACTTGCCTGAGTCATTATCCACTTTTCCCTTGTTTTCTTGCAGATGTTGACGAGTGCCAGGTGCACAACGGGGGCTGCCAGCACCGCTGTGTGAACACCCTGGGCTCCTACTACTGCGAGTGCCAGCCTGGCTTCCGCCTGCACACGGACGGCAGGACCTGCCTCGGTAAGGATCCCCTTGGAAACTCCTTGGAAATTTATTCTCTCGTTCTCTGCAGCCCTTTCCCTACCAGTTCCATGGCAGTGTACAGCAAACCTTGATTTCCTCACTCCCACCCGTGCTCAGAATGTGAGATAATGTGATGGGTTGTGTGTTGCTTTTGTCTCTGTGTCTTCCCTCACAGTTTCTGTCCCTGGGTTCAAGCATTTGCTCTTCTTCCATGTGGTCATGTACAACTTGGGCTGCTTTGGTGTCCCTGAGCTTATTCTGTTTCAGAAGTAACTCCCAAGTGCTTTGGTGCCTCTGCTTTTTATTCAGGGTATATCAGATAAGGCATTCTCAGAACAGATACATAAATAAAATTATGAGAAATTTCAAGTCAGGCTTCATTCTGACCTCAGTATTTCCCCCAGCATACGTGACAGACAAGTGACAATAAATGTGGCTGTGTGGGGGACTGTGGCTATGATAATCCAAAACCTTCTTCTCTGGGATGCTGGCCATGAATCCTCTTGGATGGTGCCTGTCCAGACATCACCATCCAGGCACCAGATTTGTCCTGCAGCTGACTTTGGGGCCAATTCTTTGAAATGTTGTTGTCTGAGGCTCAGAGTGGAACTCAGAGTCTGCCTCCAGCATCTGTGGCTGTTTTAATTAAACCACTTCTCCCCCACAGCTCCATTTGACACATTTTTCCATTATTTGAGGGATATTTTCATGCAAGTGGAAAGAATTCCCGGGCAGTGGCGTTTGCAGAGACCATTTGCTGGGTTTTCTCAGAACACAGTCACGTTCCAGAGTCTTCTGTGTGAGCCTGTGTGTTCCAGTTGGGAATGGTGATGTGAGCAGGAAAAATCCATCCAGGGAAGCTGTACCCACCGTGCCCAGCTCTGCACTGCCACACATCTGGCCACAGCTGCCTCCAGTGCATAACAACACCCAAACCAGTGAGATTTTAGGTGCAAGATCCCCAAGCACCCCAGATTTCACTGGAAAAACCCAGCAGGAAGGGGGTGGCAAATAAGGGACAAAGCCAACCCTGGCAGCCCGCTGCTGCTGCAGCCCTGAACTCGAACACTCGTGCTGGGGTGACAGCTCACTTGTAAGTGTGCTGTGGTCTGTCATCTCCTAATTGTCTCTGCAATGTGTTGCTGCTCCCTTTCTTGTGGTGTGCGGCGATCCTGCAGCCTGTGGAATAAAACGTGGGACAGGCTGACATCAGCTCTCGGCAGCAGCAGCCCCAGAGGGTGGAACAGTCCTCAGGGAAAGCAGAGAATGGATCCATATAGGGAGGAATCTCCTCTTTTAGAGGAATTTCCATCGTTTTCTTTCACTCTCCAGGCTTCCCTGCTGGTGTAGCTGAGCGTTCCCACAGGATCCAGGCAGGCAGGGCTGCCCTGCTCCTGCTGCCCGTGCCCAGTGCTGCAAACCTGCTTTGCATTTAACTTGTGAGCAAGTGTTTGCCGTAATGTCAGCACTGGAATTCATCTGTCAAAAGTGAGGGGTCTCTGTTAATGAAATCTGATCCATAGGATTCAGTGGGGCAGTTCCTGAAGCTCTGAGGAGTGGAGCCTGAAGGATCTGCAGAGAGTTTGTGGGATCCAGAGCACCCTGGAAAGAAAAGCAGACCAGACAGGGCAAATAAAAACCTCTCACTGCATAATTGTCTAATAATGTTCCTAAAATATCAACAGAGCAGGATCTAAAATGGGGCTTTCTCATTTCAGAACTGGTGGCTTTTTCTCTTTACACATTTATACCTGTCCTTGTGTATATGTCACACCTTCACAGAGCTCTGTACTAACCCATTAAACCAGTTGTGAGGAGGAGTGGGACATCTTTTCCTTAGAAAAGCTCAGAACACAGCACAGGCTGAGAGCTGACTCCTGTGCTGGTGTTTGTGGCTGTCCTGTTTTACCCACAGACACCAGGTTGGCTTGTGGTCCATTCTGAGGGATTTGGGGTAAATGCTCAAAGCTGTTTTTCTCTTCAAGCTGGGAAGTCCACCCATTTTCTGTAGAGATTCTGTGCTGTTAAAACACAAAATATTGCCACTAGATATAGGGGATAGGGCAGGAATGAAGGGAACTGGAGACAGTGAGCATCCATGTATCCATCCATGCATCCATCCATGCATCCATCCTTGTCCTCCTGCCCAGGGAAGCTCACAGCTCCGCACTGGGACAAGCACAAATTTGGGCTGTAGGAAGGTCCTGGCAGCCCCAGTGAGAGTGTTCTGGAGACAGAAAGAGGCCTTTGCAGTCAAGTTTCTAGTCAGGGGCTGTCAAATCAGGGATCTAATTCTTTAAATGCTCTCTGGTCCCCACAAAACCCACAGAGGCTCTGATGATGGATCGGCTGAGCTGCAGCTCCAGAGTTCCCCCACAATGTGCTGCCGTGGCCAAGGCAGCTTTCCAGGGTTAGCTGGTACATGGGGCTGTGAGTCAGGAAAGCACAAAAATGGCTTTAAAACCCCCTTCTGGTGTCCAACTCTCAGTACTGCTGGTGCAGGATCCCTTTTTTGTGCCTTAGTTCAAATCGCTGCTGAGTGAGGGAGAAAAGGAGCAGCCACTTCCATTGCGAGTGGAACAGAACAAAGAGAGACCTTGGGCGTCCTGAAATTACCTCTTTCTTTATCAGAACCACATGGGCAGGAGGCAGGAAGTTGACATCTCCAGGTCCTTCTCCACTGTTTCAGCAGAGGGATGCAGGCCAGGCCGAGGCAGAGGAGTTTAATGGGAGCCAATTGCTTTTGTTGGCCTGAGAATGGAGAGATGGTCTGGATTAACACACAGCATGTTTCTGGAAGTTGTCTGAGGTTGGGATAAATCAGTTTGGGATTACATGATGGATCCTTATTTATATTAGGGGAACTTCAAATGAAGAAATCTCAGAGTTAGGGGTGATACAGTGAACAGAAGGACCATGCCAGGAGGTTTGTGTGGGCTTGAACTGTGTGTGCAGGGAGACAGCGACCACGTGTGCTTGGTGGGGCTTTTCATTTTGCAGACAAGTTACACATTTTAGAGAATTTGACCTTTTCTTTGCCCAGTCACACATTTTTCAGCCTTTTCTTAGAATCGATGGGGTTTGTGTGACACTGGAGAAGGAACATCCTGCTCAGTTCTGGTTACAGCTGCTCACAGTCACTCTTAGGGTGTCAACTTGCTGCTTCTGGTGGCAAATCACTTAGATCTGAAGGAGAGGTGAGAGAGAATTCAGAAGAGAGAGAAAAAGTCAGAAGGGCAGCTGGGGGGTGCAGAAATCAGGTATTAAATCAACTCCTGTGTTAGGCTGCTGCTGCACAGATCCACTTCCCGGGTGTAGTCAGCAGCAAAAAACTTCTTTCCATCCCTCTTTATCCATTTCCCAGGCCTGAGAAGGTCAGAATCTGGGAGCAGCATCTTCCAGCAGCACTGCACTCCCCTCAGACAGCGAGTCTGGAGGGAACCTCCCTCTCGCAGACACCGAAATATCATCTGTGGAAAATCTGTCTGAGCTGTAATTACAAAAATCTGTGTGATGTACAGGATGACACTGGGCTTGGCAGCCTTGTCACAGAAATGCTAAGCTCGGCAGAGCATCTGGGAATGGAAATATTTTTAGAGTGGTTCTGTAAACAGAATAAAAACCCCGAGCAGTAATTAAAACAAGGCCAGCAGCGAGGTCTGCTGGCTGTGACTCTGTGAGGAGCCAGCTAAGGAGACCCAGCCTCACACAGGCTCTCTCTGCTGAAATCTTACATGGAAGAACCCAGACTTTTGATATTTTTTTCAGTTTTCCTGTAGGAGTTTGCAAGGAGGCTGTTATTTAGTCTTCAAATTCATCTGAATAGCTGCGTCCTGGGAGGTTATTTTAGACATTAGATGCATTAGCTTGTTCCATGTTGGCCCAGTGCTTTTCCCAGATGAAGGAATGTTTTGGCAGGCATCAGCATTGTTTGACTTCTTTTCTTTTTTATTTAAAAGAAGAGCTCTCCAACAAGCACATTATTTATGGCTATTTTTGAATATATGTTATTAAACACTTAAATATATTGGAATATTTTTAAATGACCACCCATCTCTGCTAGATCTTGAGCAGTGTAACTCTGACCCAGAGCTTTTCAGGAACGTTGAGTATTCCTGTTGTTTCCTTCCAAATGGATTAAAGGAAACAATGCCAGCACAACTAACATAAACCCCAAGTTCTTGCTCCAGCCTTATGTTTTGTATGGCAAAATCTCGACCCTGTCAAGCTGCTTTTATTTCCCCAACCGTTGTTTAGCTAATTAGAGGCATAAAATGAGAAGTTGAGTTTTTTTAACGTTTGGAATGAGAGTGATCCACAACTCTGAGTTAAAGCATTTTTTTTTTTACAGAAAAAAAAAAGAAAATACAGAGTTTTTTGCCTTTATTTTTGTCCTGAGCCAAATATTTGTTTTCACTAATTTGCAAGAGCAAGGACCTAACTTGTCTTGGGATTCAGAGGGGTCTTACAAGCAGAGACTTCTGCTGGCAGCTGCTTTCCAGACCCTCCTGCTTCCAATGCTCTGGAGGTTGTGGAGGGCACTGTGATCACCTGAAGGATCAGCCTGGGGAGAGATGGTTTTCATTAGAGATATTTTTAGCTTTCCTATAGGATTCCTCCGAGCCAGCACATTAGTTTATTCTGGAGATTGAAAAATAGGTCAGAAACGTGTGAGACCAGAGCTCGTTGTCCTGCTCCGCTCGTGTGAGCCAGGGCTGGGTTTCCATCTTGGAGCAGGCCTGGGTTGAGCCATGTTCCACCAACCCAGTGGATTGTGACAATTTAGTGGCTCCTAAGAGACAGAACAAGGCTTAAAGGCCAATTTCCCAATTCTCGTAAGAGACACCTCTCTCTGGAGAGGCTCAGTGTGTAAGGAGCTGGGTGGGTTAACTCAGGAGACATCCAATGCTCCAGGAGGGGACTTGGATGGCTTTGGAGGCATGTCATTATCCCACGATGGCTTCTCTACCAGACTCCATGAATCCAGCCCCAGAAAGTCCTTCCCTGTTCTGTTTCCCAGCTCGAATTCCTCCTGGATCCAGGGTTGATGGTCCTGGAGGGCTGCAGTAAAAACACAGCATCAGATGCATTCCCCTGGCTGCTCGCATGGTGCTCACATCCCAGTTAAACATCCCTCTCCTCTGCTGATCCTGCAGAGACATCCCAGATTACAGGAACAGGAGGAGGAGGCTGTTCCCAGGCTGATTAATGATAGCAGACTCGTCAGGAGTCCACATGTTGGGTGACAGGGTCTGTTTCGTGCCGTAGCCCAGGGAAAACCTTCTGTTTCCTGACTGGAATCCACTGGGCTCCTTGTGCAAGGCCACACAGAAATGCCGTGGCACAGCCAGGAACTCCAGTTTGGAAGCTCAATTCCCAGTCCTGCCTGCACTGGGGATGAAATCAGAGCTCCTGCTGCTGTGTCTCTGTGTGCTCTGTCTGGGTGACACTGCTGGCCACAGCATCAGGGACCCCACATGCCCCAGGTTCCACACAGAAATCTGCAGGTCAGAACCCTGATTTGGGGGTTGTTACACCTGGTCCAGGTATGGACACACAGGATGCATCTTAACATGTTTTTCCCTGAGTGTTCCCAGAGCTGGCAGCACCTGCTGGGCCTTGCCCTGTGTGATTGGTGACTTTTGCACATCATGAAGCCAGAAACTCAGTTTTTGTTACAGGAAAACCTGAATGTGCCTCAAAAGTACTCTCTGAGCAGTAATGACTTGAACCAACTGTGCCACTGCACCTGCAGGGACAGTCCTGGAACAAAAGGATGGGAATTTCAGCAACAGCACAGAAGCCTGGCTGCTGACACGGAGCCCTTCGGAGAGGGCGGATGCCTGGCAGGAAATCTGCTTCCCTCCCATGTGGTGCTGGACAGGACCTGACCCAGCTCCCCGTGTCCTGAAATCACCTTCAGCAAAAGTGCTGGGACCTCTTATAGTGGGAAAAAAACATATTAAGTTCCTACCCAGCCCTGTTGAGCTTATTTTGCCCTGAAAGAGCAGGGTGCCCACCTGGCACCGTGGTGGGTGGCCTCTCCTGCACTACCCACTGGTTTTAAAACAACATCACCCACTTAACACCCTCCTTGCTCATCGAGTTGCCCATGAACCTGTCACTGAACATGCTCCAGTCTCAAACCCTCACGAGCTTTAGGTGTGTGCATTCTGCCCTGCTCCCGTGCGAGAGGCGCCTCACGCAGGTGCCAAACCTGGCGTCCCTTTGCCTCGCAGCTCTGAACTCGTGTGCCCTGAACAACGGTGGCTGTGAGCACGACTGTGTGCAGGTGACGCTGGCCCAGCACCGCTGCCAGTGCCGGCACAACCACCAGCTGCAGGAGGACGGCCGGCGCTGCGTCCGTGAGTCCTGGGGGGGACAGGGGGGGACAGGGGGCCACGGCTTCCAGCTGGGAGCTGCGGCGTGGGGATGCTCAGATGTCCAGCAGATCAGATTGGGGGGGACAGGGGGGGACAGGGGGCCACGGCTTCCAGCTGGGAGCTGCGGCGTGGGGATGCTCAGATGTCCAGCAGATCAGACTGGGGGGGAGTTTCCAGTAAAAGCTCTGTGTGTTTTGTTGTCATGGACATATCCTGCGGGTTATTCCAAGGGGTGGGAAGAGCTGGAGGGGTTGTAGCCAACAAAAATGAAGTGGTATGAAGGCACAGGCTGCTGGGAGAGTGGAGGGACAGCAGAATGTGGCAGTGGGGTGGGCTTCTCTCCCTCTCTGGCTGACCTGCTCCTGGTTCAGGAGGGAGAGAAGCTGTAGGGGACAGAACACAAGATTGTTTTCACTCATAGCAGTCGGCATTCAAAAGGCAGGAAGGAGGAAAGGGCTGAGCTGGAGTTGCTATGGCAAAAGGAACAACTGGGATGTTACAAACCCAGCTGTCAGTGGGGTTTAGAGCATCTGTCCCAGACCTGGGGCAGTCAGAGATTGGCAAACCTTTGGGTGGGAGCCCTTGGAGTAAATTGCCAGCTTTGCTCTGTAATCTCTGCAGAGGGACATGCCTGTGCCAAGCTTCAGCTGGGAGGGTTTTATGCCAGCCGTTTGCAGGATCTCACAAATCCTCCCAAACGCATGGAGCGGGGATTTTCTGCCTGGCGCAGAACCGGCTTTCACAGACTGCAGGCTTTCCTGCTCTTCTGTGCTCTGCTCTCCCACAAGAGGCAGGATCTGTGTGGGATGACCCGGGCTCTCTGCTCTGCCTGCAGTGAGGAACCCGTGTGCTGACAGGAACGGGGGCTGCATGCACCGCTGCCACAGCCACCGCGGCCGCGCCCACTGCGAGTGCCACCCCGGCTACCAGCTGGCCCCTGATGGCAAGGCCTGCGAAGGTGAGTGCCCTGCAGAGCTCCCCTGCAGGAAAACCACTGTGTCTCATGGATGAGGGGGTGAACAGAGTGGAGGGAAGCACATGCCTTCCCTTGGATGGCTCAGGTGGTGTCTGTGCAAGAGCCCTGCTCAAGCTGTCTGCAGCGACAGCTGCTCCAGGGGAGGTTTAGGCTGGACATTGGGGAGAAATTCTTTACAGAAAGGGTGATCAGGCATTGGAATGGTCTGTCCAGGGAGGTGGTAGAGTCACTGTGCCTGGAGGTGTTTAAGACTGGATGTGGCACTGAGTGCCGTGGTCTGGTGACAAGGTAGTTTTAGGTCATAGATTGGAGTCGATGTTCTCAAAGGTCTTTTCCAGCCTAATTGATTCTGTGATTCTGTGCATGCCCCACTGCCATGTGATCCAACCTCCTGGGAAGCTTTGCAGCAATTCCAAACTCTTAACTCTGTGTCTTTGTTGGTCTGGACCTCAATGAAGAGTTCAGGGTTGCAATAAACCAGTGCAGAGCTCAAATATCATAACAACAATCCCTTTCAAAGGGTGTTTAATGTTCAGCCTACTCATCTTACGGCTTTCTCCCTCTCCCAGATGTGAACGAGTGCCTGACAGGGCTGGCCATGTGTGCACACCAGTGCCTCAACACCCGGGGCTCCTTCAAGTGCACCTGTAACCCGGGCTACGAGCTGGGGGCGGATGGCAAACAATGCTACCGTGAGTACTGGACAGGACAGGGCACACCTGGGCTGCTGCAGGCACGTGTTTGTCACTGCCCTCTGGGAATCACCAGGGCCAAGCTGTGGCAATCTCTGCTGAAGGATTTCACAAGCAGTTTTGGGGCTGTTTGCTCCCCCACCAAGATAAAAATCTCACTCTGATCTTTAAAGTCACCACAAAGCCACTTTAGCTGGTTAAGGCAATTGGTTTGGAGCCATTTGGCTTCAAACAGGCCAAGTTCTGCTCTTGGGGATTCTGCTGGACAAGCTCAGTCAGCTGCAGATGTGTCACTGGAGGAATTGAGCCAGTGAAGGGATCACATCTGCTCCCATCAAGGAAAGAAATAAACTCAGTGATGCAAGAGTGAGCCAGACTGTCCTCATGGCTTCGTGCAGCTGGTGCACCCCAGCAGGGCCAGGCTGAGCCAGAGCCACCAGCCCCTCACAGATGACAGCCCCGTGGCAGTCCCAGTGCTGGCAGCTGGTGTTACTGGGAGCAGTGAGAGCCCCCTTGTGCAGGTGCTGGAGCTTGGGGCGAGGCTTTGTGGGCCATAAATGGGACTTGAAAAGCATCAAACACAGCGACATGAGATTTAAGAGCCTAAGTATGTACACAGCTTTCTTCTTAGGGGCACAGCAATCTCACACCATAACCACTGACATCGCCCTAGGGTCAGCAAAGCAGCTGAAAAGATGAAAGATGTTTCTCCCTGCCCTTCCTAGCACGCTTCTTCTAAGCAAAAGCCTGTTTGTGCTGCTTTAATAAGGAGAGGGATGACAATCATGTTGTGAAATCTGGAAAAAGTCTTCCACTGTGGCTCAGCTTTTGTTTTTGACAAGCACAGATCCATTGGGAAGCATCAAGATCCCTTTCTTTCATCTTCCTTGGTTTTGAATGCACGAAAAACTCAGTGTTCTTGAAGGCAGAAATTGTTTTCCTGAGGTTCAGGACTGAGTCAAAGCTCCATGAAACAAGTTCCTTTTAGTTTAAGAAAGCTTAATTAACTAGACAAGTTTACAGAAACCTTGCCAAGCTCAGATGATCTATGGCTGCAATTGATGTTTGTGCCGACCACTTTTGACATGTCAGGAGCTAACGATTCTCGCTGTAGGCATCTGGATGTTTCCCTACTTAGCTGTGTTCTGCTGCTCCCATTTCTCCCTGGCACCAGGACAGCTCTGCTCTGAGGCTGAGCCAACTTTTGGTTGGCAGCACACGCTGCTGCTTGGCAGGAGTGGGAGCAGTTTCATCCGCAGCCTGTTCATCCCAGAGATTGTCCAGAGCCTGCTCCACGACCCCGTCCCTAAGAGGCTGCGTGAGATCCAGAGGTTTCTTTTTATACCCCACTTCCCAGCCTGGCAGAGGCCTCTGTGCTGAGCTATTTCCATCCTTTCCCACTGCAGATCCCCCTCCTCAGCAGGGATGCAGTGCCAGGAGCTGGTGGGGTCAGGCAGGGGCCAGGGGTGTGTGCAGATGTGTCCCACAGGATCCTAACCCAGGCTGCCTTTTCCAGGGATAGAGATGGAGATTGTGAACAGCTGTGAAGCCAACAATGGGGGCTGTTCCCACATGTGCCACCACACCAGCTCTGGCCCAGTCTGCACCTGTAACTTTGGCTTTCGGCTGGAAGAGGACCAGAAGTCGTGCACTGGTAAGGAACAGGAAAAGGCCAGACCTTGATTTTCAAGCACGTCCCAGGTAGTGGTGAGGATCCTTCTTGGGATCTTAGGTCAGGATCCCTCTTGGCTGCTGTGTATGTGCACTTCAAACAGACTAGAGAATACAAACTGATGGAAAGTGAAAGTAGATGAAATATTGCTCTGCTCAAAGATATCCCCAAACTCCCCTCAAGATATACTTGGACAGCAATTATGACTTCCAAACTAATTAGTTTTTCCCAGATGAAACTGCCCTAAGCAGGACTCAGTCAGCTGGAATCACCCTGCTTGTAAGGACACGAAACCTGTAACCACAATCCCCAACTGGGAACCACAATGAACTTCCCTCAAGGACCCAGGATCCCTCCCTCCATAGGGAGGATGATCTGTTTCACACAAAGCTCCCTGATTTCAAGGAGAACTCTTGAATCCTGGCTCAGCATTTGGCAGCAGATCAGCAAAAGCTCACCAGAGCTAGTCAGGGAGCAGTTTAACAGTTCCTGTCACCACTCTGCAGTGTATTAACACCCTTTGTCTCTCATTTAGATATCAATGAGTGTGACACCGGTTCTCACTGTTGTCACCAAGACTGTTACAATTACCCTGGGGGCTACGAGTGCTCCTGCCATGCCGGGTACAGGCTCAGCACAGACGGCTGTGGCTGTGATGGTGAGTGCCAACACCTCACTGAGCTCCAGGCAGAGCCAGGGACACACAGGGAATAAGTCCCTCTGCTTCTAATCTGTCACTCTCCTCAGTTTGTTTAGTGTTGGGCACCTCAGCTCTAACCCCTACACTAAACCCAGCCCAACTGGAGAGGGGCAGTGGGATTTTTGAACACATCAAGGTCAGACTGGGCTAACTCAGAGTGAGCTGGCGCAGGCTTGACCCCATTAATTCACAGAAACCATTTGATGCTCAACCCCAGAGGGCAACACTGCCCATCACTTTCACCCAAGGGATAAAGACAAATAACAGTGTCTGTATAAAACACAGCCAAGATGGTGACTAATTAAACTTTTAATTAGGAGAACAAGAAATTGTCCTACCTGGTTGCAAACAGCCAGGCCTTTCTTCCAGTTTCTCCCAGCTCCTGCCAGCTTTCTGATGAGTCACCTTCTCAGCAGAAAGGATGTGGGGAAAAATCCCCCTAATAATTGTTCTCACTTCCAAAGCTCTCAACATTTCCCAGGGGAAGGAGCCAAACACACCCACCTGCTCCTACACAATAATAATGGATGGGAGCTGGAGCCCAGCACATTGTTGAAATTCAGGCATTCCTAATCCCTGAGGTGGAAAAAACCCTCCATTTTTAGAGCCCATGGTCTCACATATTTAGCAGAGAGCATGCCACCAACCTGTTACTGCTGCATGGCCAGGTCCCCTGTCACTGCTCCTGTCCCCCTGCAGTGTCCCATGTTTTGTAGATGTGGATGAGTGCTCTGCAAACAACGGTGGGTGTGAGCACACGTGCCAGAACCAGCCAGGGTCGTTCCAGTGTGGCTGTGACATTGGGCACAAGCTGGATGAAGACAGAAGGAGCTGCATCTGTAAGTGCCTCGTCCGAGCTGCCCCAGGCCAGGCAGTGGGTCCCTCCTCTGTAACCTGTCTGAGCCAGGAGCACACAGGCTGGAGCTCCTTAGCCCTGTACCTCACCTCTTTCAACTCCTTCACAGCACCTGAGCAGTGGCAGTGCCTCACCCCAGCCCTGGAAGCTGTCCCAGCCAGGACCAGTCCTGTTTCAGCCTCGTCCACTGCACTGTCCAAAGGAGTGCAGGGAGCTCTGGCACAGCTACACCTCCAACAGCTACACAGTCACCAGCCCCTCCAGCTTTTCCTTATAAGAAATAATAAATAATTTGTTTGCAGCATACAGAGATCTTGAGGTCACGTACCTGACCTGGGCCCACTGTAGCCAAAAAACCCCTGAACAAACAACCTGGGAAAGCTTTAGAGGTGTCAAAAGAGGGCGAGATCAGTGCTGCAGACCTGAGACCCTCAGCGAGTCCTGGTTTCCCTTTGCTGTTGCAGAGGTCCTGCACCACTGTTCACCTCCCAGACACCTTGTGTCCTCTCCCAGTGTGACTTTGTCACCTCTGTCCCTTCTCCCCCAGCCACAGAGGACACGGTGGAGGCCCTGGATGGCCGGCGCCCCGTCATCCGCCCCATCCCTCACGTGGCCATCCTGCGAGATGAGTTCACCCAGCTCTTCAACGACGACTACGAGGAAGAGGAGGAGGAGATGGAAGCACGAGGGGAGCACACGCTGTCGGAGAAATTCGGTGGGCATTTTGTGTGGTCAGTGCCGTGCTTTGCTTGGGACTCTTCAGTGGTGCAGGCTGAGTTTATTTGTTTGGTGAACACACCAGGCTTGTTGAGTGCTTTTGCTATTTTTAGCTCTGCTGCAGCCTCCACACGGGGCTTTCCTCTGCCCAAACACCTCAGGGTGCTGCAGCAGCCTCGGGGAGGTTCTTACCCGTGGTTCCTCTCGCTGCAGTCTGCCTGGAGCACACGTTTGGCCCCGACTGCAGCCTGACCTGTGACGACTGCAAGAACGGAGCCACCTGCACCGCCGAGGGCAGCGGCTGCCACTGCCCGGCCGGCTGGACCGGCGTGCTCTGCAACCAGAGTGAGTGGCAGCTCCACCCCTGCTCTGGGGTGCTCAGTGGGTGCAGCCCTGCCAGGCTATGGCCAGGCTGAGCCTCATCTCCCTCTCCCTCCCCAGCTTGCCCAGCTGGCACCTTCGGCAGCAACTGCAGCCAGAGCTGCCGGTGCCAGAACGGTGGCACCTGTGACCCTGCCACCGGCGCCTGCCGCTGCCCGCCTGGCGTGGCCGGAGAGCTCTGCCAGGACGGTGAGTCCGGCATCCCCTCACCCTCTTTCTGCTCCTCCTCCTTCCTGTTGTCAATGTTTTAGCAGGGATTTACCATCACTGGATAAATGGCTGCGCTGGCCATCGCTGGTGCTGCTCTCAGGTGTCCCTGGAAGTGTTTGCTGTGGGGTTCCCTACACGGGTCCTTTTCTGACTGTGCTGTCCATCCCTTGTGCTGCTCTCAGGTGTCCCAAATGTGCTTCTCTGAAGCCTGGAAGTGTTTGCTGTGGGGTTCCCTACACGGGTCCTTTTCTGACTGTGCTGTCCATCCCTTGTGCTGCTCTCAGGTGTCCCAAATGTGCTTCTCTGAAGCCTGGAAGTGTTTGCTATGAGGTTCCCTACACAGGTCCTTTTGTAGCTGCTCATCAACAGCATCTTTCAGCTCTCTTGTTGAACCATCCCAGTGAGAGCAGCTCGAACACATTCCTACTCTGTTGGAGTCCATCAGCCACGGAGCCCTGTGTGGAAAAATGTCATTTTAAAAAGCAAAAGGAGTAGTAAATGGCACTCTATCCCCACAAAACTGTGCTCCAGGTGTTCTGTCTTGTCTTTTCACTCAAAGACCTTTGCAGTCCCTGTTCACTGTTCATCCATGACTGGGGGCAGAGATCTCTATTTCATGGGGCATTCAGTGGCAGACACAGGAAAGAATGTCAAATCCACAATTTCCATGGTTAATTTCCATGGAAACCGTGGAGGTATTTTCAACCCAAAGCATTGGAAAGCTGTGACAGCAGTAGTTACCCAAAGTACCCAAAGGAGGTGTCACTGCTCATTTCTCGCTCCCAAAGGGTTAAAATTTTGAGGAACATAATTTGAATACCAGAAAGAGGGAGACAATCAGAGATTCAGACAAAAGGACTTCAGTCACATGTTGGGAGCATATGGGAACTATTACTGAAGGAGGAGAGTGAAGCAGAATGCAAATGAACACGAGAGATACCCCGACCTCTTCTTTCTGTAGTAAAGAGGTGGTTGAGGGGAACAGAGAGAAAACAGGAAGGTAAAATTAAAATAAACAATGTAAAATTGCTCTGTTGTCCCAGGGTGGCATTTCCTCTGCTCCTCTGTCCGTAGGGACAAGGCAAGTGCTGCTGGGCAGCTGCTGGCCAGAGCACTGCTGACACAGCCTGTGTGCCATGTGCTTCCAATATTGAGATCTTTAGCATATCAGAGAAAAAAAAAATAAAATTATTCACTTAATAGCACAAATATCCTTATGGCTTTTCAGCAGGAGCAGCCTCATGGGTTGCTTTGTCACAGAGGACAGCCTTGACCTCTCAGAGCCCTGTGGATGGGTTATTTCTATCCCAACCAGCAGAGCTGCTGGTCACAGTGGGTGCAGGGCTGATGGGTGCCCTGGAGCACCATGAGGAGTGGCAGCAAGTGACATCCCCTGTGACACTGCACAGCTGATTTGGAGCTGGTGTAGGGAACCTGATCCCTCTCCCTCTGGCTGCATCCCTCCCCTCGGTGCATCCCTGCCCACACACAGCTCTGGTTCCCGTGTGCTTCTCTCCATTAAAATGACCCGCTGATGAAACTGGCTCATCTTCCCAGGAAACCTCTCTCTGTTTCTAGGGTGCCCCAAGGGATTCTTTGGGAAGCACTGCAGGAAGAAGTGCAACTGTGCCAACCGGGGTCACTGCCATCGGATTTACGGAGCCTGTCTGTGCGACCCCGGCTTGTACGGCCGCTTCTGCCACTTGGGTAATCTTGTCCTGTTGAAGTTTGGTTCAATGTTACCTTCAGGTTGTTGTCTGAGCTGGCTAGCCCTTGCTGTTTGCCTGTCTGGCAGCTCTGTGGTGTTTTCACCCCAGTGGTCCCTCAGGCTCCCTGGATGTCACAGCTGAGGGCTTGGGGACAAGTCCAGGCCTGCAGGAGCTCAGGGTTACCTTCCACTGAAAGGTTCCAAGGTGATGGTGAAGGAAAGGAGTTGGTTCTGATAGAGGGTTTCCATTCAGAGTTTTATTCCTGGCCCAAAGGCCTGTGAATCCAGCAACAGCTCCAGCAGAACTCCCACAGCATGGCTGCTGGCCTTGGAACCAGGGAGAGGGGAGGGAAGGAACACAGGTGACACCAACCAGGTACGGGGGGGAAGTCCTAAGGGACAGAGGACACTTGGATGGCCCAGTGTCTTTCCAGGGATGGGAAGCATCTTTTGAATTCTGCCAACCACTCGAGGCCCTTCTGGAATGCCAGGGCTGACAGGGTCAGATGTGGAAAGGAGGAATGATTGACAAACCTGGCAGGGAATCATCAGGGAGGGGCCTGGGGTAACTGAGACACACCACAACATTGTCCCCATCCTCGTCGCCACCCTTGCATTCCAGCCTTTCTGGGAAGCTTTCTGCCCCTCATGCTGGGCTCTCCCCTTTCCCTGCAGCGTGCCCCAGGTGGGCGTTCGGGGCCGGCTGCTCGGAGGAGTGCCAGTGCCTGCAGCAGAACTCGCGGGACTGCGACGCCAGGGACGGCTCCTGCCGCTGCAAACCCGGCTACCGCGGCCAGCGCTGCGAGCACGGTGAGTGAGGCACACACTCACACCCTCAGCTGCCTCGGAAAACACCTCTGAGGTCACCAAGCCCAGCCTATGACCCAACACCACCTTGTCACCCAGAGCCTGGCACTGAGTGCCACATCCAGGCTTTTCTCAAACACCTGCAGGGACCGTGACTCCCCCACCTCCCCGGGCAGCTCATTCCAATCCTGACCACCCTGTGTGAGGAGCTTCTTCCCAATGTCCAGCCTGAACCTCCCCTGGCACAGCTCAAGGCTGTGTCCTCTCCTTCTGTTGCTGTCCCCTGGGAGCAGAGCCCGAGCCCCTCTGGCTGCACCTCCTGTCAGGAGCTGCAGAGAGCGACGGGGTCTCTCCTGAGCCTCCTCTTCTCCAGGATAAACACCCCCAGCTCCCTCAGCTTCTCCTCACAGGACTTGTGTCCCAGACCCTTCACCAGCCTTGCTGCCCTTCTCTGGGCACGCTCCAGCCCCTTCATCTCCTTTCTAAATTGAGGGGCCCAGAGCTGGGCTCAGCAGGGGAGAATCTCTGCCCTGCTCCTGCTGGCCACACCATTTCTGATCCAGGCCAGGTGCCATTGGTCTTCTTGGCCACCTGTGCACAGCTGGCTCATGTCCAGCTGCTGTCCAGCAGTGCCCCCAGGTCCCTTTCTGCCTGGCTGCTGTCCAGCCACTCTGTCCCCAGCCTGTAGCACTGCAGGGGTTGTTGTGGCCAAAGTGCAGCACCCAGCACTTGGTCTAATGAAACCTCATATCCCTGGATTTGTCCCATCTATCCAGCTTGTCCAAATCCCTCTGCAGAGCCTTCCCACCCTTCAGCAGATCCACACTCACACCCAGCTTGGAGTCATCTGGTGTCATTCTGTTCCCATGAAGCATCCCCAGAGCATCCCACTTTCTCCTCCTGTGGCCTCTTTTCCCCATTAATTTTCTCAGGGAAAAGCTTTGCTTGCTTTCCACCCTCCCAGACTGTCACCTCTTGCTCACTCAGTGGTCAGTGGTCAGGGGGAGCTGTGTGGTGGATGGGGACAGTGGTGACAGGGGGTAGTGGAGCTCGGAAGGGTGCTCAGCACCCAGGGCCAGGCTCTGCCAGGGGCAAGGAGTAATTTTAGGGCTTTTTTCTCTCTAATGATGGTTGTTCACAGGCTGTGACCCTGGGTTTTACGGGGATGGCTGCAAGAAGAAGTGTAGCTGCTCTCCAGGAGTGCCCTGTGACCCTGTCACTGGGAAGTGTCACAAGGAGTGTCCCCCAGGCTACCATGGCGAGCACTGTGACCAAGGTAAGGCAGGGCCATGCAGGGCAGCTCTATGAGTGCTGGAAAATCAGCAGTCCTCACCATTTTGCTTCACAAAATGACACAAAAGCAATTCCAGAATCCCCTGAGAGCCCCAGTCCTCTGCAGATGATCTGTGGCCAGTAGAGGCTTCAGGGGACACAGGAGCTGCCATCCACAGGTCTCTGTGAGGTGCTGCCACCTCTTTAAAGTGGGACAATGAATTCTTTGTATAAATCGAGCCTGATTCAGAAAAGGAGAACACTTCACCCTGCCACTGGACATTTCTGTGTTGGTAGGTGGAGGTGATTGGGATCTAATTATCTTTCCCTGGCCTTGATGGCTTTTCCCTTCCAGGCAATCCCTGCCCAGCACAACAGTATCTCACATTTTCTGCTCTATTCTCTGTACCTTATTGAAACTCTCTTTCATCTGCAAGTTCCGGGGAGTATTTTGCATTTAATTTATATTAGTATTCAAACTTCTGCCTCTGTATGAACGTCCTAGAGCAGTTTTGTGCTCTTCCCGTGAAGGGCCAGTTGATGGGATGGTGACTGAACTGCCCAGCTCTGTCTGTGTCTGTGTATGTATGTTTATGTCCAACACTCAGGCTCTGAGGGTGAAGATTTCAAGATCCTGGGGGTGGTCTGTGTGCCAGAGAGCTTCACTTTGGGCAGACAAAGGTGCTTTGAGAGAACCTAGAGGTAGTGAGTCATTGGCATGAAGTGATGATTACAAAATATGAACACAGCACTTGGAAAAGAATAAGTTCTGCCAACCACAGAGCTGAGTGGTGACTGAAACATCAACTCACTCCTGCTCTTGTGAGGCTGGGGCCTCCTGAACCCACTTCAGCTGATGGGGTCCTGCAGAAAATGCAAGAAGTTGGACACTTGAAGACAGACTGCAGCAGCAGCAGACGCTGCATGGAGAGGTTGGAAGCAGCCAGCATCTGGATTTGGATCGGAGCATCCCGGGAGTTTCTGCACTAACTGATGTTTAGCCAAGCACTGCTTCACCCCAGCCCAGAAGCTGCAACCATCAACCTCATTGATCTGCCAGAACAGGGTCATGGTGCAGAGCCCCATCTCTGACTGGACTTGGACAGAACAAGAGCTGCAAAAAGCAGCAAAAATCCCAATGCAAGATCTGACATGGTGCTGTCAGGAGAGATGGGAGCAGCTCCTGCAGGGCTGTGCTCCCTGGCAGGGTCTGACAGCCCTGAGTCCCCCGTGGGGGGATGCTGTGGCCCCTGGAGCCCCTGGAGCCTTGTCAGGCTGGGTGCTCCTGCTCGAGATATTTTTAAAAAGGGTAAGAAAGGAGCTGAAGGCTGTAGGGGGGAGTCACAGGAAATAACACAAATATTTGTATAGAAATAGTAGGCTCTTGGCTGTTGTTCGGATCTGGAAATTATTAAAGGGTGAAGACAAACATCTGCCATCAATTAGCAAAGAGGGGGAATAACAAAAACTCCACTGTGTCACTGGAAATTGAGGCGCTGCGTTTCCTCTGTGGTTTGTCAGTGCCGGTGTGTTCTCCTCTGCTGAAGCTTTACAGAACATTGGCTTTGCTGAGCATGGAGCTCTTGTGGGGGACTCGGAGAGGATTTAAGGATCTTTGGTCTGGGGCCCTTAGTTTGCATGTCACCAGCTGATTGCTAAATTGAGGCACAGGGTACAAAGATCAGACTGGGCTGGGATCAGCAGAACCACGTTGGCATCCAGAGCAGAGGGAAGGAAAAGCACTTATTCCTCCTCTGGATGAGGTTGCTCCTTCTTCCCTGCTTTCCTTCTGTGTCCTGCTTCAAACCTGGCTACTTCTTAAAATCCTGGTGCTCAGATCCTGGAGGCATTCAGCCAGGGAGGTAAAAATCCTCACAGCATCTTGGAAAAGCCAAGGGCTGGGTTGGTGTGGGGCTGTGACCCCGATGTTCTGCACCCCAGCCCACAGACAGAAAGGTGGCTTGGGCAGAGTCCTTGTCCAAAGACTGAAGATCAGTTTGGCCTCAGCTTTTGGGAATGTGAGTGGTCACTCTTGCATGAAGAAATACTTGTTGAAAGGACACACAACAAGAGAGAAGTGACAGGCAGACAGAGCAGGGTGGCAGTGGCAATGCTGGAGGTGAGTAGTGTGGCTCACAGAGGGGTCACATCCAGGCTCACTGAATCATTAATGTTGGAAAAGACCTCCAAGATCACCAAATCCAACCTTTGAGCAAACACCACCATGCCCTCTAAACCACGAGCACAGGTGGGCAGTTCCCCACAGACCCAGAGGCTCCTTCAGCCTGCAGGGCCAGGTTGGTAGAATGCCCTTGGGCACCTTGGGGGGATGTTCTGACCCTGCTGTTCTCCCACAGAGTGCCCTGAGGGGACATTTGGGCCAGGCTGTCAGCACCCTTGTGCCTGTGGAGGAGCATCCTGTGACAGGAGCACGGGGCAGTGCCACTGCCCACCTGGCTGGACAGGACATGACTGTGCCCAAGGTGAGCAGAGCAAACACTCAGGGATTTCAGTGTAGAGGGAGGGATTTAGGTGTAGACCTATTAGTTTTCTTTTACTAAAATTCATTTTAAAAACACCCAGTGGAGTTAGAATCATCTTTGTGGAAAATTAGAAAAAATTGCAGCTTTTCATGGTGAGTCTTAACATGATGAAGAAGATGAGGATGTTTTTGGTTGTCACAGTCCTCAATGTAGGAGAGAAACCTTCCTTTATTGCTGCATGTTTTTAATTCACCAGATTACTCTTTAACTGCTGGAAAACTAGAGAGTTTGAAACTGAAAGCTTTTGCATGATTCTGCAGAACTGCAGCAGCTGGAAGGTATTAGTCACATAGAGATGTCCTGCTCCTAAGAGTTTGGCTGAGCAATGAAACTACGTGTGCACAGTGCTTACCATACATTTCAAGCTGCCTTTTTTCCAGGCCCTGGAGCAACTTAGGACCAGTCGGAGAAGGATTCTTGCCCTGGTTTTAGCAGTTTAGCCTTTTGCTCCTTCTTTGCAACTCCCAGCAGGTCCTGGAGCAGTGACTGATGTGCTGTCCGTGGTGTGACGGCAGCTGTGGAGTCCCTGTGCCAGCAGCACCATTTTCCCACTGAGGAGCCCTTGGAGCTCCCTGCGAGTGGATGCAAATCCTAAAATTGGCATGAAAATCCTGGAGCGAGCTCAGAATAGCACTTAGAGAGGGCTCACACGCTGCCTGTGGAGCAGGCACGGCCGTGCTGTGCTCTCTGGTAGCTGTGTGCTGTGAACAGAACTCCCCACGTCTCGCATGAGCGCAGCGATGACGGCGAGAGGGAACCCGAAAGGTCACACATTCCCCTCTGCCACCTCGGCTCTGATCCCGGTGCTCTGTGTGTTCTCTGTCTGCTCACGCTCCAGCTTGCCCTGAGGGTCTCTGGGGTCCGGGCTGCCAGGAGATCTGCCCTGACTGTGCCAACAATGCCAGCTGTGAGCCCGCCACCGGAGCCTGTCTGTGCCCGCCTGGCTACACCGGCCAGCGCTGCCAGGATGGTGAGTGCAGGCTGGGGTGGGGCCCTCAGCTGGGATGTCCATCTCCAGCTGGAATGGGGGTATTTGAACTGAGCTACAGCATCTGCTGCAGCGAGTGGAGCATCCAGTGACCGAGCAGGCACTGCCACGCTCAGCAGGGCAGGCTGAGCACTGTGAACATCTCTGTTTCCTCACAGGGCAGGCTGAGCACTGTGCACATCTCTGTTTCCTCACAGGGCAGGCTGAGCACTGTGAACATCTCTGTTTCCTCACTCATTGGGATGCAGGCTGGGGACTTCAAAGTCCCTCTAGCCCCATCTCCGCTGTGGTAATGTCTGCAGAAGGAGAAAGGGAGGCAAAATGCTGAGCCCCTTGTGCCGTTCAGCACCTGCACTTGAGGTGTCAGAGCTGTGTCAGTGCTCGCAGCTCTGCCGAAGCACTGTGGTACCCGGGGGCTCTGCCAAGGGCCAGGGTCCAACAGCCACCTGCAGCCCCTCCCTGTTTCCCTTGGCAGCGTGTCCACCCGGCTGGTTCGGCCCCGACTGCCAGCTGAGCTGCAGCTGTGGGAATGAGGGACATTGCCATCCGGTGACGGGGACATGCAGCTGCCCGCCCGGCTGGACGGGGTACCACTGCCAGCGAGGTACAGCACCTGTGCTCTGCCACCCTCACTCCTGGGCCACCCTCACCTGTGCTGCCATGGCTCCATTCTCCTCTGCATGCCGTGCCTCTGCCAGGGAAATCTCTCTGAAATCCTTTCGGTTTCTTCGCTCTGTCTGTCCGGTGCTGGCAGTGCCACTGGCCCCTCTGCAGCCGTGTTTGTCCCTGTGCCCGAGGCACGCTGTGCTGCTGAAGGCAGCGCTGTGCCCACGCCGTGCACACACCAGTGATGGGTTCCTGCTGTGTTTTTCCAGCCTGTGACTTGGGGCGCTGGGGCCCCGACTGCGCCCACAGCTGCAACTGCAGCAACAGCGACGGCAGCTGCAGCGCCGAGACCGGGCAGTGCCTGTGCGAGGCCGGGTACACGGGCACCCGCTGCGAGCAGAGTGAGTGCTGCCCCTGCCCTGCCCGCCCTCACACCCAGACAGGGCCTGCAGGTGTTCCAGGGAACGGTGTCACTCCAAGTCTGCAAGCTTCCCTGGCTGTGATGCTGATCCTGTCCCCAGGGTGGCCGGGTGATGTGGGTACACACCTGTAAGGGGCAGGTTAGAACCCTCTGGTGGTTATTTTTATAAGCAGCTCGCCAGATATTTTTATTCCATTCAGAATCCAAGCCCCTGCCTTAGGGGAGCTCCTCTGGGACACAGGAAAGGACAGACTCCTCAGTCTCATTTCTTGCAGAGTGCCCGGAAGGGTGGTTTGGGCTGAGCTGTCGGCATCAATGTCAGTGTGACAATGGGGCCACCTGTGACCACGTCAGTGGGGCCTGTACCTGCAGCCCAGGCTGGCGAGGAACCTTCTGTGAGCACGGTGAGTACCAACCCCGAGGGCCAGGGCTCCATCCCAGAGGGTTTGTGCTCCCTGTCTGACTTTGTTATCCATTACAGCAAAGAGAATTCCTCAGGATGGTCATGGGGGGAACAACAAGTCTGCAAGCTGCTGCCTCTGGTTTTATTTCTGGAGGGAAAAGGTCTAGGAAAAAAAAAAAAAGAAAATGTAAGTAATAGGCAACCCAGTGGTTGTACAGCTGCTGTGGTCACCTGAGTGTGGACATGTTGCACAAAGGGTCTTGAAGCAGCCTTTTGGAGGGGTCCCTGGATGCAGGGATCCAGCTCCACCATCAGCCTCTCCGTGGTCAGGAACCTCAAACCATCAGTCTCCTGATCCACCACTGCCCTCTCCTGTACCTGGAATGTCCACAGTGGACTCACATCCAATATCTGCTGCCCTTAGCTGTGGCTGTCACACTGGTGCAGCCTCACATTGGCCCCAAAGGCCACCAAGGTGCAGGCACCCTTCCCACTGAGAGGGCTCCAGCCCTGCATTTTGTGTGGATTTCTCCTTTGTTTTCCACAGCCTGCCCTGATGGATTTTATGGACTGGAGTGTCGACAAGCCTGTGACTGCCTGAATGGTGCCCACTGTGACTCTGTCACAGGGCAGTGCCAGTGTCCCCCGGGCTGGACCGGCCCCCGCTGTGGCCAGGGTAGGTGTCTGTGGCCAGAGAAGGTGTCTGTGACCAGGGTAGGTGTCTGTGGCCAGGGAAGGTGTCTGTGGGAGGTGCCCACCCTGCCCTCCATGGGCACTCTGGAGCCAGGGCTGTCTCTGCTGCCAGGTCATAGGAGCTGGAGGTCTGGGTTGTCCGTTCTCCATTTGTTATTTCCTCTGTGTGGAATTTAATTTGGGTTCAGACAGGCTGCTCTGCCTGAGCAGGTTGTGGTTCGCTGCAGTGAGGGTTTGGGCATCCAGCTTCCAAATAGATGAAGGATGTAACACTGATGGTAGCAGTGTCTGTGTTCAGGTGTCTGTAGGACATATTATTTCCCTGTAGCACCTCAAAACCCCCTCACACCCCTTCAGCCACCACTGACAGATCCTCTCCCAGCTCTTGGGAGGGTTGGTAGGAGCCTGGCTGCTGAAATTCCCACCCAGTGCCCACCATTCCTGCCCGCTCTGCTCCCCTGCAGCGTGCCAGGAGAACAGGTACGGCCAGAACTGCAGCCAGACCTGCCACTGCTTCAACAACGCCACCTGCAGCCACATCAGCGGCCGCTGCCTCTGCTCGGAGGGGTGGACAGGACCCTCGTGCCAGCAAGGTAACCCTTCCCAGCCCAGCTTGCTTCCCCTGCCATTCCTCGGGGTGGGCGGAACGCTGCTGCCTCTCACCTGGGCAGGTGAAACACCAAAAGCCGTCATTGGCTCCTCTTGCACCAAAATCAGTGTTGCTCTGGATTAGACCATCCACCCACGGCTCTGGCAGCGTGGCACAAGCCTCCAGAGCTGTGTCCTGATTGGGGTGTTTGTCCTGTTTCTCCCTCAGCCTGCCCGGCGGGTTTGTACGGGAAGAACTGCCAGCAGCGCTGCCTCTGCCAGAACGGCGGCACCTGTGACCCAGCCACGGGGACCTGTGCCTGCCCTGCGGGCTGGACGGGGCTGGCCTGCGAGCTGGGTGAGGAAACAGCCAGGGAAAGGGCTCTGGGGCAAACAGATCCCAGTTTGGAATGGTTTTCCTGTGGAATTTGGAGGTGATGTGCAAGGGGTTGGGGTGCACAGTCCTTCCTGTGCTTGTGGGACGGTGGGAGATGGGAGGGTGGGAGCTGGGAGGGTGGGTACCAGGGCAGTGTCTCACCCTGTGCCCCTGCCAGCCTGTGCCCAGGGGCAGCATGGCCTGGACTGCCAGCAGCACTGTGAGTGCCAGCACGGGGGGCTCTGTGACCGCCGGACCGGGCACTGCCTCTGCCAGCCCGGCTGGACCGGCCACAACTGCGAGAGACGTAAGTGGGGCACGTGGGGGCTGATCTGGGCATCGAGGGCTCTGCCAGAACCTGTGCTGTACAGGGAGGGTCTGGGGGCTTAAGCAAAGACATAAAATTCAGATTTCAGCAAGCAAGGAGCTGGCAGTGCCATGGTTTTGGCCGTGCCTCAGTTTTGCCCACTGCTGCCCTTTCTCCTTCCGTTGAATCACAGAGGATTTGGGTGGGAAGGGACCTGTCCTGAAAGTGCTGCTGCGCACCCAGAGCAGTCTGTGGCAGTGCTGGTGGGAGGGGGATGTGATTCCCAAAGGCACAGACCCCCAGGCATTAATGCCCAGGGCTCCAAGCAGGGGTGAAGGCAGGGCAGCAACCCTGCATGGTGAAACCAAAATGCCAAGGCAGGGCCTTCCTCTGACACGATTATTTTAAGGGTAACAATGGATTGTCCCCTCTCCATTCTTCCTTCTCTGTGTCCTTCTATCACACTGACCCTCTGGGCCTGGCTTTAGTCCCAAACCCCAGCAAACCATGGCATCTGTGCCTTGGTGGCTGTGTGTGCTGTATCCTCTGATGTGACACCCACTCTGGCAATGTCCTTCCCATGAGGAAGGTTTTGGAAAGGCTCTTGGCCTCCAGAGCAGTGACAGGGATCACATCATGTATCAGCACACCAAGCAGAGATTCACAAGCTTCCCTTCTGAGGTCATGACACCTCAGCTTGGCAGATCCTTAAACCAGGGTGTAAAGCCTGGTGGCAGCACTTGCCAGCTGACATCTGGCACAAGGGAGCTGCCACCAGAGCCTCAGCTGCCACCAGCCACTCTCAGGTTTCCTACTGGGAATGTTTTTCCCTTCAGGAGGCTGTAAACAGCTCTGCTGGCAGCTGAGGCTTGGCCACACAAATCACCTCCCTGGATCCTGCCACATCCTAAGGGACACTGTCCCCTCCCAGCATTGTCACATGCTCCCAGAACCCCACACAGCCTCAGCAGCACTAGGCAGTGTTAAGCACTTCTGTAATTTCTTTCAATATAAATTAATGATGAAACCCACCCAAAAGGTAGACATTATATTGTTTTTTTACAAAAGAACCAAGCTGGGGTCCTGTCAGCTCCCCATGGCTGTGTTTCAAGCTGCCTGTGTGAGCACAAGTGACAGACCCAGTCACCTGTGGAACTACTGGGAAAAACCCCCAAAAAGTCACTTTTTTGTGTGTAACTTGTCTTCTCTGCTGTGTTTTCATCCCTGAAGCTTGTCCAGAGGGGCTGTTTGGGGCACGCTGTGAGGAGCCCTGTGACTGTGGGCACAATGTCTCGTGCCACCACATCACTGGTGCTTGTGACTGTCCCCGTGGCTGGAGGGGCCGGCGCTGTGAGAAAGGTGAGGAACACTCCTGGATAAGGGAAAACCAGAGAAACATCGGCTGCTCCAGAGCCTGGGAACAGAGAAACTTCATTTTTAATGAGAATTACAAGTTGTGGCAAAATATTGTGAGGCTGGCTCTGCACTGGGGCAGGAGCCCCTTGGGCTCTGATGCCTTAACAACTTAAAATCCAGGCAGAAGGCTCAAATCCCGCTGTTTGTTTTCCCACAGCTTGCCTGCCAGATTTCTTTGGGAAGAACTGTGCCAGTCGCTGTGCCTGTCCCCTGGGAGTGCCCTGCCACCATGTCACCGGCCAGTGCGGCTGCCCGCCAGGACTGACAGGCTCTGGATGTGAAAAACGTATGGAGATGGGAATGAGCCTCTTAAAGCTCTGCTGACAGGCTCTGGGAACGTGATGGGTCGAGCAATTCCTACAGAAAATAGAAGGGGAAGAAAAAAGATAAACAGGGAAAAGCAGCCCAAGAGCAGAGCTGTGCCAAGGAGCAACTCTCCCAGTCTGGCAGCTGGGTGCATGCCTGTGGAATGTCAGCAGGGCAGAGGGAGCCAAGTGGGAAATCAGAGCTGGGTATTTATCCAGAGGATTAGCAATAAATCACTATTAAAATGAGCTCCTGTGGGTATGAGCAAGTCTGGAAGAGACAGAGATGTGTGAGCACATTCCTTACGCAGAGGACAGTGCTGGATTGGCCATCTCTGTGTGTGGAGCTTGCAGCAGACCCTGCCCAGGTAGGGCTAGCACAGCAAAAGGCATCTAATGCCTTTAAGTGCTTGCTTTTCCTTTTAATCCAAGTATTTCCTGGAGTGAATGAACATTCATGAGAGTCCCTTTGCTTTTTGGGTGGCGGAGAATTTTACTGCCATAAAAGGCTTTCTAAATCCTGGCTTAAAATAAAATGTTTTTAAAAAAGGCTTGCAGAGAGGGGTGGGATGGCTCCTGAGCCACCTTGGTGCCCTGTCTCCTCACAGCCTGCCTGCCAGGGACCTTCGGGGAGGGCTGTGCTCAGATCTGCCAGTGTGCCGGAGCCACCCAGGAATGTCACCCTGTCACCGGGGCCTGTGTCTGCCCCCCCGGCTTCCACGGTCCCGCCTGCCAGCTGGGTGAGTCCTGCTCTGGTCCCACTGCATCCCCTTTGCAGGCTGTCCCATCCTGAAATCCCGGTGCCATGAGGGATGTGTGTGGGTTGAGTTCTGGGTGCTTTGGGGCTGCTCTGTGTGACAGAATGGATCAGAACCCCCCCAACGGTGCCAGCCTGGCACAGACTGCTCCCAGCAGAGCTCTCTGCCTCCTCCCGGGTGAAACATCCATGCAAACCCACCTGGTGGGTTTTCCTGGGGTGTCTGGATCTTGTCCTTGTGTTTTCAGCCACTGAGGCTGCTGTTTGCTGTCCCCTCAGAGTGCTCCCCGGGGTGGTACGGCCGTGACTGCGAGAGGCAGTGCCAGTGCAAGAACGGGGGCCGGTGTGACACTGCCACGGGGATGTGCCACTGCCCGGCCGGCTTCATCGGCGCTGACTGCGGCATCGGTGAGCACCGCCTCCGCCTGAGGGGCTGGGGAAGCAGGAGAGCCTCCTCAGGGGGATGTGAGGGGTGGGAGATGCAGACCCTGCCCACGGAAAGGCTGCTGACCCCGTGGGGGATGAGCAGCAGACCAGGGACTGACTCCTGAGAAAAGCTCCTGGTGTCCTTTGTCCACCTGTCCTGGCAGCTGTGCTCTCCTGCTGTCTCCCAGGGAATGAGCCTGCAAATGACCGTGCTTGCTGTCTACCTTAGCCACGGGAACGTTTTTCTGCTCTGTTTATTTTATGATAAAGTGATTTCCCCTAACATACTGTGCCCTCACTGTATTGCTGTACAACTTTGGCTGGGCAGGGCTTGGAGCAACCTGGCTTAGTGGGAAGTGTCCCTGCCCATGGCAGGGGGCTGGAAACCGGTGATCTTTAAGATCTCTTCCAACCCAAACCATTTCATGATTCTGTGGCACAGCAGGGAAAGGCTGGAGGCTCCTTCTGCCTCCCATCGCTCAGCTCCAGCGCTGCGCAAAACTTTCCCTCTCCCTCCTCCCACTTCCCACCTCCCCAGCCCTGCTTTGGCTTGACCGAGGTTTTCCTCCCTCCAGGATGCCCTGCCGGTCGTTACGGCCAGGACTGTGCAGAGCTGTGTCCCTGTGGGGCCGGTGTTCCCTGTCACCCTGTCACCGGAGAGTGTGTGTGCCCTCCAGGCAGAGCTGGCCCCACGTGTGAACAAGGCAAGTGTGGGCTGTGGGGTCGTGCGTTGGGAAAGGTGCTGGGCAGGAGCTGATTTCCTTGCCCTGAGATCTCTGCTCGTGGTCCCTGTGCCCACCGCTGCTCTCTCTTGCCCCGCAGGTTGTGAGAAGCAGCGGTACGGGCTGGGCTGCCAGCAGCCCTGCTCCTGTCGCAACGGGGGCCTCTGTGACACAGCCGATGGCTCCTGCTCGTGTGCGCCAGGGTGGACGGGGAAATCCTGCGAATTAGGTAACCCCGGCCCGGACGGATTGTCCCGCACCCACCCAGTGGAGCTCACATACTGGGTCCGGTTTTCTGCTATCCCACCCGTGCCAGCCCTGCCTTAGCACAGCTGTGGGGCTGCTGAGCAGCTCTGCCGCTCGCTCTCGCCCGCAGAATGCCCTCCGGGAAGCTTCGGTGCCTCCTGCCAGCTGCGCTGCCCCTGCCTGCACAACGCCACCTGCGACCCGGCCACGGGGACCTGCCGCTGTCCCGCCGGCCGCTACGGGCCCCTGTGCGAACACAGTGAGTGGTGGCGGCGGGGACACCCTCGCCTTGGGGCATGGGGGGTCTCTAAAGCTCGTCCGGAGGGCAAGACCGCAGGACACGCGTGTGACAGCAGCGCCGCACTCTGCGGGGCTCTCTCCCCTTTCCAAGGGTTCACAGGGAGCCATTCCCAGGCAGAGAGGTGATTTCTGATCTCTGCGTGACCCCACGGTCACAGCGGTGCCCTGCCAAGGCACACGCGTCCCCATTGCCCGGAGGTGCTGGGTCCCGAGCAAATGCAGTGGGGCTGAACGCGGAGCTTTGGGGCTGAACGCGGGGTTTTGGAGCTGGATGCGGAGTTTTGGAGCTGGATGNGGTTCACAGGGAGCCATTCCCAGGCAGAGAGGTGATTTCTGATCTCTGCGTGACCCCACGGTCACAGCGGTGCCCTGCCAAGGCACACGGGTCCCCATTGCCCGGAGGTGCTGGGTCCCGAGCAAATGCAGTGGGGCTGAACGCGGAGTTTTGGGGCTGAACGCGGAGTTTTGGGGCTGGATGCGGAGCTCTGCCGCCGCGGCTCGGAGCGCCTGGGCACGCGTCGGGCACAAAGGCTCTCTGCTTCTCCCTGCTGGGCTGACCGAGGCTCTGCCGCAGAGTCTCACTCACCCGGGCTCTAAGGAGCTTTTCCCGCCGCAGGCTGTCCCCCGGGATTCCATGGACAGGGCTGCCGGGAGCGCTGTGACTGCGAGCACGGAGCCGACTGTGACCCCGCCACCGGGCGCTGCCGGTGTCCCCCTGGGCTGCGGGGCGAGCGCTGTCACACAGGTACCGCCCGCCCTCCTCGCCCTTCCCGGGGGATCCCGGGGGCCGGGCTGGCAGGGCAGGGGCTGTATTCCGTGTCTCACACAGGCTGCAAGGAAGGGACGTACGGCGAGGGCTGCCAGCGGCTCTGTGACTGCCCCAGCGATGTCCCCTGCGACCCGGTCACGGGGCGCTGCCTGTGCCCCCCGGGCAAAACCGGCCCCACGTGTGCTGCAGGTGAGCTGAGCCCCAGCTGGGCAGGGGAGGAAAGGCACTGTGTGACGGGGATTTTGCTTCCAGGAAGCTGGAAGGGGCTTTTTTCTGGTCCCCTCACAGAGCGAGAGGGGCAGTGGCACTCACCTCTCCGACCCCTGTTCGTAGTCAGATCTGAATGCAAATTCTCCCCCAGCCTCCAGAGCCCGTGTGTTCAGATTGACACGGTGAAAAGGCTGAGGATCAAAGGCTGAAGGGGCATCTCGGTGGCCTGGGGATGCCCCGATGTCTTGTGTCACCACAAAAAACTCTCTGCCCTACCCTGCACCCAGCACACGCAGGCTCTGCCTGCGGCATCCCGGGAATGCTCCGAGCGTTTCTGCTCGGCTGCTGCCGCGGGCAACATCCTGAGCATCTCTGTGCCCTCCGCAGAGTGCCGGCCCACCCAGTTCGGCCCCGACTGCCGCCTGTCCTGCCAGTGTGCCCCCAGCAGCTCCTACTGCAACGCCCGGAACGGGCAGTGCCTCTGCCTGAACGGCCACACGGGACCCACCTGCCGGGAAGGTGAGGGCAGGGAAGGGACAGGTGCAGCCAAAGCCCCTGGCTGGGGAATGCCGGAGCAGAACCCCAGGGGAGGCTGTACCTGTGCTCAGGCTGCGGGTCCTGCCCCGGGGGTTGGGTTTGGGAGCAGGAAATGAACTCTATCCAGTCACTTAGGGTAGCACCTGCCTTTTCCCAAGCCCCTCGGTTGGTCTGACCTCTTCTGCCGCTGCAGCCACGATGGAGGTTTATGAGGGCTCAGAATTGAAGCTGTTTAGCAGCTTGACCAGAAAAGTGCCCCTGGAAAAGCCAGGGCACAAATCCCATTCTGGAGCAATGACCCTGTGCACCAACCCCAGTGGAAACCCCCCCACTCTTCATTTCTGCCCAAACCATCACCGAACCTGTTGGCTCAGTGGGTGCTGGCAGGGGCTGGGAGTCAGGAGGGATCCAAAGCCACAGACTGGGTGGGACCAGTGCTCCCAGCTCCCACTGGGGAGGGGAGTGGGGAGGAGGCTGTGCCCCCAGGCAGGGCAGTGGTGTGGGCTGCCCCCAGCAAGGACTGACCTGTCCTGTCTTCCCTTCCAGCCACGCAGTCCCTGCCACCCACCAGGCCACCGCCACCCCCGGAGGGGCTCAGGCCAGCGGAGAAGTAGGTCCTGCTCTGGGAGCACTCCCTTGGTTTAACCAAGCAGCCACCTGAAGAAGCCAATGACCTGTAATGAACTCATTTATGAGCCACGAGCAGCTCTCGTCTCCTGACACCCCCGGCTGCTGCTTTTGGGGTGGTCTGAGTGAGGCTGAAGCTCCCAGTATAACCAGTTCACTGTGCCAGCGCGGGCTGGCCCTGAGGACACGTGTGCCCACACCAGTGCATGCCTTTGGCCAGAGACCAGATGTCCTGTTCAGAAGTTCTGGTCAGGGGACTGTGGACTTTGACAGCTTGTGACACATTGCTGGCCTTCAACTCTTGGGTGCTGGGCTTGGGGAGAGGGCTGAAATTGTGGTCCAAGTCAGGTATTTATGCATCAATATTTATGGGAAGCTGCACCACAGAGCTGTCAGGACTGATGGCTGACAGTGCCCGGCTCTCCTGAGACTTGGCCTCCTGTGGATGCACCACCTCACTTGAATTATTTTATTTTTTTTTAATTTGAATTTTCCATGGTGTTTTACTGTAAATGACCTTTTGCCAGGGGGAAACATGCAGGGCTCCAGCACTCACCTGCAGAGCTGGTGCCTCCTTGCTGACAGAACAGGCTGTGCTGGACAAGCTTGGCAGGGGCCTGGAGCCTGTTCTTTACACCAGGAGTTTGTCAGTCCATGGCACTGCCAGTGTCACTTACTCCAAGAAGAAGGAAGCCCAAATCGAGTGTGGCAATCAGAGATAGTGCGTGGATGGAGACAAAGCACTTGCACATCTGGTCAATGCAAATCCAGTTGGAATGGCCTCTCCCAGCCCTGAATCCTGAGTTATTTTGCCATTCCAGTTGTAGGCAGGAGCTGGCCACCTGCAGCAGCAGGGAATGGTCACCATTCCAGTCACCACACAACCCTGGCCAGGGCCCAGGGCCCCTTTGTTTGCACAAAGCTCCTGGGCAGGTGAAGCCACTGCCAGAGGGACTCCAGCTCTGCAGAGAAGAGGGACAGCCCCATCCCANGCGCTTGGCCTTTAAATTATTCCCACAGGGGCCAACTGAAAATAATAAAAGAATTGTTTCTTTTCCTGATGGAATTTATTTTAATCTGTATATAACTTCTAATTTTGGCCTAATTCCTTTCTTATTTTATTTCTTCCTTAACAGTATTTTTTTTTTTACATTAGATATCATTCTTGTGAAGAAATCATGATAATATAAATATGTAGTGAAGGACCAAAATCATGTTGTTGAGGTTGGATGTTGGATAGGCAGGGAGCAGGAAGATTTTGTCCATGTGCCAAATGACCCCAGTCAGTGCTGCCAATTCTCCAGACAATCATCCCTCAGCTCCCCTTTGCCTTCAAGCTCCTGGGGCACTGGAGGGAGGTTCCAGTGATTGGGAGCAGCACAGCAGGAGGAGGAGGAGGCCAGGGGAGATGCTCTGCCTCGATGGCCCTGCTCCAGGAGAAGATGGAAATGGCCTTAAACACGGGGATAGATCCATCCTGTCCCCTTCCAGCTGCAGCTCTGTGACTCCTGGCAGCTGCTTGGAGCAAACCACGTGTCTGAGCATGGGACTGCAGCAGCCCTGTACCTGTATTTTTATATAATGTTCTTTTCCCATTCATATTTCTTAATACAGTTTGTTTGGTTCATCTGTTCTTTTGCTGTCTCCCTTTTTGGATCTTCCTTAATTTAGCGCTGATGTTACTTTCTCCACAGTTAAAAGAAATAAACAGAAAGCCTGGCTGAGTTTCTATTTATCTTCTCTCTCAGTCAAATGCACCTGACAGCTGCTCCAGGTGACAGCAGGCTGGCAGGGACTCTGGAGGGGGCATCATGAGATGCCCGTGTTGTGTGAGAACATGCAGAGACCACAGCAATGCCACCAGCAGAATGAAGCTTCTTTTTAGGGCATCTTGGAGCTGTTGTGCCCAGGGACACTCACCACTAATGGAGAACACATTGGTGCATTGGTATCCAAGAATTTATTGTTACCTTAATTTACATTTGAACAATTTGATCAGTATGGACCTTACAGCAAAAATCTAAAGTTGGCAGTGTATGGGGTTGGCTCACCCCAAAATTGTAGCTGCCATGTGAGGGGCTGAGCCCTGGCAGAGCCCAGATGGAAGAAGGGAAAGGCAGGTGGGAGCTGCAGCACTGCTCATCCTGCCCCTGCTTTCCCCTCTGCCTGGAGCACACCCCACTCCTGGCCCCAGAGCCGACTCCATGGGAACAACTCTGGCATCAAGTATTTCATCAAGAGACTGAAAGGTGTCTGGCATCACCTCACCTGTGCAGGGCACTGAAGGGCCCAAGAATTATTGGGGGGGGAGAGAGACAGAAAAAAGAGAAACAGGAGCAAAAACTGGCTTGAGGAACAAGTCAAACACATGGATTCAAGTTCCTAAGAATCCCTGACTGGGGTGTGCTCTCCCCACACCAGGTGTGCAGCAGCTGCCAGCAGGGACGGAGACAGTGGCACGGGCACCTCAGAGCCCAGAACAGCTCCAGCCTTTCCAAGCCTGAGCCAAGCCCTTGGCTGCTCCTGGAACCTGTTCCGGGTCAGCAGTGCCAGCGCTGCCAGGCGTGCCCGGCGCCAGCTCTCACAGAAGGAGCTGCAGCGTCACAGACCCGTCCTGGCCGATGAGATCTGCCACCCCAGACAAGCACAGCTCAAGAAGAAAGGCTCTGGCTGCTGCCTGCTCTCCATGGGCTCAGTCTGCAGAGGTCTGGAGGTCCCTGAGGCAGAGGGGACCCTCCGGGCTGTCCCTACACGTCGGTCTCGATGCGCAGCCGCTCCATGCGCCGCACGTTGCCCTCGGCGGCCACGCGGCTCGTGATGGGCCGGGCACAGGCCTGGGGGAACCAGCCCCGCTCCCTGTCCTGCAGCTGTTCCCCCCAGCACCAGCCTGGGAGAGAACAGAGGGGGTGACAGGGCCAGGAAGAGCCAGGGATCCTGGGGGAGCCAGCCCTGCTCCTTGTCTGGCAGCTGCTCCCCAGCACCAGCCTGGGAGAGAACAGAGGGGGTGACAGGGCCAGGAAGAGCCAGGGATCCTGGGGGAGCCAGCCCTGCTCCTTGTCTGGCAGCTGCTCCCCAGCACCAGCCTGGGAGAGAACAGAGAGGGTGACAGGAAGGGCCAGGGATCCTGAGGGAACCAGCCCTGCTCCTTGTCCTGCAGCTGCTCCCCCCAGAACCAGCCTGGGAGAGAACAGAGGGGGTGACAGGGCCAGGAAGGGCCAGGGATCCTGGGGATGCACACTCCCATCCCTTGGAGGTGCTGCCTAGAGGCATCCAGGCATGGCAGGGGAGGAGGTTTCTGATTTACTGCTAGTTCTGGGGGGTGTTTTCTCTCACTTCTGAGGCCTCTGCTGCTGGTGCCAGCCACAGCCTGCACACAGGAGTCACCCCTAAGGAACTGCCCGTGGCAGTGCCACCTCCCTCAGCCCCCCAGAACCCACTGTCACCTGCTGGGACACAGCACCAGCCAGCACCATGGTCTCACCAGCAGCCAGGGCTTCCTAAAAGCTTCTGCAATTGCTAAAATCTCAGTCCCTGGGGATCTGCTGAAGTCAGAACCTGCCCCAGCCCCAGCCCTGAGTTTGCCAGCACTCACCATCCTCTTCCCCCAGCACCAGGACAACGTCAGCCTGCTGCAGGGACAGCTCGTCCGCCTCCTTGGCCAGGTAGGCACGGGTGATCTCCACCTGGCTCAGGTCTGCAGGACAGGGGACAGCAGGGACAGTGAGCAGGCACAGCCCCCTGCTCAGCCGTGACCCTCCAGCTGCCCACCCAGTGCTCCACAGCACAGCATGCTCCATTCCCTCCTGTCCCTGCCCTTTATCCCTCCAAGCTTGTCAAACCTCCTCTAACAACAGCTGAAGGCATTCCTGGAATTCCACTGTGCCTCCCAGGAAATGTATTTAAGGTTAATTGTGCCTGATAACTTCATGGGAGGCAACTCCAGAAAAGGAGTTTCTTTTGGAAAAACTTGGGGAAACTTTTGGAAACTTGGGAGTTTTCCTCTCCATTGGGCAGGAGGGGAGGAGAACCGGGCAGCAACCTGAGCCTGCAAATGCTCCAGGGTAACAGGGGATCCCAGCAGAGCCAGGCTGCCCTCTGGCACAGGTACCTCCTCTGGGAGTGGTGTCAGGCTTCTCCTTCTCCCTGTGCATCAGCGCCGCGATCCAGCGAGCCCGGTCACTCCTGCCAGAGGGAAACACAAAGAAAACTCTAGGACAGCATCCCCACAGCCAGCAGCAGCTGGGACATTCCCAGCAGGATGAATGCTTTCCAAAGGAGTCAGACTGGACAAGCATTTGGTCAGACTGTTCAATGCAAGGACAATTCCCAAGTGGCAAACATGGCCTCCTATCATTTGGATAGGGGAAGCTGTTATGGGAATTGTATGGGAAATATATAAGAGAAAGGAAGGACCAGAGCATGGGAGAAGCCTGTGCACATCCCCACTTCTGGGAGGAGGAGAGTGGGGGTAAAAGGAGATTTGCAGAAGCCTCAGAGGATTCCCAGGGCACCAGTTCACCCAGGAGCCAGAACAAATCCCCAGTGTGGCACTCACAGGGTCTCTGCTGACAGCACCACCTCTTCCCGCCGGCCCTCGCTGTCCTTCTCCAGCACCACTCGCAGCAGGTGCCCCCCAGCCTTGCCAGGAGGAGGGGAGGGTGGATCTGAGCTCTCCACCTTCTCCACGGTGACCTGGTCCAGCGTGGCGTAGTTCATGACCGTGTAACTCTCCTCGCTGTGGCACAGACGGGATCAGAGCCTCAGCTGTGGGGCCACAGGAGCCAATTCCCGGCTCCCAGCCCTGCACAGGAGGCTCAGCAGGCATTGCCAGAGCAGCCTGGAGCTGATGCTTGTGGTGGGACATGGCTCTGGCCACCCACCCGCTGAGCCAAAGCCACTGGTGGGACTGGGCACTTCTCTTCTGGTTGACAAGGGACACCTCAAAAAGGCAAAATCAGGGAAATCTCAAGGATTTCTCTGGTATGTGCTGCTTGGGAAATTGGCAACCACAGCAGCACCACCTGCATCAACCTGAGCAAACCCTGCATGTCCCAGCCAGGGCTGGACAGCCCAGAACATCTCAGGGCGAGGACAAACGATGCGGAATGATCCCTGCTCTCCAGGGAAAGGCAGGGCCCTCCCCACAGCCTCACCTCTTCTTCCTGGTGATGATGAGGACGTCGTTGAACAGGAAGAGGTGGCAGAGGCGGCCGGCGCCGCGGCGGAAGAGCCCGGCCTCCTCGGAGAGCAGCAGGAGCAGCTCCCCCCGCTTCCGCAGCCACCGGGACACCGAGATCAGCGGGAAAGGCTGGAACAGCGCCAGCAAAAGGATCATTACTGCCCTCCTCAGCAGCAGCAGGAAAAATCAAGGCAGGAAGTGAACCCGCAGCGGCCCTGGGGTCAGTTGGGATGGACACACCGCACGCGTTTTAGTGTCTTTTAAAAAGGTTTTTCTTTTTTGGGGGCAGGTGGAAGGTGGAGCAGCCGTGCACCCCACACCAGCACACTCAGAGAGGCAGCCCCTGGATCCCACAACACCAACAAGGGGTGACACTGTTTTCACTACACCCTTTAGAAACTGCCTGCATCCAACAGCCCAGCTGGATCCCCAGCACAGGTCTGACCTGCCTAAACAGGCCCCAGAAGACTTCCCACCACCACTTCTGCAAGACCTCACCTTCTTCTTCCCGAATTCCAGCTGTTTCTGCAAGGTGTACATCTGCTCGGTCCTCTCCATAGCCCGAGCTCCCTCATTGCAGCTCTTGACCAGCTGGGAAGAGAAAAACATCCCAAGGGAAGTGGAGAAGGGTCGAACACTGAGCCCAACCATTTCCCACACCACCCCCAGCTTTAGGGACTGTCCTGCTACCCTGAGTAGGAGACAGACAAATCCTGGCACAGGCTTCACGCCAGGTTTGGGAAAAGGCAGTGGGATGCTCTCCTGGAGAGAGATGGTAGATAGGCTCTGCCTGGAGAAGGACTTAAGCAAACCTGCACCAAAACTGAGGAGCAACAGGAAGAGGAAGAATTAATCATCTGAGAAGAGCTCAAGGCAGGAGGATGGACAATCACACAGAGGGGGGGACTCTGCTCGGATGTGAGAGCAGGACAGACTGGGAGCAGCAGGAATGTGCTGCCAGGAGCTGCCCTTCAGGGGGATGAAGGGAAGAGTCAGCTCTGGCACAGTCTCTGTGGCCCCTTGACCTGTGTGACTGACCAGGGATGGGAAAACACAGGGAGATGAGATCCAGGAGCATGGATAGCACTCAGCTCGTGACTCCTGTGCTCCACACTTCCCTCCCTGCTTCATTCACTGCCCTTTGCCCAAATCCCCCAAAACCCGTGGTGAGAACTGTCACAGGAAGGACAAAGATGGGCCAAAGGGGAAAGAAAAGGACAAGAAAAAGGAACAAACCAAGATCAGGTGACAAAGGTGAGAAGGGAAAAGAAGTGTTCATCCAGCAGCTGTTTGGAGCAGAGGAACCTCAAGTGAACCGACGCTGGGAGGGGAATGAGAGGCCAGAATGGCAGCGTTGGATCAGTGCTCCAGAGGGCTGAGCTGGCAGGAGGAGAGCTGGAGGGCTGGCAGCTGGGCCTCACCTTGCTGATGGCCTTCACAGCACGGGTGGCAGCTGCGTACACTGCAGTGTGTGCGTTTGTTTTTTGCTGGACGGTCTGGAATTCCAAGAGAAGAAGCTTTAGTGACATTGCACCACAGAGAAGGGAGCATCAGCTGCTTCCCCAGGATTTCAGGATGCCACACACCCATTGAGCTGTTCCCAGTGGTCAAAGGAAGGTTTAAGAGCTGTGACTCTGGGGGGGTCATGCCTGAGATGTGCCTGGCCATCCCTCGGCCCTCACCCATGCAACCCACCACAGACTGGGAGCAGCTACTGGAAATCCCACATCCAGCAGCTTGGCCAGTTAGAGAAGATTTCCATGAAGAATGCAAGACCTGCTTTCCACTCCTGGGCTGCCTGACCACCCATCAATCAGGACACTTGTGCCACCCCACCCTGGCACAGAAGAAGCTCAGGTCACTCAGATGGGTGGCACCAAGACACAAAAAGTTATCCACAGAGCTTTAAGCTGCACACCTGGCATGCTCCAAGACAAGCATAATGCTCTGGATATAAATCACAGAATATGCTGAGTTGGAAGGGACCCATTAGGATCAACTCCTGGCCCTGCACAGGACACCCCATGTGCCTGAGAGTTATCCAAATGCTCCTCCTGAACACAGGAGCATCCAGGACCCAGATCTAGACAGCTGGAAGTCCAAGCAGAGACTGTCCTGGGCTCAGCAAACAAAGGGAACAGCAGAGTCACCTCTCCAGAGGTGCCAAGCAATGGCACTGTGTGATTACTTACATCTAAGAGCAGAGGAAGCCGTGTTACCCTCTGCATGGGCAGAATGAGAAATGAGATCATTGGCAGGCCTCCACACTCTGGTTTCCTTTCAATTTGTTTCAGGGTCTCTTTAAATAAGGGGTTTGTGGTTCTGGAACAGGACAAGAAATTTCCATTAACTCTGTTCTTCAGTTGTCAGGACTTTCCAGCAGCTCTCCACACACAGGAAATGCAGAGCAGTGATGGCACTGCCTGAGGTGCTCGTTGTCACTCTGCCAGACTCAGAGTGCCCAGCTGGGCAGAAACAGGACTGATCCCACAGCAGCTGCTGGAAAAGCACCCAGAGAGAGATGGTGAGCCCACCAAAAGGTGGATAAAGCCACAGATGTACCAACAACAGACTCAGACTCAGCCTGGAGATGAACAAGGCCCATCTGTGTTATCAACCTCTGCAATCCCTGGAGCCCAGAGCCCCTCAGAGGCAATTCCTTGGCCAGCCCAAGCCCTGCACTCACAGCAGCTTATCCAGGGTCCTCTGCTGATAGACTTCATTGGAACAGTAGCTGATGTAGGGGTTGAAGTGTTTCGAGGCGTGTTCCTCCACGATGTCACTGATGTCAGGGATCAGGAGATGTTCCTGGTGTCGCTTCTCCAAGTCTTCAAAGAAGCTGAGGAGAGAATTTAAATAACCTCATCACATGACTCACTAGGGCCAGACAAACTGACTGTTCCCTCTGCAGCTTTTCCCAGAGGAGATGGGGCCTGGATCCCTTCTGCCAGGGCAGCTCAGCAGCTGAGACACCCACGCCTTCCCCAGAGGCACAAGCTTCCTCCATTCCTGCATGGGATCCCTCCTCCATGAGCTTTAGTTTCTGTTCCACTGGGAAGCCACGAGCCCTCAACGCCCCCACAGCCATTCCCAGGGCTGCTGCATCCTCCTCCTGCTGCTTTCCCACACGGACACAGCTCAGCCAGCACTGGCTCCCGAGGCATTTCCTCCCCACCTCACAGCGAGCACCTTCAACAATCCAAGGGCTGGTTGGCTTATAAACAAAAAGCTCAGGGTCCCCTCCCAGGCACTTGCCTCGTGCTGACTGTCAGGATGTCCCCGATGTTGGAGAAGAGGTGGTGGTGCTCTGTCTGAGTCATGGTCTCCTTCAGCTCCTCTGACCTCATGAAGTGGCCCACGAGGATGCTCAGGCTGTGCATGTAGGAGTACTCAGAGGTGATGATCTCAAACATTGCCTGGAGAAAGCAGGGAAGGTGCAACAGCATAAACTGACTGGACAAAGCTGGGAATTAATTGTTAAATTTCATTTATACTCTTTTGGCACAAAGCCATTGGAAATTACTTGGCTCCATGTTGGTTCTCTGTGTCACATCATGCATGGCCTGGCCAATACCAATAATCCCAATGTGTTGCAGGACACTCAGTCATTAAAAAGCCAGAGCATGAAGATTTTTTCTTCCCCATCAGCATCCGATGGAGCCGCCTGTTTCCCACCAACCTGTGCAGGTGAGCCCTCCCAGCACTGCCCAGTCCTGGAGCAGCTGGAAGCAGCAGCACCATGGGCTGGGCTGAGCCCAGCTCCACCTGGAGCCCGCCCTGACAGAGCCACGAGTGTCCCACAGCCTCTGGTGCTCCTGGGCCTCTCTCACCTCCTGCCGCTTGCGCTCCTCGGGGGAGATCCTCTGCAGGATGCCCGACTCCAGGACCTGTGGATGAGCAGGAACGATGGTCCTTGCACGCCCTCTAGTGCGGTCTGGGGCTGTGTCAGCTGCCCCACTGCCCATCCCACCACCACACTCCCACAGAACCCAGCACACACCATTACAAACCATCAGGAACTATCACACACCTCACACAGCATCACACACCATCAGAACCCATCACAAACCATTACAAACCATCAGAAATATCACACACCTTCACACATCATCACACACCATCAGAACCCATCACAAACCATTACAAACCATCAGAAACTATCACACACCTCACACACCTTCACACATCATCACACACCATCAGAACCCAGCACACACCAGCACACACCAGTACTGCCCATCATCACTCACCCCCTGCAGCATCACCAGGCCCCCCAGTCCCCAGCAGCTGGCTGCTGCCACTCCCTGGATGGAGATCACTGTCCCCACAGCCAGCAGGGAAAGCCCAGCAAGGAGCACCCACCTTTCCCTCAGCTGTGGGTGAAACCCAACCACAGCAGCCCTGAGCACACCCTGCATGTCCCAGCCAGGGCTGGACAGCCCAGAGCACCCCAGTGCAAGGACTAATGTGGAATTACCCCCTCACCACCCTCAGAGCCTCAGGGCTGCTGTCCCTACCTCTGGGAGCTGGCTCCAGGTCACCTGGGCCGGGCGGAAGCTCTGCACCACGATAGCAGTGCCCAGAGGGGACGGCTCCTCTGGCAGCAAATCCTCGTCTGACTCGTGGCTCACAGAGTTGAGGCCTCTCTCACGGATCTCCTGATACAGCCGGGGCTCTGAGGAGGAGAAGACACGAGGAGAACACAGCAGCCTCTCCCAGCCCGTGGCTTCCCTTCCCACCATGGCTGCCTTGCCCTGTTGGCCACGAGCCACAGCTTCCAGTGAGCCCGGGCCAAAAATTCCCCGATGAGGTTGGACTTTGTACTGCACTGATTAACCAGCAGCTCCTGCTCCTGACAGCCTCCCACAGCTCTCCCATTTTCCCTGGGAACCATCCATCTTTGAGCAGGGCAGCAACTGCAGTGTTATCAGCCCCAGGAGAGGGGAAGCAGGGCAGCAATGCTTTGGGAAACAGTGACAGAAGCCTTGGCCCCTGGCCATGGACAGGGAGCAGCACAGTGGGGAAGGGCCTTGCAGGGATTTGCTTGGCTGGGGGGGGCTGGTGATGCTGCAGGGGGTGAGTGATGATGGGCAGTGGTGGTGTGTGCTGGGTTCTGATGGTGTGTAATGGTGTGTGCTGGGTTCTGATGGTGTGTAATGGTGGGTGATGATGTGCCAGGAGCACTCACGGTCCTTGAACGAGCCTCCACGCTTCTGCACCCGCTTCCGCCCGAGGGTTCTCTGCAAGGGCAAGAGGAGAGCCTGCTGTGGTTACCACACTTCTCAGGCCCTGGGAAAACTCCTTCAGGAAAACGGGGAGTTACCTGCGCCAGCCAGCCCACACCACCCTGTTCTTTCAGGCTGGCTTTTGTCTGAGCTCTGTTTGCCTTACCCAGGTGACTCAGCTTTCACCTCCTGTAACCAGGGTCACGCTCAGAACCATTCTGTACCTGCACTGCTGCTGTCAAATCTCTCTCATGCCTGGACTTTGCCTGCTCTGGAGTCTCCCTTTCCCCAGACGTGCTTCACCCATGTTTGTGTACGACTGGAGCCGCTCTCCTGGCCAGCCCCACCCTGCAAACATCCCGCAGCCGCCTGCCAAGTGCCCAGCTCCACTCCCCACGAAAGCCATGTCACCTACTCCCGGGCTCTCCAGGGACCTGCAGCATCTGCTGGGGACACAGAGCTTCCCAAGGCACCAGCCACAACACCAGGCCCAGCAAACCAGCTCCAGAACTCACCGGAGCTGTGAGCCCTGCAATCCTCTGTCACCACCAGGAAAGCAGGACCCCATCCTTGCCTGACAGGGTGACAGCGGGTGCCAAACCCACCTTGCTCCTGGTGGGGCTGCGGTCGGGCGGGGCGCCGCCATCCTCGGACACGGGCTTCAGGGAGGGAGCAGCCTTGGCTGGCTCGGGCTCGGCGCCCAGCCCCTTCATGGCCGCGCGGTACGACATGTTCCTCAGGTTGCGCTTGAGAGCCCCTCCACCATCATCCTCATCCTCCGCCTCCAGGGCCAGGACGGGCACGGCCGCCCGCTTCGGGTCGGGGCTCAGGGGTTCCCGGCTCGCCCCGGAGCTCTGGTGCCTGGAGGGGCTGTTCTTGGGCTTGGAGGAGACGGCCAAGCTTTTGGGGATGAGCTGCTGCGTTCCCACCTTCAGCGCGGCCGGGCTCTCCGTGCTGAGGATGATGCGGCGGGGCTCGGCCGAGGTGGGGGAGGACACTGGTGACGGCGGGGGGGCACTGGGAATCTTGATGGAGCTGCGCTTCCCAGGGGCACAGGTCGGGCTGGGGGGTTCTGGCCTCACTGGGTGGCATCGGTACTCCAGGAGCAAGGTCTTGTCATCCACAGAGGCACCAGAGGGGCTCCGAGACATGGCGGAGGCTCGGGGGAGCAGCAAGCTGAGGAGGACAGACAGACAGACAGACAGACAGACAGACAGACAGACAGACAGGTGGCTGAACACCTCCCAGTAAGGAATTTACGCTGAGCCACGGGAATCTTGGGACAGCGCAGGACTTGGCCTCCGCAGGAAGTTCCACAGGCAGGGCCTGAATGGACACACTCAGGGGATGCTGCCACCTCCCGTGCTCCTTGTGGGGCCACTCGTGTGCCAGGGGTAGGCTGGAGGATCCAGGACGTGGCCAAGCACCGGGAGGAGCCAGGCTGTGCTGCAGGCACCGGGCAGGCTCAGACCTGAGCTGCTGCCACACCTCCGTGTCCCCTCATTCCCCTTTGGGATGCTGCCAGCCACCACAGCCGGTGTGCACCCTCCTGAACGCCACCTCCCCCGGGCTGTGGAATCCCCGGCGGCGCCTGGCCGTGAACCCTGTGCTCCTCCAAGCTCGTACCTGCCCCAAAATGCACCAAGGGGCGGCTCCACGCTGCCCACAAGAACACCTGCCCCAGTCCCTGGGGCTCCCCAGCTGGGGTTAAGGTTGCTCATCCCCTCCTGTGCCACCTACAGAACTCTGCCCCTACAGAACAGATAGAGTGTTTTATGGCCTCTGACTATTACATAACTCCGGGAGAAATTATGCTTTAGTTGTCCTCAACTGAGACCTCATTGTGTGACAGTGCCATCTCCAAGCTGTTCCTTTTAAAAGACCAGGAAATAAAGCAAGGCTGGACCGTGCTTTTCCGTGCATGAATGACTGGTAGGAGGACAGCACAGAGCCATCAACAGCAGCTCATTTGACAGAGATGCTGCTCATTCCTCTGTCCTCGGACGCGGGACACATGCTCTGTGTCCAGAGCTCTGCCAAGTGTCCCGAGGACGAGCAAAGCGCCACGTTCCTCTCTTAACCCCATCCTGCCTGAGGATGAAGCTCATCCCAAACCCCGGTGGCAACAAACAGGCGCGAATCCAGAGGGTCTGGGGGCCGCAGCATCCACAGCCCTCGGTGCTGGGGTGGAGGGAGGCTCGGTGGCCACACAGGGCATCGATCCCCCGTGTCACTGCCCGCGGTGGCACACGGGCACCGTATCACGGAACCTCCATCCCTGCGTGCCCAGGGAAGGGCTCTGAACGGGCCGGGAGCAGCCCTGGGGAGCGCCCAAACCCCTTTGCGATGGAGCCAACCCTCCCCGGCACCGCTGGGCGCTGAGACCCTCGGGGACAGCGGGCACAGAGGGTGAGCCCCGGCTGTGCCTCGGGAGAGGGACGGGACAGCCGGTCCCCGCCGTCCCCTCCCCGGAAGGCGCTCGGCTCGGGGCCACCCAGCTCGCACGGCTGCCCGGGAGCCCCGGTGCCGCTCCCGGTGCCGCTGCCGGTCCCTCCCCGGGGTCCCCGCTCCTTCCGCAGCGCCCCCGCCCCGGCCCCGCCGCGCCCGCACCTACCCGCGCCCCTCGGAGCCAG
>VZTB01008390.1:422472-469964 GCA_013397245.1 Thryothorus ludovicianus
GAGCCAGCCCGGCGGTGAAGGGATGGGAGGGACCGGGAAGGGCGGGGAGGGACCGGGGCGGGATCGGGGGAGGTGCTGGTCCGGCCCCCGAGGCCGTACCGGGCGGGAGGTGCCGCTCGGAGCCCGGAGCTCCCGCACATCCCGGCTCCGAGCAGCGCTCTGCTGCCTGCCCCGGGGTAGCCCCGGCTTCCCAGAGTGAAAAATTAATTAAACTCTGTGGGAGCAGTGTTGTGCTGCTCCTGGATGGGTGTTGATCAGGTGTAAGCGCGGAGCGCCGCTGCCGGGCCCCTGAAATCTCGGCATTCCCCATCCCCTAAAGCCGCCTCTGCAAGGTCACTGAAGGCGGGGGTTTATTCGGTGTCGCTCTCCTGTCACTTAACGGGTGACAAACGAGTGTGCCCCGGCTGTCCTCGGGGTCTGGCCGACACTCATTCGGTATTCCAGCAGCCCAGCGACTGTCCCTTACCACAGGCGAGTCCGATGCTCGCTTTAGTTGGGTCTTCAGTGGTCAAAGGTAACCTCGGGCGATCTGTCCTGATGCACAAAACATCAGATCCGGCTGCTTTTGGGCGCTGCAGCTACTGGGAAAGAGGCTCTGAGGGTCAGGCTGCTCACAGCTGCCCAGTAAAGCTCAACAGTGCTCTGTGTCTTTACTGGGAACAGACTTTTCCTTGACCTTCTCTTTTGCCCCCCTGTTCTGCTCCTCCCCATCCCCCAAATGGGGCCTTTTTCTCACTTGTTTGTGGTGAATCTCGAGCACTTTGTGCATGACAAAGTCCACTTGTCAGCAATATTCTTTTAAATGCCTCTGTTCTCTCCACTCCGGGGCCTGCCTGACAATCGCCCCATTATCACAGCTTTCTTATCCCATAGATTTTTTATCCTTTCCCTCCGGGGCTAATAAGGAGAAAGGCTCCAGCGAGAGGAGGGCTCCTACTCAAGGGTTCAGCTCCGACTGAAACCCTCCCGATCTCCATCTCCGGGGAAGGGCCATTATCCCGAATGTGGGACACCATCATTTGATCACCATGAATGACTTTCTGAAGCGAGGCCATTCATCAGTTGTGTAATGGGGTTTTTAGCTCAAAGACCCGGCTTTCAAGTAATTTCTGCTCCCAGGGTCCCCTGGAGCTGAACCATCTGGCTGCTATCACTGGGCTGTTCACTCGTTCTGTGTTCTGGTTGTGAAAGGAAATACACTCGGCATTTTCCATCAGCTCACTGATGCCCCATCCCAACATTTTCTCCTACCCTGGAATACTCTCAGTCCTCCCTGTGCAAGCATCCCATCCCTTCAGTGGGATGTGATGTGCCTGCTTTGCCCTGCCCAGCTCTGGGCCCCTCACAACAAGAGGCACTGAGGGGCTGAAATATTTCCAGAGAAGGGCACAGAGCTGGGGAAGGGGCTGGAAAAGTCCTCTGAGGAGCGGCTGAGGGAGCTGGGGAGGCTCAGCTTGGAGAAAAGGAGGCTCAGAGGAGACCTTCTGGCTCTGCACAGCTCCCTGACAGGAGGACAAGGGGCAGGACGAGAGGAAAAAGCCTCAGGTTGTGCCAGGAGAGGTTCAGGTTGGATATGAGGAAGGATTTTTTAATGGAAAAAATGGCAAGACATTGGCAGAGGCTGCCCAGGGAGGTTTGGGGTGTCCATCCCTGGAGGTGTCCAGGGAAGGCCTGGACGTGGCACTGAGTGCTCTGGGCTGGGGACAAGGTGGGGATTGGGCACAGACTGGACTGGATGGTCTTGGAGAGCTTTTCCAACCTTAATTGTTCTGTGATTCCGTGATTCTGACCTCAGCAGCAAGTGAGGTGGCCATAATTTAATTTTTTGAAGCTATTTTGTATGTTACAAACCACACACACACAACATCAGACCCCGCAGGTACCGAAGAGCAGCAAAGCCAGACAGTGACACACCCAGTGTCCCATTACTGGGGACATTCTCCATGGTAATTCCATGAAAAGAAGCTCACGGGACCACTGCTTATAAAAGCACACAGGTTTATTGCATATCAATCTCATGTATAAATTCATTGTAGCATTGGAAAGATTACATTTGGTATACATTCCTATTCTACAGCATTAACCTCAAAATCAGCTTTTTCTATTCATTATTTTAAAGGAATTTCTCTACACAAGTACATTTGTCTTTTATCACAAGCATCAAAATGAAATTTGTAAAATTGCCTTTTTTTTTTTTTAATTATTTTCTACACTTCATATCTTTTATTTCATTATGCTCCCAACAAAGCGATTCCATATTAATTAATAACTGCCAACACTTTTTCTTTCTTCCTTGGCAGTTCGAGGCTTCGAGCCTCGGACGCAAAATCTAATCACATATACAATAAGTGCATCTACGGAATTTTTTTCTTTTTAATAAAAATTTCACAAACGGACACAATAATGACTGCTAAACACAAGTCATGCACAGTTTACTTATAAACATAACAGAAGCAATATACAATCAAGAATGATATGGAACAAGCACCATCCTCTTTCTCAATGTTTTTTAAACATTATATGAAAACCAGACATTTACAATTGATTTAAAAAAACACTATACAGGTCTAAAGGAAAAAAAAAATCCAACCTAAATCATATCTGTATTGTAACAATGGGAAAAGGAATGACAAAGGATGCACAGATTTATGATTCTTGCAAGCACAATATATATAGGTTTTAAATTACATCTTCTGCAGGCTGGAAATGACATCAGGGCAAAACATCTCTTGCTTTGAAGAGAGCAACGAGAATGTAAAATACACTGAGAATTACTTTCAGAATTACTTTGTTCACATGTGAATTGCACGTTTGGAAAATCAAAGCTGCCTTTTTTTTCTTTTTAGTTATTTTTTTATNAAGTTTCATGGCTTTGTGAGGACACTACTGACCACCGGGCGGGGAGCAGAGGGTTTTGCCCTTGTGTTGCCAGCACTGACCCAGCGACGCCGCTCCTGCCCTTGGGGACAGGGTCCCCAGCGCTGGCCCCCGCCTCACACACACACACACACACACAGAGTACAGCCCGTAAAAACCGAGTGGAAAGTCAGCAGCTTCACCTGGGCGGGGGCACGGGGGGCTCACGATCCAGTGCTTTGATGCTTAGAGTCAAACACGCTCACCTCGTTGTGCAAGTGCTTTCGAAAGGCTCTGTCCCGCCGTGGCAGCCCAAGAGGGGCCACTGAGCGTCTAAGTGCTGGCTGGGGAGAGGGCAAAAGCTCCTCTGCACTGTCTGAAGGAGGACAGGAGCCCAGCAGGGTGTTTGTCCCGGAATCAGCTGAGCACACCCAGCTGGTGTTTGTTCAGCCCCGTTGGGGTTTGGGCTCCTGCCCATCGATGTCCCTGTGGCACCCAGAGAGGCAGGGCCTGGTGGCCTGGGACCCCTTGGCAAGGTACCCACCCAGAGCAGCCTGAACACCAAAGGGCACATCCCAGAGAGGCACCCAGCAGCCTGGCAGGAGAACTGGGTGCCTCAACGTGTCCTGCAGGACCTGGCACCTCAGCTCATCCTGCAGGAGAACCTCAGCACATCCTGAGGGAGAACCTCAGCTCATCCTGAGGGAGAATCTCAGCTCATCCTGCAGGAGAACCTCAGCTCACTCTGCCAGAGAACCTCAGCACATCCTGCAGGAGAACCTCAGCTCATTTTGCCAGAGAACCTCAGCTCATCCTGCAGGAGAACCTCAGCTCATCCTGCAGGAGAACCTCAGCACATTCTGCCAGAGAACCTCAGCCCATCCTGCAGAAGAACCTCAGCACATCCTGCAGGAGAACCTCAGCACACTGTGGAGAAGAACCTCAGCTCATCCCATCAGAGAGCTCCCAGCTGTCTGCACCAGCCACAGCGATCACACCAGGACCAACCGCAGCAGGGAATGCACAGACAGAGACTCACATCCTCCTCCCTGACCAGCTCAGGAAGGTCCAGCTCTGGCCAAAGCGAGGGCCCTTCACAGAGCACCAACATTTCAGCCCTGTGGAGCTCCCAGCCCCACCTGACCACTCCAAAAACCCCCAGGGCTTCTCCTTCTCTCCTCTGTGCTGTCGTGGCTGTGAAAATACATTAAATAAATAGATCCTACACAAAGCTCTGGGTTTAAACCACACGTGGAGCAGTGCCCTGGCTACTGGACACACCACGGCCACTTCCCATCCCTGCCACCCTCACTGCCCTGGATCCCAGAGTGTCCATGGGCTTGGACACCACAGCTCCACGTCTCACCAAAGCTCCCAGAGCTTCCCAGCACTGGGACACCAGCAAAGCTCTGATAGCAGAATGTCCTGGACACAAACCTCTCAGGAAGCAGCCTTGAAAAGAGATTTTTCTGCTAAAGCAGCAAAATGGAACCTCCACACCTGCTGTGAGCTGCAGCACGTTCCAAGTGCAATCCAGTGAAAGGCAGGGATTAACAGACGTTCAGTGAGGCTTCCTCCTTCTTTATCTTAATGGGAAAAATTGGAACTTGTAATCAGTGCTAAGTTAGAGGAGTTGGGAGATCCTACAACACAAGCTAGAGAAAATGGGGAGAAAGGTGAATTAGGAAATAAGAAAATAAAAAAAATTATTTCATGATTTTAAACCCTATATTTTTAATGTCCTCAATCCCTGCCTGGATAATACCTCCTTGTCCTTGGCCATCAGGAGATCCAAGGAGAGCCAGGATGAGCCTGGGGAAGGGGATGGCGACAGTGTGAGCTCAGCTGGAGCAAGGACCTGACCAACTGCTTCTGGAGAAATGACACAACTGGAAGCAGGGCTGAGAGAGGGGCAGGGAGACCATAAATACCCCAAATAAATCCCCACAATGACACTTGCATTCCTTAGTATTGGCCCACATTTTAGTGTCCAGCTCACTGCCACCCCCTTGGCTGCTCTGTCACCTCCCTGTGCTGTGGAGTGCCATCCTGACCTGCCCTAAGGTTTCTGTGAGGGTGAACAAACCATGGTCAGAGCACACAGATCCTGTTCCAGCACAGCAGCCAGTGCCACAGGTCCTCCAAGGAGATGCTCAGACACGTGGTTTGCTCTGAGCAGCTGCCAGGAGTCACAGAGCTGCAGCTGGAATGGGACAGGATGGATCTATCTCCAGGTTTAAGGCCATTTCCATCTTCTCCTGGAGCAGGGCCATCGAGGCAGAGCATCTCCCCCGGCCTCCTCCTCCTCCTCCTGTGCTGCTCCCAATCACTGGAACCTCCCTCCAGTGCCCCAGGAGCTTGAAGGCAAAGGGGAGCTGAGGGATGATTGTCTGGAGAATTGGCAGCACTGACTGGGGTCATTTGGCACATGGACAAAATCTTCCTGCTCCCTGCTTATCCAACATCCAACCTCAACAACATGATTTTGGTCCTTCACTACATATTTATATTATCATGATTTCTTCACAAGAATGATATCTAATGTAAAAAAAAAAATACTGTTAAGGAAGAAATAAAATAAGAAAGGAATTAGGCCAAAATTAGAAGTTATATACAGATTAAAATAAATTCCATCAGGAAAAGAAACAATTCTTTTATTATTTTCAGTTGGCCCCTGTGGGAATAATTTAAAGGCCAAGCGCCTGGGCAGGGCTGTGCTGCAGCCTCTGGAGTGGGGATGGGATGGGGCAGGAGGGGACAGGAGGGGACAGGAGGGGACAGGAGGGGACAGGGCTGTCCCTGTCCTCTGCAGAGCCGGGATTCCTCCGGCTGGGTGGGCTCTCGGGCTCTACCTGCCCAGGAGCTTTGTGCAAATACGTGAAGCAGCTCGGTCACACCGCCTGGTGCTCTCAGAGCCTTGGGCACTTTCACAGGATGTTGTGGAAAACCAAAAAGGGGAGGGTAAGTTTTCTCGGGAAACACTCTGGTGCTGCTAATTTACCTTTTGTTCCCTCTGTACCAAAGCCCACCCTGGGTGCTTTCCTGTGGGGACGCTCTGAGGCTCCCCAAAATCATCCTCACTGGTGCTCTTGGGTGCAAAGCTGACTTGCAAAGGTGGCACACCCAACTCTTACTCTGCTCAGGTTCTGTTGTTTTGACCTGCTGGAATGAGCCTTCCCACACTGGACTGGCTTAGAACCCTCCATCTGCCCTTTTCCATGGCTTTCCAAACCATTCCATGGTGGAATGTCATCTCCAAATTCCCCACTCCAACAGCAGGTGGGAATTGCAGTGGAGAACAGCACAACACCCACAGGATTTGTGGAGGCTGCTGTGTATCAGTAGAGAAGATGAGGTTTTGGAGTGATTGGGGATCACTCCTAAAATCTCTGTGAGGAATTTTAGAGTTGGGGAGACAGCTGGATTCTTCTCTCAGTGCTCTGCACTCCTCAGGCTGCTGGAGCATGGAAATGTTCATATTTCAGCTTATACTACAGGCCAAGCAGCAGTGGGTGGTGCAGAGAGAAAGCCAGGCCAAAACCACGGTGTGAATCAGAGATCTGTGCCACAGATACCATCAGCACGGGGTGATGTCACCCTGAAACTCCCAGCAGGTGACACAGGAGCAGAAGTGTCCGAGCTGCCCCTGCTGAGGTGAGACTTGCCCAGCACACGTTTCCTTATGCACAACCAGGGGAGGTTTTACCCCGTGACCCCTCTGTTGAGGAAATCCAAGCATTTCCAGGAGTTCCACCCAGGCTCTGTGCCAGGCACTCCCAGCCCACGCTGGGCTCACAGGTACCAGGAGGGGCAGGGAGCTCTCCCAGCCTCGCTCAGGGCAGCCGGCCATCCGTGTGACACATCTGTCACCCCAACCTCAGCACTGTTCCAGGCTGGAGATGTCTCTGCTGGGAGCTGCATGTGGCTCATGAGGACTGCAGGCAACGTGGCCTCACCTTGGAGGAGCTTTGCACTGTGCCAGTGTTTTGCTGGGAACAAAGGACAGGACAGGGGAAGCGCAGAATTCTGAATTCTTTTGGGGGGGTCAGTTAAATGGGTTGAATTTGCCTTTCCCTGGCATAACTCCAGTGGTTGTGTCAGAATTGCACCAGGGACAGGTCACACCTGGCTCTCTTCCCTTGGTGCTTCACCGTTCAGCTGGATGGGAAGGAAATGCTGCCGTGTGGTTCCAAGCTGTCATTCCTGCTCAGGCTGTGCTGGCTCAGTGACACCAGTTTGGAAGGTTGGAGGGGTCAATCTTTGATTGCACTGTTGCAATTCGTGTCTTGCTCGTGTTATTCCTACAGGCTGTGAAAATCCTGGGGCTGCTTCAGGGTTATCCAGTTTGGGAGAGGTTCATTCTGATAAATTAGAAAGGAAAACTCTGGAGAGATAAAAATGCAGGATGTGTAGGTCGGATGTGACAGGTTTCCTTCTCAGCCCAAAGTCCAGACGACTCCCTGAGGCCCTCTCATCCATCTTCTGCTGGCTGGGATTTTGCTGGGATGGCTGCAGCACCACCTCCACCTCGCCTGGGCTCCGGCCAGGGCCTTGTGGACCTCTCAGAGGTGGTTGATGGGGTTAAAGGTCCCCGACTCTGAAGCTGCTCCTGCCATGTCCAGCCAAGCCCCCAGAGAGTTCTGGGAGGACGTGTGGAGGGGAGCGTTCTCAGACAGGGACAGCATCATTGCATAAGCCTGGGGGAGAGAGGGATGCAGGGACACGAGTGAGAACACGGGCTGGGGGAGCTCTGTGTAAAACACAGCACCACCTAACCCCACCTGGGCCAGCAGCACCCTCTGTGCTGGGCTAAACCCAAATCCACGCTCTGGGATGGCACCCACCCCTCGAAATAGCAGATTTGTCCTGGTTTGTAGGGACAGTCCATCATTCCCCCTGGTTTTCACAGGGCCAAACCCATCCTGCACTGCCTGCACTCGGTCACAAACCTCCACGTGATTCCAGGCTCTGCTCCCAGGGGAAAGCAGATCTTGCTGGGGTTTGCTTTTCAAAAAAGCAAACCAGTGGCCCAGTGAGGCTGGGCTGGGGCAGCAGTGCCCTGGGAATGGGGCAGTGATGCCCATGCTGTTCATCCTGACTCAGTGCCTGACATGGGCCCACTCGTGATGCCAGTGTGGATATTTAGGATTGTGGAATTCTCATTGGCATGACCAGTGTGGTCAGGGTGGGTTTATTGCTGCAGTGAAACCCTCAAAGGTGTCTGCTGGGAGAAATGCAGTGACACTTGTTTGTCCTCTAACAAGCTGCTGGTTCCTTGTAACCTGGCTGCCCTGCCTCCACCAGGACACAGGATTTGTGTCACACACCTCTCTGTGCCCTTTCTCAGCCCACACCAGGGATGTGAAGGCTTAGGCAGGTGACAAGCTCATAGAGCAGAGGGGAAAACCAATGTCATTGTCACCCATGGCCTGAAAAAGAGGAGGACACGGTCCCCACCCTCCCCACAGCCCTGGCCCAGGGAAGAGGAACAGTTTTGTTGTTTTGTGGACACACTCTCTTCTAAAATTGCTTAAAACTAAGCCAAAGGAGTGCTGTGCTGCTCACATAAGAGTTTTATATTACCTGCCAAAAGATGGGTCAAATTATTTAAGCTGCTTATTGTGATTCAAGTGTAAAACAGAGTCAAAACCCAAAAATACGTTCCCCCATCCAAGCACAGGCTGTACCAGGGTGGTACATTGGGAAAAAGCAAGCTGCTCCCAAAGAGTTAGTGCATTTGGGATGTTAGTGACAGGACACAGGGAAGAGTCAGGCAAGTGGCTTGTGTTTTAATGGGTGTCACCCCAAAAACTGCTGTGGTCTCTCTTCCAGCAGCCCCTCCCAGGCCTCACAACTGGCACCCACTATGAAGGAGGAAAAATATTTCCCAAGTTTTGGACGATGCTAATTCAAAAATCATGTTCTGCGTGGTGGCTGCACTAAGCTACTGCTTTGCTGGACATTTGAAATAGATTTTGGGATTAATTCTAATGCTTGAGGGTCAGAAAGGGCCTCTGAGGTGAGAGCAGTGCTTGTGCTCCACCAGGGGCTGTGTCCTCTCTCTGGCCCAGCCTGCTGAGGTAACTTCACTGAACAGTTCTTTTGTGAGAATTCTCGTGGAGGGATCAAGAGATCAACTCCATAAACCCAGACTGGGTATTTTGGTTAATGAAGCAGCAGAAAGCACACACAGACCTGCCCCTAATCTCCAGATTTCTCTCAGTAATTCTGGAGTTGCCATTTTGATGGTTTTTGGTGGGTCTAAACTGGTCTGGCTCACAGGTTTGGGTTTTTTCTTTTCCATTTTCTGTTTGACTTTTAGAAACCAAGGAGATAAACAAGGATACCCTCTAGACATGTTGAGCTATAAACCCTGGATATATTATTGTCTTTCACACCTGTTTTAATCAAACTCCTTTGCTGCAGTTTCTGCAGAGCAAACCTCAGAGGATACTGACAGAAGAACCACCCCAAAGTTTAAATAAATAAGGACTTATAAAAACATTTACACAGACAGATAAAAACACACAGATGCCTCTCTCCTCCTGTATAGCCCCGTTCTCACTGCACAGGCTGAGATAAATCCATCTAAAGGTGATGCCCGCTCCCTTCCTCCTCTATTTCAATTTATTTACAAGACACATTCCTGTGTGTGTTAGAATTCCTGCTGGGAAGGGGGAATAACCTTCTGGAAGGGGAAAATAACCCACTGGAAAGGGAAAATAACCCTTGGCTGGAGGAGGCCAGCAGCTCCCTAATCCTGCTGTACACGCTGGTGGCAAGCTAGGAAAACGTTCTGGAGATACCCACCTGGTTTTTAGCCTGCCTGTACAGAGTCTGTTTTATTGCCTCAGAGTCTAAGGTGGCATTAAACACATCTTTAACTTCAAATGCTTCCTCGGCCGCTTTGCGGAGATCCAGCCCCTTCCCAAAATTCGGCATCTGCTCCAAATCTAACAGGCCGGCTTCGTCCTCCTCAATACACCTGTACCAATGACCAGGGGAAGGGGTGACCTGTGTTAGCTCATCTGGCCCAGAGCCTGCATGCACCACCCGGGGGGCTCACGAGCCACATGCGTGAAGGGATGGACAGACGGACACGGAGACGACACGGGGTGGGAGGAGCGAGGGAGAAGTGGAAAGCAACAAGCAGCAAGGTTCTGTCTGAGGCTCTGCACCGAAACCAGAGGTGCTTTTCGGCTGGGGGAGGCATCATTCAGCCTTGTGTGACTTGTGCTGTGAGTGTCCCCAGGAACTGGGGCAGAAAGAGAGCTGAGCCTGTGCTGTGTGCAGCAATCTTTCATTTTGAAGGTGTTCAGACATGGCTTGACCTTGTGGGAAAAATCCTTCACTTTTCATAGAATAATGGAATCTGATTTGGGTTGGAACGGACCTTAAGGATCGTCTCATTTCACTCCCTGCCATGGGCAGGGACACCTTCCACTATCCCAGGGTGCTCCAAGCCTCATCCAACCTGGCCTTGGGGACTTCCAGGGATCCAGGGGCAGCCTCAGCTTCTCTGGGCACCCTGTGCCAGGGCCTCCCCACACTCACAGGGAAGGACTTTCCCTGAAGATCAAACCTATATCTCTCCTCTTTCACTTTAAATCTACTCCCCCTTGTCCTGTCACTCCAGGATCTTGGAAAGAATCTCCCTTCATATTTCCTTTAACTTCCTTCAGGCACTGGAAGGTCACTTTGGAGCCTTCTCTCCATGGTGGACAATGCCAATTCCCTCAGCCTTTCCTCAGAGCAGAGCTGCTCCATCCCTCTGCTCATCCTGGTGCCTCCTCTGGACTCTCTCCAGCAGCTCCAGGTCCTTCCTGTGCTGGAACCCCAGAGCTGGAGGCAGCTCTGCAGGTGAGGTTTCAGGGCAGAATCCCCTTTTTGCCAGAGCTCCTAGAACTCCACTTGAATTCAAGAATATTTTTCTACAACTCAAAGGGCCACAGCAGCACCAAAGGCATTGCACAGATGCATTTTCTTTTGCCCTGACCAGAGTTTTGGAGAGGAAAAGCACATCTGCTGAACTGTGGTACCCTGAAAACTCAGAGTTTTGTGTCTGGGCTCCTCAAACCCTGGATACCATTCCAGACTCCTCTTGCAGTCCACTTGTCTCATGTCCCCCACCACGGTGAAATGGATTCTGGAGTGAAAGTTTGAATCAAACCGGCGGCATGGCATGGCTTGGAGAACAAACCCACAGCACTCACGATGCACCACGGGCACGGGCAGGGGGCTGAGCCCCTGGGGGTGGCCCCCTCACCTTCGGCTGTGGTCAAAGCTCATGGTGAGGGACGTGGGCTCCTCATCCTCCTCATCCTCGAATGCTCCCCGGGGCTCTGCCGTGGGTGATGCTGTCTCGTCCTGGGATTTCCCAGTCAGGCTGTCGTCATCTTCCTCTTCCAGCTCCTCGTCCTCGTCGTCCACATCTTCTGTCTTCTCGTTTGCCAATCCGTGGCACTGGGAATTGCCATCAATGTCCTGGATTTCTGGCCTGAAGTGTTTGATTGAAGGGCAGGGAGGAGGAGAGGAAGAAAAAGAAAGAAAAGGAAAAAAAAAAAACAAGATGGCAAAGGTTTAAGTCATGTATTCCCGCTGGAATGCAAAACTATACACATGTATGAGCACAGAGACACATTTATATACAGGTATATATTATTTAAAATGCAACAAAGAAGAAAACCAATGTGCTTCAGGCATTTAAAATCACCCTTCACTGTTCTTAAGGGCCAACGAGCATGCTGAGAATACACCAGCCCCAAGGCTTTTTGAACTACAGATGTGTGTAGTCTGATTTAAACGCTGGTTTTTCAAATCTTAAAATTAACATTTGTGGGACAAGCTTCTCTGAGCTCTGTCCTCCAACAATTTCCCTTAGAGCAATCAGCAGGAGGAAGCTTCCACCAGCCAGCAGAAACTCCCTCTTGTATTCACTCTGCTGTTCATGCCTGTCCTGCCAGCAGACAATTTTATTTCCTCGCCTACCTTTTATCTGCTAAAGCCGACGCTTGACTCATCTCGCTATTTGCAATAAAATTTCTGATTTCCGAGAAATAGGAATCTTCTTTTTCGTCTAAAAGTGCATGGTTGTCTGATTCCGAGTTGGGGGAGGAGGCGCTGGTCCCGAGGTGGTTGGTGATGACTCCGGAGTGCTGGCTCACTGTGGGGAAGGGAGGGACAGCAGGAGAGACAACAGGAGAAAAAACAGGAAAAAACAACAGGAGAATCAGGTGTTGGCAAGGCCACGGTCATGAGGAAACACAAAGTGAGAATGTTCTCAACAGCCCCCTCACTTTATATTAATGATTTAATACTCGAGAGGAAAGTCATGGAGCAAAGATCCTGAAGGAGGGTTGTGTTTTCCAGGCAAAATACAGGTGACATTTAGCATTTATGGACAATACACACAATTTAAGAATTGTTGCAGGGTTGTTTGCATATAACTTTTCCATAATACTGTTTTTTACCCATGCTGGGAAATCACTTACTCAGCTTTGTCACAGGAATTCCTTTCTTCATTTTTTATGTTAAAACAAAACCTATTTATCTTCTTTAACTGCCAAAAACCCTACAAACAGCCCTACAAACTCATCCTTAAGGGGGCAGTGCACTCCAGTGAGGCTTCCCAAAGGCCAGGCCATGGAATCTCCAGTGATCCCCAGCAGATCCACAGGACATATGCCAGGGCTCAGCTTATTGCAATGATCTTTTTCTCCTTAGAGTCATCATGGCATTTCTCTTTCAGGTATTTCCCCACCTCAGCTGGGTTCTGTATTTATTCATGTGGAAAGCCCCAGGCTATAGGGTCAGAAAATTCCTTCAGGGTTTGGCTCATATCCTCCCATTCTCCACACCACTCAGGATTTTCCTGGGTCTACTCCTGGGTCAGGGCTCTCATCAACTTCTCTGGAAGTCTCAGCTCTCATTCTGAAGTGTCAGACTGTGTAGAGGAAGCTCACCAGATGACACAGCAAGAAGGCGGTATCCTTGGCATTGAAGGGAAACTGAACACTCTCAAAAAGTGACTAACAGATTCAAAGGAGAAGAAGGAAAATCTGAAAAACCTCATCCCCTGCTCCTCCTCTAACAAACTGGGTGCAATTATTAATAAACCCCCCAAAACACACAAGCGGATCATGCAACCTCTGATGAGAATTGGTGTTTCAAACTAAAACTGTGACGTTTTCCCCTACCTGGAACGTTCTCGTGCTCGTGCTTCTTCAGGTGCCTGTCGAGGTTGGTCTGCTGCCCGAAGCACCTGTTGCACAGGTGGCACTTGAATGGCTTCTCCTTGTTGTGGATGTTCCGCACGTGCCGCTGCAGGTTGGAGGAAATGCTGAACGACCTGTCACAGTATTTACACCTGCAAAACAACAGCAAGTTTGCCAAAGAGTGCAATGTGAGGGGGGAAAAAGAAAACCCCAGAAAAACCGAAACAGCAACGACAAGAAAAAAAAAGGAGAAAAAAATCTGACTGTCAAAACCCCGGGAAATGTTGGTCTATAAATCTTTACTCAGCTGAAGGAAGCACAAAGCATTAATCATCCCGGACAAATCTGATACTATTGTTACTCAAGGAGCACAAATTAATTAGGAAGTGAGTCGCCCAAACAAATCAGAGTTTGAAACAAAATAATTACTTTTCCATGCATGGTTGTAGGAATGAGAGAGGTGGGCTTATTCCTTCCACTTTTTTTGAGGGAAATCAGGTGAAATATGGAGGGAGGACATGGAAGATAGAAGAAGAAAGAAGGGAGGTGAAATGTATGAAATAGTTATTAACTGGCAAATCCCTGCATGACAGTTAGCTGGACACACAGAAAGTTCTGGCTTTATTTGTGAAATTCCTTGTGGTGCTGGACATGAAGGGACTACAGCATGGCTTTAAAGGTAATTATAAGTGTTCTTATAGAAAAACAGCTCCCAAGTAATCCATCATCCTTTCCAAACAGGGTAAGATTTACTCCTAGGAGTGAATATCTGGTTTATGATGAAAAGCTGGAATGCAAGGAGCCAAGTTCAGGGGAGCTGCCGAGTGAAGAAATGTTTCCTCTCTGAGCTCAATCTCTGCAGATCCACGGGAGATGGGCCGGGGGCTTGATCAAAACCCTCACCCCTCATTTTTGGGTTTAGATTCGCTCCAAATAAATTGGAACTGCTCGGGGTGGTGTTGCAGGGCTCAGCGCAGAGCGGGAGCTGCTGATGGACTGAAGGTGGCAGCTCCGAGCTGCGCTGGAGAGTTTGAGTCTAAAACTCCTGAAAATCTCATTTCTGCCCCAATCCGCCGAATCCCTCCTCGCATCTCCCTCTAAACACGTCACTTGTGCCTCAGCAAAGCTGCTCCTCCACGGCTCTGCTTCCAAAACCCACCAGCAGAGGAGTCTGCCTCTGCTGCAGAGCTCCACAAATCCTGGACACTTCCAAAATTCCAACTCTTCCCAAGCCCTCGTAATTCCAGAACAAATCCGCTCCAGCAGGGCTCTGAGCTCCTCTAACCCACAGCAACCTCTGCCCCACGGAGCTGAGCTATTCCTCAAAGGGAATCCTGGAATTCCAGAATGGTTTTGGGGCTCTAAACCCCATCCAGTGCCATCCCCTGCTGTAGGCAGGGACACTTTCCACCATCCCAGGTTGCTCCAAGCCCCATCCAGCCTGGCCTTGGACACTTCCAGGGATGGGCCAGGGTCTCCCCAGCACTCCAAGACACGGAGATGGAGCTTTGGGATAATCAGTAACTCCTGGCTCACCCCATGCCTGCCTCACTCATGGATAGAACTGGGATTCCCTGGACACAGGGGACTTGGGATTCTTCCCTACAGACACAACAGGTTCAGCTGTGAGAGGAACAGATCCCCGCTGTGAAACACACACCCCCCGTTTCCAGATGTGCTCCAGCTGTGATTTTTATTTGGTCTCTAAAAATAAATCGATATTATTTTTGGAAAAAGCAGGGATACATTTATGAAACACTCTCTCTCACTGAATGTTTATGGATTCCATATCCACCTCTGAATTTCCTACTGCTAAATCTCCAACAAGAATGAAGATATTTCAAATAATGGGCCTTTATTAGGATTAACCAAAGGAGAGAGCAAAGTCCCTTTTTAAACCACAGCATTTGCAGATTTCTAAAGTGTTTTTCCCTTTTTTTTTCCCCAATCCCCTCCAAATCACTCTAGAAAACAAGAAGCTTTTTGAACACCAGCAAGAACAATCAGTTTCTATAGAGAGAGTTAAACACGGATTTCCAGCACCAAGGAATTGGCTCTCAAATTCCTGCTCAGCACTCCAGCAAACTGCAATATCCAAAACTGCCAATATCCCAATATTCCTGCTATTCCATGGGATTTTCATGGGTGGTTTTGTCCAGCTTAGACATCTTTGCTGATTCCAGGGGTTTTCTCTCCCTGCCTCTCCCATCTCCTAAAAAATGTTTTTTTTTGTGTGTCCCAGTGCCTGGCACAGGGGAATGCCTGACACAGGAGATACCTGGCATGGTGGGCACCAGGATAACCCACATTCCCAGCCTGGCTGTCCCTGCCATCACCCCCAGGAGCAGCCCCAGACCTTTAAAGGAACGCCCAAGGCAGGAACGACCCAGCCTCCTCCACGTCCATTTATTTAGATGTTCAGGAAGCCTTTGAAAAATTCCCTGTGACAGGTCCTCTCCCTAACCATGAGCTATGTGGGTCCAGGGTCGGGAACGGGGAGGGATAAAGAGCTTGTTAAAAAAAAAAAAAAAAATAGGAACCAGAGGGGCACTGGGAAGGAGCAGAGAATGCCTGGGAGCAAAGGGATGAGGGAGATGTCCGGAGTTATTTGTGGTCCCACAGGGGTTGGTGCTGGTTTTAATCTAAATAAATGGCCCAGGCAGAGGAACCAGCTTCAGTTTTGGGGAAAAAGGGTGAACAGGGAGGGAGGAGGAGAATAAAACTCAAAGGCAGCGGTGTTTGCTTTGCAAACAGCCCGACAAAGCTTCTCCCTTATCAGCTTAAAGGGCTGAAAACATCCAAAGTGGGAGGGAGGGACTCCAGGGCTGGAGCTGGGGAGCTGTGACAGGAAATCCTGGGAGCTGGAGGAGCTCTGGTACCCGGGACAAAGCGGGAGAAAGAGGAGAGCAAGCCCCGGGAATGCGGGGAGGAGTTCCTGAGTCCCTCTCACGGAGTTTTGCATGATCCGTGTGAGCTGGAGAGGCAGAATTGCAGGAAAAAAACAAAAAATACACGGACAGCAACTCCCCCTCTGAGTGACTCCTCAGCCTCAAGTGCATTTGTAGCAGGGGTGAGCTCAGACTGCATTAGGAAAACCAGAAAATGCAAAATATCTTCAATGTTTATTGAGCTATGTGCAATTTAAATGACATGGTAGGTGTCAGCTCTGACTCTGAATTCCAGCTTAATGCAGATAACAAGACACGAGACCTCCAAAGGCCTTTTTATCACTGAATTCTGAAATACATAGTCCTGAGTTTCAGGTTTGGTGCAGGAAAAAAAAAAAGAATGAAAGGAAACGTTGAATTTCACTGTAGGGCTCAGGGGCTTGGAGCGTTTTCAAATAATTTGATTTTTAGGAAGTGCTTCACCAGGTATTTATCAATCTTCAGAAAATATGTTGCATTTTCTCTTTACGAAAAGAATCTGCCTCCTTATTGCTCATGTGCTACTAATTCCTACTTTATACATAATTAGACACTGAAGAAGTTTGAGTGACTTCATAGTCCCCAAAAAAACTCCAAAAAACCCATCACTTAATCAGAGACCATCAGGAATCAAACCCAAACAACCTTATTTTCTGGCCTGTTGTCTTTAAGAACATAATAATTAATATTTGGATTAATATATAAATTATTTTATATAAAAATATTTTCACACAGGGAGAGGGTAAAAAAAAAACAATCAAAAGCAAAGTTGCAAAGGAGACAACAAGCAAAAACACTGAGAAGTCAGCAACCTCCTTTTACCTGCCTGAAGTCAGCACTTAAAAAACAAGATTTCAAAACAAATCTGGCTGCCAAAGCTGCAAATCTGAGTTCTCTGAGAGGAAAAGCAAATCAATGATAATTAAAGCTTGTCTGTGAACGCAGCCCCGGCTCTCCGGAGTGCTCTTAGAATGCAACATTGTCCAGGAGTCAGATCTCTAAAAAAAACCCACACGGGCTATTTTCTGGGAGAAGACCAGATCAAATAAATCTTTATTTTCCTAACCTTTGTTAAGTTGCAAGTCTCCTTTTTTGGAAGAAAACCGAACTAATGATCTCGGGATAATCGGGAGCGAGCGGTGCAGTGGACAGGGAACACCCAGGAATATCAAATAACACAACCCCAAACATCACAGCAGGGAATGGGTCCAAAATATATGTCTGCTTTGGGGGTGGTGGTGGTGTATTTTTAATTTACCTAATGTCTACAGTCAAAATTCTGGATGGAAAATAAATGTGATTCTCAGCGTAGCAAGGATTACAATGTGGGAGAGTCAATTCTTAGGTTAAACTGAGCATAAAAATGTGATGTATTTGACCACATGGCCTTTTGCTGCTCATAAATTTGTGTTTCTCTCTATTTAATAACTGCTCCATTTGCTTTATTGTGAACTTGTGGCTGTGTATGAAACGCTGCAATATCATGTACCCAAAAATGAAAAGGAATTGTTCCCATTGTTTGACAACCTGCAAAACACTCCCTCACATCATGGCAAACACAAGGCTTGATTTGTGGCAAGCTCTCGATTCATCATTGCTTCAGGTTTGCTCATTTCTGGACCTCATTCTAACAAAAAAAGGGCATTTTTTTCCCCCATGTTTTTTGAAACTGCTTGTAATGCGCTGGGAGAAAAATGCTGGGGGGAAAGATTTCCGTGAGAAATAGTTATTTATATACCTAGGCACACATATGACATGTATTTTCTTGTGAGTTTTTTTTCAGATTTAAAGCCCTGATTTGGACAGGAGCCACAGAAGCCACTGGGTTGGGTCACTGTCCCTTTGCACACCGAAGCATCAAAATCACATCACCTTGTCCCCAGATAGCAGAAAATAACTCAGACTTCTACCTTAAACACTCACAAATGTGTGAGACTCTGTGTGAATTCCCCCCCTTCCAGCTCTCCTTTTNCAAAAAACCCATCACTTAATCAGAGACCATCAGGAATCAAACCCAAACCACCTTATTTTCTGGCCTGTTGTCTTTAAGAACATAATAATTAATATTTGGATTAATATATAAATTATTTTATATAAAAATATTTTCACACAGGGAGAGGGTAAAAAAAAAACAATCAAAAGCAAAGTTGCAAAGGAGACAACAAGCAAAAACACTGAGAAGTCAGCAACCTCCTTTTACCTGCCTGAAGTCAGCACTTAAAAAACAAGATTTCAAAACAAATCTGGCTGCCAAAGCTGCAAATCTGAGTTCTCTGAGAGGAAAAGCAAATCAATGATAATTAAAGCTTGTCTGTGAACGCAGCCCCGGCTCTCCGGAGTGCTCTTAGAATGCAACATTGTCCAGGAGTCAGATCTCTAAAAAAAACCCACACGGGCTATTTTCTGGGAGAAGACCAGATCAAATAAATCTTTATTTTCCTAACCTTTGTTAAGTTGCAAGTCTCCTTTTTTGGAAGAAAACCGAACTAATGATCTCGGGATAATCGGGAGCGAGCGGTGCAGTGGACAGGGAACACCCAGGAATATCAAATAACACAACCCCAAACATCACAGCAGGGAATGGGTCCAAAATATATGTCTGCTTTGGGGGTGGTGGTGGTGTATTTTTAATTTACCTAATGTCTACAGTCAAAATTCTGGATGGAAAATAAATGTGATTCTCAGCGTAGCAAGGATTACAATGTGGGAGAGTCAATTCTTAGGTTAAACTGAGCATAAAAATGTGATGTATTTGACCACATGGCCTTTTGCTGCTCATAAATTTGTGTTTCTCTCTATTTAATAACTGCTCCATTTGCTTTATTGTGAACTTGTGGCTGTGTATGAAACGCTGCAATATCATGTACCCAAAAATGAAAAGGAATTGTTCCCATTGTTTGACAACCTGCAAAACACTCCCTCACATCATGGCAAACACAAGGCTTGATTTGTGGCAAGCTCTCGATTCATCATTGCTTCAGGTTTGCTCATTTCTGGACCTCATTCTAACAAAAAAAGGGCATTTTTTTCCCCATGTTTTTTGAAACTGCTTGTAATGCGCTGGGAGAAAAATGCTGGGGGGAAAGATTTCCGTGAGAAATAGTTATTTATATACCTAGGCACACATATGACATGTATTTTCTTGTGAGTTTTTTTTCAGATTTAAAGCCCTGATTTGGACAGGAGCCACAGAAGCCACTGGGTTGGGTCACTGTCCCTTTGCACACCGAAGCATCAAAATCACATCACCTTGTCCCCAGATAGCAGAAAATAACTCAGACTTCTACCTGAAACACTCACAAATGTGTGAGACTCTGTGTGAATTCCCCCCCTTCCAGCTCTCCTTTTAAACTTCTTGATTTAAGCTCAGACACTACCAAAATTCAGTTTTAAGGCAGATAAATCGACAGGGTTTATCTTGCCTTTGTTTTTTGATCCCCTACTCCAGGCACCTCTGATGTGCATTAAGAAAAGAAAGAAAGAAAGAAAAAAAAAAACCAGCTAGCCCCAGCAATGAAGGCCCTGGCAAACCCTTCAAACCAGCCCGAATTTCAGAGCCATTCAGCACCTTCAGCTGTCCTTGAGATGAATGGTTAAGGTGAGTGTGAAACAACACTGCAAATCAGAGCCCTCATTTGCCAGCATACATCTAAATATAAGTTAAGTGTCTATCTTCAAGCTGCCAAGCCTGATTATTTTTGGCTGGTACACATAATATACAACCCTATGAATCACTCTGTGTAATGCTCCAGGCCTGTGGTATTCTGCTGGCACAGCTTTATAGGGGGGGAAGAAGGGGGGAAATACCGGAGTGGTGAGTGAGGAGTGTTTGGGAAAAGGGTTTTTTTATGGGGGACAACATCACCTGTAAGGCTGCTCCCCAGTGTGTGTCCGCAGATGCCTCGTCAGGTTGGCTGAGCGTGGGAAGATCTTGCCACAGTACCTGGACAGGGAGAGCCAAAGGAAAGCATCAGGAGAGCCCAGGGGTGACACAGCCCAGCCTGCACCCCTCATCCTGGCTCCCCAAATCCCCTCGTGCTGAGGGGGGAAACAGGGAGGGCAAATCTCCCACCCTGGGGTTGCAGGGGTCACTGTGCTGACATCAGCTGAGGGAGATGGGAGGGCTCAGCCTGGAGAAAAGGAGGCTCAGGAAGAATCTTCTCACTCCTACCCTGACAGGAGGGTGCAGCCAGGTGAGGTCAGGCTCTGCTCCCACGGAATGAGGGACAGGACAATAGGAAACAGCCTCAAATTGCACCAGAGGAGGTTTAGATTGGATATTTGGGATTTTTTTTTCACAGAAAGGCCTGTCCAGGGAGGTGGTGGAGTCACTATCCCTGGAAATATTCAAAAGAAGTGTGGACATGGCACTTGTAGACATGGTTTAACTACAGCATTCCTGCACCAGGGTACAGAGGGTTTAATCACTGCCTGGGCAGATTGGCTCTTGAGATGTTTCTGCATCTCCTTTATAGCCCTGTTGATGTGCTCATCATATGGAATCTGCTCTTTCATCCTTGGAATTCACAGAATTTTCTCTGGATAAAGGCTGCAGCACTGTGCTGTGGGTTAGGAGGCTGACAGGCTGCTTAGAGCAGGGATATGCAGCCACAGGAAATTAATAGAGGAAGGAATTGTGTTCCCCAATAAATCCAATTCACAGTAAAATCAAAAAGATATAAATAAAAGCATAAATAATAAAATATGTATTTCCTAATTGGGAAATAAAGACCTAAGGATGAGAGGCTGCACTCTGTGACTACAAAACCTATTGGAAGCTGTGACAGACTTTCCTTATTTCAGAGACCTTCAGCCATCCTGAAAATGAACAGTTAATGTGAGTGTACCCTAGCAGTGGAAATCCAAACGTTAATTTATGAGTGTGCATCTAAAATTTTAGACCCTTCTGTAAGTAGAAACCTCAAATTTCTAAATACCCAACTGAAATCTGAGCCCGCAGCTCTTGCAGCAAAGTTGAACACAAGAGACACATCAACCAAAGTTTGTACCCACTTTCTGCACCCAAAAAAATCCCCTCAGCAGGAGCCACCATGAGAACCTTGAGGTAAAACTGTGACAGCAGACAGAGGTTTATTATTAAATACACTTAAATACTACCAATTTGGAGCTGGATGGGTATGTGAGGAGTTCTGTGGATAGAACTGTTTGAAAAAGTTGTTTCCTGCATGCCATTTTTCTTAAAGTTCAATCATTTTTCCATAGCTGAGGTTGGATACAGCCGGGGCTGGCACTGGGGAGACTCGGCCTGGGGAGTTGGGTTTGCTTGAGAATCTCCAGATCCGCTCCCAAGGTTATTAAAAATTACAAAGCAAACAGAAGATGCTGATTTCCTACCAGACAAAACAAGCTATTTCAGAGGGAATTAGTCATCCCAGCTCTGCTCCAATTCTGCCTCTCCTTGCTTTCCCTCCTGGCCGAGACGTCGGTGCGGAGCTGCTCCGCTCCGTGCTGGTGCCCAGTGCAGCTGCCCAGCTGGGATGGCACATCCCGGGGTATTTCCACCCCCTGGGATGTTTCCATGCCCTGGGGGCTCTTTGTGGCTGCCGTGGGATGCCTGGCTCACCTGCAGGTGTAGCGCTCCTTGCCCTTGCGCAGGATGGGGTCCGAGAGCGTGGGCGGCGGCGATCGGAAGTTGAAGGGGTGGTGGGGAAGGGGCTGCAGGGACGAGCCAGAGTCGGCCTTCATGGCTGCAAAGCTCTCCAGTTTCTCCGTCATCGTCTCGATGGCCGACATCTGCAAGGACAAGGAGATAGCTCCTGTCAGAAAAATCCCTGGGAAGGGCAAGGCCTGACGCACGGAACACCAGATTTGGTTGGGCAAAGGCTCCTGCTGGGGTTGGCTCTCTTGGAAGTTGAAGGCACGGTGGGAACTGGAGGCACCAAATCCAGTCAGGAAAGACAGGAGTAGTGTATTGGTCATGGAGAAAGCAGGAAAGGCACAACTGGCAAAGGCAGGTATTTAGGTCCCAGAAATGAGCACTTGTTCACTTTCTGCAGTGTGTATGTGCTCACTTTCAGCACTTCGGATCAAAAATTACCTCAGAACACACCTGAGACTTCCATTTTTACTGGGCTAACACTGAAACTAAACACCATGATCAGATGCCTGAGGCAGAACTGAGTACTCAAGCCCAAACCAAAGCCTTGGGAAGAGGGAGGTCTGACATCTCCTCCAGCATCCCAGGGGCTCAGAGGGACAGGACAGTGAGTGGTGAGTGGGCAGGCAGGGACACAACCCCAGGAGAGGGAGAACAGGGAAGTTTTGGGACAAAAGCAGAAGAATCCTGGCCAAAGTGGAGTGGGAGGGATGTGTGATGGCTGCTCAGGGAGCTGAGAGAGGAGAGGCTGAGGCTGAAGGGGTGATGAGGGAGCAGCTGGGAAGAGGAGGAGTTGGGATCAGGCTCCGGTTGGAGTGGGCCCACAGGGAGCTTGCCTGGTGAAGAGGCCAACACTTTAATTATGGGTAGCAAAGGTTCAGCAGCTCCTAAAGGTGATGGAAAGATGGGCAGGAAGTGGCTGAGTTTCCTGGAGTGAAAGGGAGCTCCAGCCAAACCCCTGGGTGTTGAAGGGGTGGCTGGGTGAGTTATGGTCAGGAGGGGCAATACCTACACATCCCTTTGGGATGGGAGCAGCTGGCATGCAGGCCTGGAGCTGGGACACCAAGCAGAATGTTCCTGGATGCTTTATCAGATTTAATTTGTATGACTCGGCTGTATTCTCACAGACACGAGAATTACCACACCAGAAAGAGGAAGAAAGGGAAAATCCTGGAGATACAGGAGAAGAGGAAAGCAAAAAAGGAAAGAATGAAGCTGGACTATGTGCAAAAAAGGAAAAAAATAGATCTGCATAAAAATCCTGCCTAAAGAACAGCACTTTTACTTTCATTACAGCGAGGCAGGAAATCCAAATCCAAGAGAGCGACGCAGCTCAGAGGACGACGCCGGCTCCTCCGACATCCAGCTTCGTGCACTCCTGAGAGCACTTTGGAGATAGCAGGGGCAGAAAGGAGGGATAAAACAAACAAGGCAGCAATAAAGCTGCCTCCTGGCTGCTCTGACATCACCGGGACAGGCGGGAGCTGCGGAGGCAGCCGGGGCGGCAGCGAGGAGCGGAAGGCTGTAGGAAGCCATACATCACCCCGAGATGCTCGATTGTACAGGAAGGGCTGACCTTTTGCACGTTTACACTTTATTAAACTGGGCTTTAGAACTGGGGGGGGGAGAGGGGGAAGAGAGCCAAGATATTGTTTAAAAAATATACGGCTATGAAAAAAAGTTGTCTTAATCACCCCCGAAGACATTGTGGAGGGCTGACAAGCATTCATAAGCTGTAAAAAAAGAGGAGTAGTAACCCCCATTTCCCAATAATAGATCCACAGCCCCTTAGCTGGAGGCTCCCAGCCCATGATAAATAGTAAGTAATACTTAGCACCAGCCACTTGAAAAGGTTACTTGATCATTTACAGCACCAGCTCTGCCCCAGCTGCCAGTCATGCAACAAAACCATCACGTTAAAAAGCTCTCCGGACCTTTCAGAGCCGAGCTCTCAGCCCTTCGCCGAGGTACCTGGAGCTCTCCTTTGTTGTGCCCTGTTCTTTAGGCACTTAGTCAGAGATATTTGCTGGCTTGAGAGCCGTAGGCTGGTTTTAAAATTCTAAATACTGGCCACGGCCTCTCTGGTGGCAAAGGCACTTTGCTATTTAGGGAACAACTGCCTGGTTATAATAAAAGAGAAAGGGGGAAGAAAAGAAACTTAACAAGTGAGGGAAGGTTTTCCATTAAGTTATCAAAAAGTTACATTGATTATTTCTGTTGTCCAGAGTTTCATTTGGAATAGACAATATAGGAAAACTCCCGGAGAGCAAAGGAACTTCTGCCAACAACTGGCTAAGAAATAAGAGCTGCCTGAAATTCATTTTGAGAGAGGAAGCATCTCCTGAATGCTTTTATCACATCTTCTGGCTTCATCATATCCCAGTGAGGGCACTCCAAGGGAGCTGGGGATTAGTCACAGAGGAAAAGGCTGAGACCAGACTCGTGTTTGGAGTGAGAAAAGCCTGGGTAGAACGTGACTCTGACTGACCAGGCACAGGAACGTTGGTCCTAATGAAGAAAGCAGAAGCAGGAACTGTGATTTCTGCTGAAAATGTGATTTTTTAGGAACAAGGCTGCCAGAGCTAATTCTTAGCAATGCTGGATCCAGGGAATGGTCATGGCCCCAAGGCTGCCAGAGCTCTCAGATACAGGGTGGGATTTTTGGGATGTCCTGTGCAAGGCAGAGGTTGGACTGGATGATCCTTCCAGCTCAGGATATTCTGTGATTCTATGATAATACTGGAAGGGGATCTAGTGGTGTAAATCTCCCAAATTCTGGAACAAATGCCCCGTGTTCCTTCGCTGTCTGAAATACCTGACAGACTGCAGCATGGGAACGGCGCCGCTCCAGATCCAGTGATCTGAGCACAGCACCCGCCTTATTAAAAATCAGTTATCAGGAAGCTTTGGCCTGGAGTGATTGTAAATTTGAGGTTATTCTGTGTGATAAGCTGTTAGAGATAACCAGACCTTCCAGATCTTTTGCTGCCATGGGAAGAGGACGTGGTCAGGATTTCAGGAACAATGTTAACAACCTTCCACCCAGAGCTTGCTCCTGCTTGGGGTCTGAATGTTTCTCATCGTCTCCTTGGGTTGCTTTGCCACGCTGGCTCCTCCCTGCTATCAGATTCTTTACAGGCAGATATCCCCACTATTCTAACTCACACAAACACAGGATGTTCCTGGCCAGCCTGTCACCATTATCCAGCCTGGATGAAGGAAAAATCGGGGGAAGTTATTAACCAAACTCTGAGGCTGGTGAGAAACAATGCGGGAACTAAGTTTAGCTGTGAAAGCAACCAAGACCCAGATTTCACAAACCTGCGAGTTATTTATCTAAGGTGGGAAACATTATCAGGGGAGAACAATGCTTGTGAATATAAAGGAGAGCACAATGAGGACCACGGAGCTGGGATCCCAGCCTGGGCACTGCAGGAGGGATGGGGATAGCTGGGGACTGTCACACGCCTTTGGAGCAGCACAGCTGAACCCACTGCCCAGAACTTCCACACACTCATGATGAGGGAAATTTGGGAAGGTAGAAAATGCTGCTCCCTCAGGGCTGGGCAGTCTTTCTCCACTTTGTACCACTGCTAACGACCCCCCTAGGTATTCCCAAAGGAAAAACCACGCAGCAGTTCTGGGCTGTGGAAGGGGAGCTCAGCAGAGCCTATGAGCTGCCCAGTGATCCCAGTGTGTACCCTGGTAATGCAAAGGAAACAGCAAGGCACAACTGCCATCATCCTCAAACTGTGAATTAAATGTGTCTGGAAGGAACTGCTGAAAAATAGTGGAGTTTCCAGTCAGGCCCTTGGATGTGGAGTCTGATCCCAGTGATCCCAGTGATCCCAGTGTGTACCAGCTCCGCCTCAGCATTCCATCAGCACAGCCCGACAGTGTCACTGCTTTTACCTGGGGGTGAAAAAGCAGCGGGGAGGGTCGCAGGTACTTCTCCTTGAGGGCACCCACGGGGTCTGTCACCTTCCGCTTCTCCACCCTGCTGGACAACAACACAGAGGGTTACATACCCCACAGGGAGCCCCACACAGCCCCTGTGCTCCAGTTACACACAAGCTTCTTCTCTTACTCACACAAATGTCTTCCACCCCTTCTCCTGGACACTACAGGTTGTGATGTACAATTGCCCTGCAGAAAGCGCTGGAAGCAGCATGAACACAAATCCCCTCCTCTGGGCAGTGTTCTTTCAGCCTTCAGGCTGATGACTAAGAAAACATTTTGCTCCTGCTCTGCTGCAGGGGTTTATAAACCTCTGCTGTTGTGGAATGTCATGGCAAACCCTGTGTTTAGAGCAAAACTGTCTGAGCAGGAGAAGCTCTAGAGCCCACAGCAGGCAGTCCCCACATGGAAAAAAATTGAGAGTTTGTATTTAACTGAAGAGTTAACACTGAGCCAGACTCTGCAGCCCCAAGCGTGCTGAAATCATTAGGTGTTTCATATTTGTTTCCTCCCTCGCAGCTGAGACATAATTTGCATTGAGTTTCTTTGGCAAGCCCATGTGGACATCGGTCTAAAAAGTGAGGGACTGGTGGGAGAATTCTGAGCCACCCAAGTTCTTCTGATATCACCTTGGCCCATTCAAATATTTCCTATTTAAGCATCTAAAATGCAGAAATGACCCTAAAGTGAGGCTCCTATTTTTGCAAATATTAGCTTTGCTTCCACAAAATATTCTACTTGCACGGAAACAGAGGTGTGGAATCACCAAAAAGACAAACTGAGATGTTCTCTAATGGGAAAAAGTGTTGAGGAAGTAACTCCAACAAACACAGCTGCATCTTTAAATGGCTGGAATTGAGTCCATCCAGCTAAACCAGCAGAAATCCAAAAGTAAGAGTAATTTTAACTACATTAGTCCAGCATAAATTAAGAGCAAATTATTTTAGCTGCCTTTCAGCTGATTGGTGTGTGGATCGAATTATCAAAGAGTTTAAAGAAGAGCCCTGCCGAGTGCAGTCATTGAACTGTGCTTAATCTGCATTTAATTCTTCTTGGGTAGAGGGAAAGAGAAGAGCTGGATTGGAAACGCAGTCCGAATTAGGGAGCTTTGGAACATACGTGCTTTTGTGGGCCTGAGCTGCCAGAAAAACCAAAGAATAAGTAAAAATTTGCTCCCTGAGCTCCCCTGACCAGCACAGCTTTGCTCTCTGTGAGGCGCTGAAACGCCCAGGGGAGCATCCCTGATCCCAGCAGAGCCGTCTGGGGAGAGCCCTGCCCGCTCCACGTGGGCAAAATCCGGTGAGCTGACAGCATTCCCCCAGCTCTGCCATCCCCCAGAGCCAGGAATGGGAACACAGGATCCGAGAGTCCCCGTCAGAGCCGAATTCCGCAGCACGAGGAGGATTAAGCCGATCCTCTCAGCCCGGTGCCTGAGAACGTCACCCCCACGGGCTGAGCTAAAAACTGCCCCCATTTCAGACTGTCTGGCCGCATTAAATTATATCACCAGGAGAAAATGTCAAGGATTTAAGTGGCCTTTGGGAGAAAAAAATGAAGGAGCCAAATGATGTGAGAGAGTCTGATAAAGGGAAGTTTAGAAACAAAATATTTCCATATTTTTCAAGCTGGGACTTGGAAGCTGGGCTGTTTCGGTCATTACATCAGAAGTCTGATTCGCAAGCAACGCCACCGCTGACTTTCTATTTTAACACATGACTAAAACTATGTGCATCCCATGGAATGCAACAAACGATGCCCCCATCCTTCACTTCCATCTGTCTTCTGGGCCTTTATGGTTTTCCCGAGGCCGCTGTCTTAATTGGCAGCGGCTTTTCCAAGCCATGTTTTTTCAGCATTCCTGCTGAGAATGCCCAGAGGTGGCAGGACCCTACATGGATCCTTTTGCCTTTCTATCCCATTTATTGATTATTTTCCCCCCCCCAGGAGTACTTTTTACGAGCACTTCTCACACCATGCCTGATTTCCCCAGGAGGAGATGGCCACGGTGGGGTGCCGGGCAGGACACGGCACCTCCTGATCTGGGAGGTGTCCCCATCTCAGATGACACGGCGTGGGCACACAGTGGCACGTCACCCCTGTGAGCTGGCAGGGCCAGAGACACTCGTTCAGCCACTAATCCTCATCCCAGCCAGCAGCTCCTTGGCCTGGCCAGACACTGACATCACTTTTTCCCACAGTTATCAGCCCTGCGACAGCGGCCGGCGGTGACATCTGGGCTGTCGTGGTGCTTGCAGCCCTCTGTGTGCCCATCCCACCGTCATACCGTGGTGGCTCTGAGGCTTTCCAGTGCCAGGGACATGGCAGGTCGGGCAGGGGAACAGCCAGGACTGGCTGGGCACTGCAAGGATCACCACACATTCAGCACAAGGAATGCAAGGACAAAGCGTTCACCTCTGTGAACTGAATCCAGGAGTGCTCCAGGCCAAGCACACAGCACCCAGACGGATGCTGTGGAGCATTTAGAAATTATAATGATTAATTTAGATGTGTTAATGTCTAGATCAAAGTAGTTCAAGACATGCCTTTTCACTGGACTCTGCTAAAACCAAACATGCCATGTCCACCTCATCCATAGGCAGTGCCCAGATGGGTAACACACAAATTTACTGCTGCCCACACCACAAAGTTATAATAGTTTTCCTTTCCTTAGGGAACAGGTTTTATAAAAAGCTCTCAGGCAACAAAAGGCCAATGTCTTCCCTTTTTGCTTCCTCCTGAATTGATTCCTTCTGGAAGTTTAGCTGACATTTGGATAACTTCACCCAGCCTGCTCTACACACGCCTTCCATGTTCAGCTCATTCTGACGTAACGCATCAGGCCCTTCTCAGAACCATCTGTTCAAGTGACACCAGAAAGGCCTTGTTATCTCCCAAGAAAGATAAATCTGTGAGAAATGTATCTGGGAGAGATCTGGGTAGTAACACGCTACCATGTGTTTACACAGTACTTGTTACTCCAAGAGTAACATGTTTCGGCAGGTTGGGTCTGCACCAGCAACTCCTCTGATCAGAAAAACCCCAAGAAAAGGCATTAGAAAGGAAAAGGGAGGGAGGGAGAAAGAAAGGTGAAGTGGCTCACAAAAGGCCCTCCAGTCAGTCAGTGGGAGAGCTGCATTTCCAGGCTCCCAGGGCTCCTGACTCATTCCCAAGCCATGAGAGCCCAGGGCTCCAAGGCAATCTGAACTCTGCATTCTTATCGAATCAAACCTCTGGAATTTCTCCAGCAGAAGTGCCATCTTAGCGATGGCTCGTGGGAGAGTCCATAAATAGGTCAAATTTCTTCTTTATCAAAATAAGGATGTGTTCTTTACACATTGATTATGAGGGCTCCTCACAATTACTCAGCCCTTTCCATTCAGGAAATTCAACGTTTCAAGAAGTACAAACAACAACAGGAGATGTTCACTGCTCTTCCCAACCAACCTGCATCCTCCCCTGCCTCAGGGTGTGGTGTCAGCTGGAAAAGGAGCTGGTTAGGGAAAGGCTTAAGGCAGGGTATGTTAATACCTGTAGATGGGGTCCATGAAAAAGGGCGATGGCTTAGCGTAGTGCAGGGAAGGCTGCTGAGGCAGCTGGGACTGGGAAATCTTAGGTAAGATCTCGCTTGCCATCAGCTTCCTCTCCCCATAAATGTGGTTTTTCCGTGGCTCTCTCCCTCCGTTCTGGCTGGCTCGGATGCGGTTGCCAATGCTCAGATCCAGTGGCTGCTCCTCCCCTGAGGACGGGGCTGGGAGGACCTTGGGGGGCGGCAAGATTGGCTTAATCTCTTTTGGCTTCGTGGTGAGATCGAAGGGGGACTCTGAGCTGGTGCTGCCGACTTTGTGGAGGTCCCTGGGTGACTTTGGTTCTGCCTTGACCAGCAAGTTGTGATTGAGGGTCCGCTCCGTGAAAGGGTAGAGGGAGTGGGGGAAATTGGGGAGGAACTGGAAAGGGAACATGGAATGATACGGGAGCGAACCCATCTTTTTCTCCTGCATCCCCATAAAGCCAGGCCCAAAATACTTCTCTGCGATGGAGGCGATAGCTTTAATAGAGTCATTGGCTGCCCCCGTGGTGGGCAGCAGGTGCTCCTCGGGGGGAGGAAAGAAGGAATGCTGAGAATAGAAGAGAGGGATCTCGCTCGTGGTGTTGGTGGAACTCGCAGACACCGAGCTGCTGACGAAATCTGGCTTGGTCTCCATTTGTTTGCTCTTGTCTTTCGTTTTGTCCCTGTCACTCTCCGCGTCACTGTCCAGGTCAGAGCCGGTGCCCGTCGTGGTGTCCAGATCCGTGCCCGTGGTTGTATTGACATCCTCAAAGTCACTGCCATCGGACATGTCACTGTTCCTGGCTTTTAGCTTCTCCAGGTAGGAGTTTTCCAGGCTGCTTTCACATTTCTCCTCCCCTGAAGGGGTCTGGTTGTTGTTGCTCACTGCGGAGATGAGCGGCAGCGCCGGGTTCCCGAGGGGGCTGGGGAGCTTCGCGTCCGGAGTGTGGTTGAGGGGACTTTTGAGCAGTTGCGTGGGTGGTAACAAGGGGGGCCTGGGGTACAGAGAAGGCGGAAAAATCCCCGGGAACCCCGGGGTGAGGGCGGGGAAGGCTGGAGGGGCTGGCGAGAACGGGAGCCCGCCGGGGTGCGGGCGGGACGGGAAATACTCATTAAAGCCCAGGCTGGCGTGGTTGAGGTTGGGAGAGGGCTTGGATTTGTCCATCATGGAGGTGGGCGTGAGGGGGAGCCCGGGGGCGAAGATGCCGGCGGGGCTGTAATGGTTCTTGCCCTCGCAGAAGCGCCGGTGCTTGTTGAGGGAGGAGGTAGTGCTGAACATCTGCCCGCAGTCCTTGCACTTGATCTGGGTGCGGCAGTCGGCGTGCATCCGCTTGTGGCGGCACAGGTTGGAGAACTGCGTGTAGGATTTGTGACAGACCTCACCTAAAGCGTCAACAGGAACCAACAACAAAAAGCGATATGAAATTAACAGGAAGATAGCAGGGATTCGCCACGGGATTCACCAGCCCGCCCCCTCCGACCCGTCCCTGGGAGCTCCGTTCCCCTAAGGAAGAAGAAAAAGAAGGGAGAGCAGTGGAATGTCACCACCTTTCCCTTTGGATGAAGCTCATCCTGGAGAATCTCTCAAGAAGCAGCTCTGCAGGAATCTGAGGGGATGTGCTACCTCTGCTCAAAGTTTGGGGTGATTTTCAGAAAATACAATCATGGAATCATAGAATTGTTTGGTTGGGAGGGGGATAATGCCCATCTCATCCCACCCCCTGCCATGGGCAGGGAGATCCTACACTGTCCTAGATGGTTCCAAGCCCCATCCAACCTGGCCTTGGACACTTCCAGGGATCCAGGGGCAGCCACAGCTCTTCTGGACAGCCTGTGCCAGGGCCTCACCACCCTCACAGGGAAAAATTGTTCTGTATATCCAGCTTAAATTCCCCCTTTTTCAATTTGAATGCATTCCCCTTGTCCTGTCACTCCAAAGTCCCTCTCCAGCTTCTCTGTAGCCCCTTCAGAGCCTGGAAGATGCTGTGAGATCTCCACATATCCTTGTCCAGGCTGAACAGCCCCAAATCTCTCAGCCCAGATCCACAGGGAAGATGCCCCAGTTCTCTCAGATTGTCCCTGCCCTAATCATGCATTTTAAATGATAGTATCTATTTATCCCAGCTCATCTGCTTCCCATTAGTCCTAGCATGGCAGGAAGCACCGAGGGCTGGAGGGAGAAGAACTTTGCCTCATTTAATCAAACCTGCCCTTCCTCAATGCCCTCAGTGGTACATAACCCCTCCAGGGGGATGCTCTATAAATCCCCTGTCAGCCAGGCCTGGCTTGTGCCAGGGCTGGGATCTCTTTTTTTAATCCATTAAATCAGTCCAACACCCCTGCCCCACTAACTGAAGCCACATCAGCGTTTTCTTTAACGACCTGTAAATACCAAGCTTTCAAAACATGGATTTTAATGACCCCTTTTCACCTCCAGACTTTGCTGCTGTGGAAGAAACAGGGCAAAGTGAGACAAAAATCTCACCCCAAACTTTCCTACACATCAAAACACTGTGACTTTTTATTATCTGGTGCCTCTTTCAACATGGGAATAAATGTGGTGTTGAATTAACACGCTCCTTCCCCCGGGGAACTGCTGTTATCACCCTTTTGTGAGCAGGGAAAATGAGACAAAGCAGGGGAAGGACATTGTTTGGAGTTGGACAGGCAAGGACATGAATCCAAGTTCTGACACTCCAGCTCAGGGACTGCTCCTTCCTTCCTCCCAGACTTACTGATAGGTGCACGTGAGCATGATTTTCTCTGTATTTTCTCCTAAATCTTTCCAAAATCTTTAGGATTTACTTCAGTGCTTGAATATCAAATGACTGGTTGGGGAGTATTTCACTAGCAGCCCTGAAAATATCATAATGCAATAAATTCCGATTGGAATTCAAAGCAGAGATGGATAAAATTTAATGAATTTGACATTTCAGTTCAGATGAGCACCCCAAAAATCCAAAGGGGTGTCACTGAGGGCTCTGGTTTCTGACTGCACTGTAAATTTAGGCTGTGCTCTCTGTCCCCAGAGTATTTAATTGTTGGGTCCTGACACAGCCCAGAGCTGCAGGGAAACACAAACAGGACAAGAAATTCATCACGAGAGTTTGGAGGTTTGAGACAATCCTAATTTTTGGCAATCACACTTTAAAATCTCAGATCAGGTCTCCCAAACTGCTCTTAGTGCACACACAGAGTTTTATGGCTGTCGTATTATTTCAGCTACCTTAGACTTGCAAAGAACGGGTTTATTTGGCTTTTTTACTCTATTTTAAAGTGTTTTCTTAAACAATATCCAAACAGAGTTCTTAAAGGAAGCACTTCTGAGTTTATTTTCCATGAAAATTCAGCACTGCTGAATTTTATTTTCATGATAGTCTGTTGAATACAACAATCTCTGCTTTTTTTCCCTGGAATTGCTAAAAAAACCTGTAAACATGGCACATAGGAATATGGTTTAGTGGTAAACACAGCAGTCCTGGGCTAAGGGTTGGACTTGGTGATCTCAGAGGGCTTTTCCAACTGTAACCATTCTATAATTCCAAGATTTTCCCATTTTTCACCCCCTGGGATTTTTGCTAGATTTATAAATACTACACAAAATTACCTAAAGCAAAGTTCTAGAGCTCCCATCACCCTTCTAAAATAAGGAAAACTGAAAAATTCCTGTTACATCTCCAGTTATCCAATGATTTAGTAATTCCACGTGGAATTGCCCTCCTGATTTCTGCAGTTATAAAGTTACAGGTTTGGGGTCTTTTGAAAGCCAAATATAATACTGTTAAAAAAAAAAATTAAACACAAGCACACAGAGACCCTTCTCTTGCACTGATCAGGGAAAAGAAGAACCAACTTCCTGGTGAATCCTGCGTGTGGATTTGCAATTTTTAATGGATTCCACATTGATGGACACCACAACCTGAGCAGGCAGGGTCCCCCTGCAGTTGTTCCACATGCTGATCTGGTCTGACAACTCCCTAATTCTGATGAGGTGAGAGTGAGGAGATTATGAGGAGAAATCCCTCATCTCCCTGCAGCAATCCTGGAAGTCAAATTATCCCTTTCATGTGCCCAGTGAAAGATTGCAGCAAAATGAGCAAGAGGAGCGTTTCTTCTTCCTCTGCTGACACCCAGCTGATTACCTCAGGACACTGATTTTCTCAGGACATTAATGAAATGAGTCTCCCAGGATATTCCTGCATGCTGTTCCCATTATTCCAACAGGGAAAAAAAGGCAGGAGTGGGTTCAGTGGCTTCCCTACCATAAGATCAAAGCTTGGAATCAAACCCAGATCCCGGCCCGTGCCTGAGCAACGTGCTCTGAAGTGTCAGGAAGTGATCCCTAAAGTTCCTGGAGCTTTGTTGTGACACCATCCACCTCCCTGCAAAGTCATCCAAACCCAATGGGTGCTGTGTCAATTAAAAAAAATATACAGCCCTGGGAATGACAAGGGCTGAGATGGGTGGCTCTCCAGGGAAAATGCCCTTCTGGAAATATCCCACCAAGGAGAGCCCTGAGGACACAGTTCATCTGCTGTTTATTTGGCTCTCAGAATTATCTAGATGAAACATGCAGCAAATGAAGAAGAAAAAACTTTCTTTTTAGAAAAAACACCTTCTCATCTCTGTGATTATTCCAAGTTCTTTACAACAGCTCCAGGATTTGAGGCACCCCTGTAAAACATTTCGATCAGGCTGTGCCAGCTATTTATTTATGTCACCAACAGGAACATTCAAAAGCGATTAAAGCAAAAAAAGACGAGAGAAAGAAAAGATATGAGAAAATGGCATCGCTGTGACCGCTGAGAGACTCAGCTTTTAACTTGTCAAGAAAGTCAAAAACTGCCATGAATGTTTACTGAAAAAACAGGGAGCATGCAAAGAAAAAAAAAAAAAAAAAAAAAAAAAAAAAGAATGCTCTGAGCTATAAAATTACAGCGGCCGGGGATGGGAGGGCTGGGGGGCCCCCGCAGGATCCCTGCAATTACAGCCAGTGCCAGGGCTGGTGATGGCCGTGACAACTTACATATGAAAGGTTTGACAGTGCTGTGGATGTGCTTGTGCTGCTTGAGGCCCGAGGAGGTGGCGAAGGTCTTGCCACAGTCGGGGCAGGCGTGGGCCCGTGCCCCCACGTGCTGAGAGCGGATGTGCCGCTGGAGGTTGCTGGGGTCCGTAAACACCTGCGGGGCAAAAACACCTTCAGGAGAGGGGGGAAGCAGGAGGAGAAGAGCTTACACTTGAAAAACTTATTCTGTTAGGTTGTCTTTTGGTGCTGCTCATGGTTTGAGGAGCGTGGGGTGGGCAGGTGAGGACAGGCCTTGAAAGAGCTCTGTGTCCTGCCAGGCTGTGACACCTCCCCAGTGTGTGGTGCTCATGGCTGGACAGGTTTGTGGCTTCTCCCCAAGAGTGTGTGGTGCTCATGGCTGGACAGATCTGTGACANCAGGTGTGTGGTGCTCATGGCTGGACAGGTCTGTGGCACCACCCTGAGTGTGTGGAGTTCATGGCTGGACAGGTCTGTGGCACCTCCCCAGGTGTGTGGTGCTCATGGCTGGACAGGTCTGTGGCACCACCCTGAGTGTGTGGAGTTCATGGCTGGACAGGTCTGTGGCACCTCCCCAGGTGTGTGGTGCTCATGGCTGGACAGGTCTGTGGCACCACCCTGAGTGTGTGGAGTTCATGGCTGGACAGGTCTGTGGCACCTCCCCAGGTGTGTGGTGCTCATGGCTGGACAGGTCTGTGGCACCACCCTGAGTGTGTGGAGTTCATGGCTGGACAGGTCTGTGGCACCTCCCCAGGTGTGTGGTGCTCATGGCTGGACAGGTCTGTGGCACCACCCTGAGTGTGTGGTGCTCATGGCTGGACAGGTCTGTGGCACCTCCCCAGGTGTGTGGTGTTCATGGCTGGACAGGTCTTTGCTCACCCCCATCTGCCCAGCACAGCCCCCACCACCACCCCAGTACCCAGCTGGGAATGGCCAAAGGGTTGGGAGAGGGTTGAGCTCTACACTCAGAGTGCCCAGGACAGCGAGGACACCTCCCTGGGACAGGGACAGTGGGGTCACCTCTCCCTGTATCACCCTGCTCTGGGCCAGCATGGGCCACCCATCCCCTGCAGCCCTTGCCCAGGTGCCAGTGTCCTCTCCCAGGTGAGGCCTCCCATGGAAACTGTCCTGCATCCCTTTCCCCAGGTCCAAACACCCACTCCAAGGTGAATTCCCCCGTGGACACTGTCCCCTGCATCCCTTTCCCCAGGTCCAAACACCCACTCCAAGGTGAATTCCCCCGTGGACACTGTCCCCTGCATCCCTTTCCCCAGGTCCCAGCACCCTCCCCCAGGTGAAGCCCCTCAGGGTGACAGTGTCCCCACTGTACCTTAACACAGTTTTCACATTCAAACCGTTTCCCACTGTCGTGAGACATTTGGTGACGAATCAGGTTGGATTTCCAGTTGAAAGCCTTGGGACACTGGTCACACTTGTACTCCCTCTCCTCGGTGTGGATCACCATGTGCTGCTCCAGGCTGGGAAAGAGAGACAGGGTGACCTTCAGAGCACCCACAGCAGGTACTGAGACAGGTCTGAGACCCAGAGGGGTGACAGAGATGGTGACAGAGAATCAGCTGTGGGGCCTGGGGGGTTCACAGTTACCTGGTGCCTCATCGGCTGCGAGAAGAGCAGTGACACCCAAACACCATTGGAGGTTTTTAACACTTATTTCACTGGTGGAAGATGCCCTGTTCTGCCTCAAAATGATGCTGTGTTTCATGCAATTTCTTATTGTTACCTAAGTCCATTCTAAGGGGTGAAAAGCAAACTCAACCCTGACCCTGCAGGTTCTTGAGGGATAAAATGGGCACTTTGTGAAAAAAACAAAACATCTGTGGCATCTCCCTGGGGAAAGAAAAGATATTTGCTGCTGCTGAGGCTCTCACGTGTCCATTTTCACGGGCACCTGGCCCACGGCTTCCCAGAACACAGGGACTCACCGTTGGGAAGAAACATGATAAGGTGCAAACACGTTTCACTTCTAAATGTCAGACATCTTTGATTACTTCACTCAGCAATTTTGCCTTCTGCCAACTGGCAGCGTCTCCAGACTGGGGGGATGATGGCAAACCCGAGTGGCTGCTGGCACAGAGCCATGGCAGGGGTGGCACACGGTGCTCAGCACCCTGTGCCATGGGGAACCTGCACCTCCCTGCCCAGGAATCCTGCACCTCTCATCTTGGGAATCCTGCACCTCTCAGTGCTTAAATCCTGCACCTCTCAGGCCAAAAATCCTGCATCTCCCTGCCCAGGAATTCTGCACCACTCATGCTGGGAATCCTGCACCTCTCATGTTGGGAATCCTGCACCTCTCAAGTTGGGAGTCCTGCACCTCTCGGTGCTTAAATCCTGCACCTCTCAGGCCAAAAATCTTGCACCTCCCTGCCCAGGAATCCTGCATCTCTCATGTTGGGAATCTCTCAGGCCAAAAATCCTGCACCTCTCAGGCCAAAAATCCTGCATCTCCTTGCCCAGGAATCCTACATCTCTCATCTTGGGAATCCTGCACCTCTCAGTGCTTAAATCCTGCATCTCTCAGGCCAAAACCCCTGCTCCTCTCAGCCAGAAATCCTGCATCTCTCAGACAGAAACCCTGCACATCTCAGACCTGAAATCTTGGTTTTTTCAGGACAGGAATCCTAATCCTCTCAGGCTACAAACTCTCCATATGTGATGCCAGGAATCCTGCTCCTCTTAGGCTGGGAATCCTGCAACTGCCAGCCAGAAAACCTGCACAATTCAGGCCTTAAATCCTACACCTCTCAAGCTAGGAATCCTGTATCTCTCTGGTCAGGAATTCTGCACATCTTGGGTCAAGAATCCTGTTCCTCTCAGGCTGGGAATCCTGAACCTCTCAGCCAGAAACTCATGTTGGGAGTCCTGCACCACTTCATTTCAAGCCTTAAATCCTGCAACTCTCAGCAGTTAAATCCTGCACCTCTCAGCCAGAAACTGCACATTTCAAGCCTTAAATCCTGCAACTCCCAGCCATTAAATTCTGCACATTTCAAGCCTTAAATCCTGCAACTCTCAGCAGTTAAATCCTGCACCTCTCAGAGCAGGAATCCTGCACATGTCAGGCCAGCCCTGAGAAAGAAGGGAAGGAATCTGCATCCTTTGCTTCCTTTGGGGCAGGTTAACAGGAGTTACAAACACTGCTGTTACTGTGAGTTCCAAAAAGAAGACAGCTCACACGGAATCTGCTCCTGCCTGACACCCCTACACATGGATATGAAGCCATTCCTACAGAACTTCAAAGCATGGTTGTATTTTTAGAGAAATATTAAAGCTGAACACCACTGGAAAATCCTGCCAGTCTTCATTAAATGCCACAGGGAAAACACTCCCTGGGCATTTCCAGCGAGGTGAGTGGCTCAGAATCCCAGGAATCGTGTCAGCCTTGGTCACTCAACACCCAAAACTCCTCCCTTGGAGCACCAGCCCTGATCCCAGCCAGATAATTCATATTCATGAGCATGCCCTCCTCAGAAACTGCCAACCCACTGGTTTGAAAGCAGCAATATTCATTTAGCTCAAGAAATGCTACTCTTTAAACAACCAGATTTTTAACAGGCACAAAGTAACACAAACCTTTCCTATGCACATCCAAAAATACGCTCCTGCTAACTGTGATTTATGAGTTTATTTCCAGCAAATATGGACAAGCTAATATGTTGTTTAGAGGCAAGTACCTACTGGGATTAGCAAAACATTTATTTATTTAGTCAGCTGCTAAATGCTCAATTTCAGGTCCCCAGTGGCATCCTTGATTTCATCTGTATTAACTTTGAAAAACTCCAAGACCATCCAGGCACTCTGAGTGGGTTTATTTTGTGTTTTAGTGACTTTAAACTTGGCAGATTGATGGGGGAGAGATTGATGTGGACATTTCCTCTCCACTAATCCACCTACATGTCAAAGGCTGAATGGGGATGCTGCTGACTCTTTTTTCCTTGTCAAAAAAAAGAAAAAAATCAACTTTATATTATTTATCCCAAAATATTGTGTCTAAAAGGCAAAAACTCCGAGGCCACAGTGCCAGTTCAGACCCCTAGGGAGCCAGGAATACACAGAGGGTACAAATAGGATAAAATAAGTACATTTCAAAAGGTTATTTCCTAGTTAACATGAAAATTAGGGAGCACTGGAAGATAAAGAGGAGAGAGCTCCTGATACCGATGGATAAAAGAATTGAAATTTTTTTCTAAAATCCATACTACTAAACACATTTGAAGGAAGCTCTCCTTGTCTTGTCAGGTAAAAAAATGAAGAAATTTTCAGCCTCTTATTTTTAATGAGAGACACGAGGTGAGGGGTAAAGGTGCCACACTGGGCTAAGAGGATCCCACACAGGAATCCCAGGATCCATCCCAAATTCCACAGCTCCCAAGCTCTTTTCCACACAGATAGAGGGAATTCTCTGTAGGCTTCACCTTTCTCTGCATTTTTCAAAAAAGATTTTTTTCCCCCTCACCTCCTCGCCCAGAACAAAGAGCTGAAAGTATCAATGTAATTAAGTTCAAAGTGACAAATGCAGGTTTTAAATGTTAAACTGAAGTGAAACAGCCCTTAAATGAGCTTTAACCTAGAGGTTTCTGCCCTGAACAGGCAGAGTCTGACTGGGGATTGCCAGTTCTCACAGTTTTATAACAAATCTTGTGGTGCACAGGGTTTGTTCACCCAAGAAGGCAAAAGAAATGAGTATGTGAGAACTTCAGCCTCCGGTAAACACAGAAAACGCTGCTTTTATAGAATTTTATAAAGGCTTTTATCAAGGCTTAGGATGCAAATAAACACAATCCTAAAGAGATTAAATAAACCCCTCAACTTTTAAAGCTGGCTCCTAATATTTAACTATTTGAGTCTCACTTTGCCAATGAATTAGAGAACTCAAAGAACACTGGGTTAAATCTGCTTTTCATTACACATTCTGGTTAAAAAAATTCAGATTTTCAGTTAAAATCTGAGTTAAAATATTTTCCCTTTTAAAGAGAAATTTAATCCTTGTTTAGAGCTGCCATATAATCATAACTGAATCATTGTTGCAAGTTAAAAAATGAATGTTTGGTGGACAAAAAGAAAATTAAAAGTTTGGTTGGAATAGAATTTTTTAATTGTTCCTGCCAGATCAAATAGGAGCTTATTATGAGTTCTTAGGGCATTGACACCTCTTTAAACCCACTCATCTCAAATGACCAAGAATTCAGGTTAAAAGAAGCCTTCGTGCACATTTTGACTGAACTAATACTGGTGGTTTTTTTTTCCTTCAGAACCAGAGCACAAGGGAGCAGATGGTGGAAAGATTCCACCAGATCTCTCAGAAAATAAACCCTTAAATTTCTCAGCAACAACCCTTGGGTGCTTCTACCAACAGGCAATGAAAAGCACCAGGCTACAAAATCAAGGTGGAATAAAACACTGCCCCAACAGCTACAGAGGGTCCCAAAGGAACATTCCTAAACCTCGTAGGGAAAGGAAAAGTTACCAGGGAGAAAGGAAATGTTGATCCCAAAAGAACATTTCTATAGCCTATGGAGGAAGGAAATACTTCCTTCCCAAAAGTTTATCCCAAAAGGAGCATCCTGAAGTGCTATGGAGAAAGGAGAGGGTTCTATGAAGAAAGGAAAGGTTTATCCCAAAAAGAACATTCCTAAAGCCTATGGAGGAAGGAAAGGTTTCTATGAGGAAAGGAAAAGTCTGTCCCAGAAGGAACATTTTGAAATGCTATGGAGAAAGGAAAGGTATCTATGAGGAAAGGTTTATCCCAGAAAGAACATTTTGAAATTCTATGGAGAAAGGAAAGGTTTATCCCAAAAGGAACACTCTGAAATGCTGTGGAGAAAGGAATGGTGTCTATGGGGAAAGGAAAGGTGTATCCCATAAAGAACATTCCTAAAGCCTATAGAGGAAGGAAAGGTTTCTATGGAGGAAGGAAAGGTTTCTATGGAAGAAGGAAAGGTATCTATGGAAGAGGGAAAGGTTTCTATGGAAGAAGGAAAGGTTTCTATGGAGGAAGGAAAAGTTTCTATGAGGAAAGGAAAAGTCTGTCCCAGAAGGAACATTTTGAAATGCTATGGAGAAAGGAAAGGTATCTATGAGGAAAGGTTTATCTCAAAAAGAACATTTTGAAATTCTATGGAGAAAGGAAAGGTTTATCCCAAAAGGAACACTCTGAAATGCTGTGGAGAAAGGAATGGTGTCTATGGGGAAAGGAAAGGTGTATCCCATAAAGAACATTCCTAAAGCCTATAGAGGAAGGAAAGGTTTCTATGGAGGAAGGAAAGGTTTCTATGGAAGAAGGAAAGGTATCTATGGAAGAGGGAAAGGTTTCTATGGAAGAAGGAAAGGTTTCTATGGAGGAAGGAAACGTGTCTATGGAGGAAGGAAACGTGTCTATGGAGGAAGGAAAGGTTTCCATGGAGGAAGGAAAGGTTTCCATGGAGGAAGGAAAGGTTTCTGTGGAAGAGGGAAAGGTTTCTATGGAAGAAGGAAAGGTTTCTGTGGGGGCAGGAAAGGTTTCTATGGAAGAGGGAAAGGTTTCTATGGAAGAAGGAAAGGATTCTATGGAGGAAGGAAAGGTTTCTATGGAAGAAGGAAAGGTGTCTATGGAGTAAGAAAAGGTTTCTATGGAAGAAGGAAAGGTTTCTATGGAGGAAGGAAAAGTTTCTATGGAAGAAGGAAAGGTTTTTACAGAGGAAGGAAAGGTTGATCCCTGCAGTCCTCCCCAGGCGCCCATCATCCCCCTTTGGCCAGGACGCAGAGGGGAGGCCAGTGGAGGGTCTGGCTCTCTGGGTACCTGTATTTATTGGGGAACATCCTCTCACAGTCCTTGCACTCGTAGACCTGTCCATCCCCGAGGCCCTCCTGCTTGATCTCGTCGCTGAGGCTCTCGTACAGGGCCCCCACGGCGCTGCAGCCGTACTTCTTGTGGCGCCGCAGGTCCAGCTTGGACTGGAAGAGCTCATCGCAGTCCTCGCAGCGGAACGAGGGCTCCTCTGCAACACAAACCCCAGCCCATGGTCAGCCCTGCCCCAGCAAACACAGCCAGCCCGGGCTGCTGCACACAGAGAGGAGGAGAAGCTCCCCGAGTCCAGCAAACAAACAAACAAAGAGAGAATTTGCAAGTGAGAGGGGAGAGAACCCAAGGGGGGCCGTGCCAGCAGCTGCTTTCACTTTAAGCATTAAGAGGAAAAAAAAAAAATTAGATCACACAACCAGAGATCTTGTTTTCTTTGTGTCTTGGCCTCTGCTGACATGGAAAGACCTGAGAGAGGATTGGGAGACACACAAAATTCTGGGCTCATTCTGGAGTGCTGCGCTTGTCTGCAAGGAGGGGTTTTGAAATTATGAACGAGTTTTCCTCAAAAGGGGCTGCCAGGGAAAAAGGAACAAACCAGACTCATATAAACACAGATAGTGAGAAAAGCAAACTGCCACAGCACAAACCTGGAGAAGCTTCTTTCTAAGAAATTGTCTGTCTAATGTTCTCCTCTCAGTTTTCCACTGCAGGAACTCAGGGGCTCCATCAGCCCGAGGAATCCCAGCCCAGAGCACCATGGAAGGAAGAGCAGGGAGCCAAAGGCTTTGTTGCTGTGCTCTTTGCTTTTTTTTTCTCTTTCTTTATTTTTTTAAAAAAAAGTTCTAATGCACATAATAAATTACTGCAGTCAAGGTCAAACAAATTAAAAAGAGGGCAGCTATTATTAAGTTTACAAGGCAGCATCCTGACCATGGTGCCAAGCCAAACAATCAGCTCGGAGCTGTAAATTTTCCAGGAGAACAAGCTCTGCGAGGGAGTCGGGATAGCTCTGGGTTTCTCCACCCTGGAACAGAAGCTTTCCAGCCCCCTCTGAGTCACTGGAGCCGTGTTTCCCTGTCCTCCCCTACCCTCTTCCTCCACGCTCCACGGCTCTGCCTGCTTCTCTTTTCCTGATAACTTCACTCCCAGAAGGAACAGCCTGTGGTGAGTGCATTCCCTCCGAGGGAGGAGTGGGAATATTCTGAGAGCTGCAGCCGAAGGTGATGCTGTGATGGAGCTGATCCATTCCCTGCTCTGGGGAGAGGGCACGTTAGGGTGGGACATGGCCATGCTCTCGTTCTCGAGGCAAAATCTTCAACCCCTGAGCAAACCTTTGCTTTAAAGTCCCCCTTGCACTGGAAATTTTGCACAACTGCAAACACATAGGCTGAGCTTTAAGGCCTGGAATGGTGTTTTATATAAACCAGGGTTAAATTTGTTATGAGTGTGACAGGAGTGGCAGCACGGGCAGTGCTCACACCTCTGTGCTCCCACCTGGGCACTCACCCCCCATCTCCCCCTCTCTGCTTCAACCTGAGTTTGAAACCGAGCAAGGCAAGGTGCCAGGGGCTGCTGCAGCAGCCATGTGGGCAGAGGAAACCCTCTGCACACTCTGCACACCTACACGGAAAATATCGACGTGGGGAAAGCCAAACCCAGCCGAAAAAGAAAGTATCACCAGAACTCAGCCAGCACAGCCTGCCCAGGGCTCCCAGAGCCAGGCATGGATGGTCCCACAGCACCCACAGGGCTCCAGGAGCATCTCCCCAGCTGCACAGCAGAGGGGTGTAAAAAGAAATAAAGTCCAGCTGGTCAACAAAGGGATTTTGATTAATAAAAGAAGACCTGAGGGAAGAAAATACCCAATTGTTCTGATTTCAGCTCATTTTCAGATTTATATGCTCTGAAATTGCTGGCAGCAGCCTCATCATGAGGTGGGTCAGGCCCTGCTCTGCTCCTCAGAGAAATTCTCTTTTCTGCATTTTGTAGAACAGGACCAATGTGTATCTCATGTGTTTTATGTCCCTGGGGAGGGAAGCCCTGAAATTAGGACACCAAATAGAGAGACTCTGCATCACCTGCCATTAAAATACTCCAAACTACTTTTTATGAGTGAAAAGAAGAAAAAAAAAGGAGAAAAAAGTGTAGCATCTAACTCCAGAGATATGGAACTGCTCTGGTGAGATGTTTCTCTACCTCAGAGCCAACATTTCTCCTCTTTGCTCTCCTGTAAATGCAGCAGTGGCTTAACCAGGAAGGAATTTTTGGAGGAGAGACTGAAATCCTCCAGGCTGGGAAGCCCCAGGTCCCTTCACCTCTTAACAAGCTCCTACCAAACTCTCAGTATCCCTCAGCTCCACCTGGCAAATCCCCAGACCTGAAAACACTTGGAATGGAGGAAACAGATTTTCTTTTTTTTACCTCCTTTTGATTTCAGAGAAAAAAGAAAATTCCTTCCACAATCCCAGGTGGAATTCTCCCTGCTTCAATTTGAGATTTACATGATTAATTGCAGCTTATTTCACCCAAACTCACTTGTAGGAAGCAGAAATCCTCTCTGGGTTTGGAAAAGCAGCCATGGAGAGTCAGTTCCTCCACACCTGGCTAAAGCTGGATAACTGATTCCCCTTCCACAGCACACCCTGATGCTGCCCTGCCTGATCTTACCAATGACAATGACACAATTTTTGTCCTTTCTGTGAGCTCACAGAGCAGGCAAGGAGGTGAAATACATTAATAGCCTCAAGAATATTTTAGGGAAGAGATTTTGCTTCTAATTCTCCTCATCCTTTGCCAGATCTCACCCAAATCACACACGATACCAGAGGACATCAGACACAGCAGCTTTTCCACAGGTGGAAAGATGGAGGATAGGAAAAGCAATTCCTGTGCTTAAGAGTATCTGGGTTTGGAAAAAGAAATTTGTATTGAAAGCAGACTTAGAGAGCTGACAAAAATATGATTAAAAACCTTGTAGCCATGTGTTATTCATGTTGGCATTGCTTGTAAATCCTATTTTGATGCTCAGATAGGCTAAAGAGAGGAAAAACTGATCTGGTGGGAGAGGAGCTGAGGGTAAGGAGGTGCTGGGAGAGCAGACTGCCCCTGGATCCCTGGGAGTGTCCAAGGGCTGCTTGGAGGGGGATTGGAGCAGCCTGGGGTGGGATAAGATCATCCTCCAGCCCAAATCATTCCATAATAACTTCCCCATATCCAACTCCCATTCCTAGTTCTGGGCTCCAGCAGATCCCAAACCAGTCTTCTCAACAAATACCCTGCAGGGGAAGGAGCTGACCCTGGCTTAGGACCAGACCATGCCCTGCAAAACCGAAACCTAAACCAGCACAGAGGCTCAGGCCTGAGCTGAGCCTCGCCTTTGATTTTGTGTCTGTATCAGACACCCACTTTGTACACTCCAGGTTTGTTCTGCTCCTTTTTTTTTTTTTTTTTTTCCTTTAAGTACCAAAATTAAAAAGGTTACCCTTAANAGAGAAACCAAGGGGAACACAATTATGTGGCATCTACATGCTAATCTACCAGACTCGAATCTCAAAGGAGTTCAAGTGCCCTACTCAAAATTCCTGCAGTGATAAGGGGTCTGCTGTGTTTGGCTGGGGTTGGGAGGAAAGATTTTTATGATAATTATCTTTGTGTGGAACAATTTTGCATTTTCTCTCCCGTTAATTCCGAAGTGAGCTGGGGGTGCGAGGCAGCAGGAGGATAGCCCTGCTGAAAGTAAAAAGTATTAAGGAGTCAAATATTTAATGTTGGCCTGGCATAATTTGACAGCAATTATGCAGCAAAAGCACTAGACGTTACCAGGAAGATCCAGATAAATGTTGCATAATGACAGAGATGGAAAACAAGGAGCACTTTTTGCTTGTTCACATAAAAGCCTGTTAGAAACTGAAATGCAGAACAGCGGTGAGTTTTCATTCAGATTTCTCCTTGACACCAAGAAAAAAGAAAAAAAAAAGGTGCAGAAATTACTCATCTCTGTGTGTTGGTCTTGAGAAAATCATTAACATTTTTTGAGGGGGAGAGCAGTGAAAAAATAGTCCCAAATTTGATATGAATGAAGCAGCAAATACCACACTTGACCCCCAGCCCTTCAGCAAACTTCCAGCTGAACAAATCCTCAAATTACCCCGTTTTCCAGAAATATTGGAAACAAATTATGCAGGATTTTACTGCATATTTGCATCAGAAATTATACTTATGTACAGGTAAAAGAAAATAAATGTATTGTGGGATGCCCAGAAAGAACTCCAATTTCATAAATTAATTTTATAAAGCNAGCACAAATACTCAAACTCAATCCTGTTTTCCAGAAATACTGGAAACCAATTGTGCAGGATTTTACTGCAAATTTGCATCAGAAATTATACTTATGTACAGGTAAAAGAAAATAAATGTATTGTGGGATGCCCAGAAAGAACTCCAATTTCATAAATTAATTTTATAAAGCAATATATCCAACCAGTAATTTAAAAACTCCTGGGAAATGAGAATGTATTTAGAGAAATAAATATTCAAATAATGTTTTCGGGCACATCCTTCCCAGTTTTCCTCAGAGATCACTTCCTTGCACAACATTTGCAGTGTCAGAGTCTTGGATAAGTGTGGGTAAAAGCATCCTAAGAAAGGAAAATCAGTGCTGAGATCACACTTAGATTTCCAGAACACTCCATGTGTGTGTCCTGCTACCTGCTCACAGCTGCTGTGGAAAAGATGAGGTGTCTTTATTCCAGCAAAAATTTTAGTGATGACTCTTCCACCTCCTGCCTGGATCTCTCTTTTCCAGATTCCCTAAATCTCTACAGGCCTGGTGTTTTCCAAGCCTTGGGAGGGTTTGGCCATTTTTATTATACCTGGCTGCCCTGGGGATGGAAAAGGCATCTCTGATCATATCCAAACCCACAAAGAGAAGGAGACTCCTGGCTCAGAGGCTGATAAAAACTCATTGTTGTGGGCTGAGCCTCTCCCACCAGGGCAAGAGTGAAAATGAGCACAAGATGCAGACAGCAGCAGAAGGGGCTCCTGGCTCAGGTTTGGGGGTCCCAGCAGTGCCAGGGGTGCTGCAGAGAGGAGCAGGAGCCCCTGGGGAGGCCTTACCTTCCATGCTGGGTGCCATGTTCCCGAGGGAATAACCTCCTTCCTTCAGACACACCAGGAGCTCTTCTCCTGGCTCAATCTCTTTAATAACTTTATAATAGACCTGGGAATCACAAACAGAACACACACGTTAAATATGCAAAGGTTTGAGTTTTATATTTTAACCAATAATTCAAATTACTTCAGCTAATAAGGGAGGCTGTCCCTTGATTTGAGATAATTGCTGCTCAGAGCTCATTTTCCTGCCTTTATTTGACTCTTTGGGTGTCAGAGTTTCACAGGGTTTGGACAATAAAAAAAATATTTTGGGCAACAGCTTCTCTCCCTCAAATTACAACAAATCTTCTCATTTTTTTCCTGTCCTCCTATGAGCTCAGTGTGTTTGTCACAGTGAAGGCAAGATTAAATTGATGGAATTGTCACGTTTAAGGCTCTGCTCTCTGAGCCAAAATTGGCCTCATGATTAGAGCAGAATTATCACATCTCCACAGAATTATTTTGCTGATTATTCTCCCCACCAGCCTAGACCTGACCCCTAAACACAGACGTGAACCACTCCAGGGGAGCAGTTTACCCTGAGCTCCTGCCTGAGCACAGAGCCTGAACCTTCCAAAAAGTCCTGAGCACAGCTCTGTTCACCTGCTGGACCTTTGTCATTGCACCAGGAGAAAAGCCCAAAACAGAAACAGGATTCAGACAAGGGCAGAGTCCACACACCTCATTTTCACTGTTCTACCCCAAAATCCCCCAGAAACCAGGGCAGTGGGTCCAGTGACATCCCTGGGTCACACCTGGGCAGGTCCCTGTGGCCTCATTCCCTCCCCTGCACCTGCTCCAGGGGCTCCACATCTTTTGTCCTGAGGAGGTTCAGTGTCCTTCATATGTTTTCAAAAATTTTGGATTACACTGGACCCTGCCCTAACACAATACCCCGAGAATTTACCTGATGCCAGATATTAAATTCCAGGTTTTTTCAGCACTGCGTTTAACAGCAATCCAAGAAATTCTCTTTCAGGGTAAAACGCACATTTCACCCAGAACAATTCCCTAAATTCGCTGCCACTCTGCCTCTGCCAGCCTGTGTTTATGGGTAAGGAACACACACAACTCCCGAATTCCTGCCTGGCTTGCATTAATTGTGTCACCACGATGCATTTCTCTCCCCAGAGTCCCTTTCCCTCCCACCCCAGCACGGAACACGAGGCTTTGGCAGGCGGCCCCAGGCCCGGCGGGAGCAGCAGCTGCTCGGGATGCTCCCAAAATTGTCCACCCAGTCCCGGAGCTGTGGCTGCGGGGAGATGCGATCGCAGGAAGAGGGATGCGATTGCGGGGACGGGGGACTGCAGGAACACGGGACATCGCTCTCAGAGCTGCAGGGATGAGGAACATTGCTCCCAGAGCTGCAGGGACACGG